>CM076188.1:55324876-55419080 GCA_038277355.1 Encarsia formosa | reverse complement strand
AAAAATAACACGAATAATTCTATTATTATTTCGATAAGTGGCGAGCTCTTGGAACAACTAAATCGCTAATTTCAAGGCTGGCGACGATAAAAGTAACACCACCAGAGAATAATCACCAAAAATCAGACCAGCCACGTTAAAAATAACACGAATAATTCTATTATTATTTCGATAAGTTGCGAGGTCTTGGGACAACTAAATTGCTGATTTCAAGGCTAGCGACGATAAAAGTAACACCACCAGAGAAAAATCACCAAAAATCAGACCAGCCACGTTTAAAATAACACGAATATTTGTATCATTATTTCGGTAAGTTGAGAGCTCTTGGGACAACTAAATCGCTAATTTCAAAGCTAGCGACGATAAAAGTAACACCACCGGAGAAAAATCACCAAAAATCAGACCAGCCACGTTGAAAATAACACGAATAATTGTATCATTATTTCGGTAAGTTGAGAGCTCTTGGAACAACTAAATCGCTAATTTCAAGGCTAGCGACGATAAAAGTAACACCACCAGAGAAAAATCACCAAAAATCAGACCAGCCACGTTAAAAATAACAAGAAAAATTCTATTATTATTTCGGTAAGTTGAGAGCTCTTGGAACAACTAAATCGCTAATTTCAAGGCTAGCGACGATAAAAGTAACACCACCAGAGAAAAACCACCAAAAATCAGACCAGCCACGTTAAAAATAACACGAATAATTCTATTATTATTTCGATAAGTTGAGAGCTCTTGGAACAACTAAATCGCTAATTTCAAGGCTAGCGACGATAAAAGTAACACCACCGGAGAAAAATCACCAAAAATCAGACCAGCCACGTTAAAATTAAACGAATAATTGTATCATTATTTCGGTAAGTTGAGAGCTCTTGGGACAACTTAATCGCTAATTTCAAAGCTAGCGACGATAAAAGTAACACCAGAGGTATAAAACTAACAAAAATCGGACCAGCCGCGACAAAAATAACACGGATAATTCTATTACTATTTCGATAAGTTGCGAGCTCTTGGGTTAACTAAATCGCTAATTTCAAGGCTAGTGACGATAAAAGTAACACCACCGGAGAAAAATCACCAAAAATCAGACCAGCCACGTTGAAAATAACACGAATAATTGTATCATTATTTCGGTAAATTGAGAGCTCTTGGAACAACTAAATCGCTAATTTCAAGGCTAGCGACGATAAAAGTAACACCACCAGAGAAAAATCACCAAGAATCAGACCAGCCACGTTAAAAATAACACGAATAATTCTATTATTATTTCGATAAGTTGCGAGCTCTTGGGACAACTAAATTGCTGATTTCAAGGCTAGCGACGATAAAAGTAACACCACCAGAGAAAAATCAACAAAAATCAGACCAGCCACGTTAAAAATAACACGAATAATTGTATCATTATTTCGGTAAGTTGAGAGCTCTTTGACCAACTAAATCGCTAATTTCAAGGCTAGCGACGATAAAAGTAACACCACCAGAGAAAAATCACCAAAAATCAGACCAGCCACGTTAAAAATAACACGAATAATTCTATTATTATTTCCGTAAGTTGAGAGCTCTTGGGACAACTAAATCGCTAATTTCAAAGCTAGCGACGATAAAAGTAACACCACCGGAGAAAAATCACCAAAAATCAGACCAGCCACGTTAAAAATAACAAGAAAAATTCTATTATTATTTCGGTAAGTTGAGAGCTCTTGGAACAACTAAATCGCTAATTTCAAGGCTAGCGACGATAAAAGTAACACCACCAGAGAAAAACCACCAAAAATCAGACCAGCCACGTTAAAAATAACACGAATAATTCTATTATTATTTCGATAAGTTGAGAGCTCTTGGAACAACTAAATCGCTAATTTCAAGGCTAGCGACGATAAAAGTAACACCACCGGAGAAAAATCACCAAAAATCAGACCAGCCACGTTAAAAATAACACGAATAATTCTATTATTATTTCGATAAGTTGAGAGCTCTTGGAACAACTAAATCGCTAATTTCAAGGCTAGTGACGATAAAAGTAACACCAGAGGTGTAGAACTAACAAAAAACGGACCGGCCACGTAAAAAATAACACGAATAATTCTATTATTATTTCGATAAGTGGCGAGCTCTTGGAACAACTAAATCGCTAATTTCAAGGCTGGCGACGATAAAAGTAACACCACCAGAGAATAATCACCAAAAATCAGACCAGCCACGTTAAAAATAACACGAATAATTCTATTATTATTTCGATAAGTTGCGAGGTCTTGGGACAACTAAATTGCTGATTTCAAGGCTAGCGACGATAAAAGTAACACCACCAGAGAAAAATCACCAAAAATCAGACCAGCCACGTTTAAAATAACACGAATATTTGTATCATTATTTCGGTAAGTTGAGAGCTCTTGGGACAACTAAATCGCTAATTTCAAAGCTAGCGACGATAAAAGTAACACCACCGGAGAAAAATCACCAAAAATCAGACCAGCCACGTTGAAAATAACACGAATAATTGTATCATTATTTCGGTAAGTTGAGAGCTCTTGGAACAACTAAATCGCTAATTTCAAGGCTAGCGACGATAAAAGTAACACCACCAGAGAAAAATCACCAAAAATCAGACCAGCCACGTTAAAAATAACAAGAAAAATTCTATTATTATTTCGGTAAGTTGAGAGCTCTTGGAACAACTAAATCGCTAATTTCAAGGCTAGCGACGATAAAAGTAACACCACCAGAGAAAAACCACCAAAAATCAGACCAGCCACGTTAAAAATAACACGAATAATTCTATTATTATTTCGATAAGTTGAGAGCTCTTGGAACAACTAAATCGCTAATTTCAAGGCTAGCGACGATAAAAGTAACACCACCGGAGAAAAATCACCAAAAATCAGACCAGCCACGTTAAAATTAAACGAATAATTGTATCATTATTTCGGTAAGTTGAGAGCTCTTGGGACAACTTAATCGCTAATTTCAAAGCTAGCGACGATAAAAGTAACACCAGAGGTATAAAACTAACAAAAATCGGACCAGCCGCGACAAAAATAACACGGATAATTCTATTACTATTTCGATAAGTTGCGAGCTCTTGGGTTAACTAAATCGCTAATTTCAAGGCTAGTGACGATAAAAGTAACACCACCGGAGAAAAATCACCAAAAATCAGACCAGCCACGTTGAAAATAACACGAATAATTGTATCATTATTTCGGTAAATTGAGAGCTCTTGGAACAACTAAATCGCTAATTTCAAGGCTAGCGACGATAAAAGTAACACCACCAGAGAAAAATCACCAAGAATCAGACCAGCCACGTTAAAAATAACACGAATAATTCTATTATTATTTCGATAAGTTGCGAGCTCTTGGGACAACTAAATTGCTGATTTCAAGGCTAGCGACGATAAAAGTAACACCACCAGAGAAAAATCAACAAAAATCAGACCAGCCACGTTAAAAATAACACGAATAATTGTATCATTATTTCGGTAAGTTGAGAGCTCTTTGACCAACTAAATCGCTAATTTCAAGGCTAGCGACGATAAAAGTAACACCACCAGAGAAAAATCACCAAAAATCAGACCAGCCACGTTAAAAATAACACGAATAATTCTATTATTATTTCCGTAAGTTGAGAGCTCTTGGGACAACTAAATCGCTAATCTCAAAGCCAGCGACTATAAAAGTAACACCACCAGAGAAAAATCACCAAAAATCAGACCAGCCACGTGAAAAATAACACGAAAAATTCTATTATTATTTCGATAAGTTGAGAGCTCTTGGGACAACTAAATTGCTTATTTCAAGGCTAGTGACGATAAAAGTAACACCAGAGGTGTAAAATTAACAAAAAACGGATCAGCCACGTAAAAAATAACACGAATAATTCTATTATTATTTCGATAAGTTGAGAGCTCTTGGGACATCTTAATTGCTTATTTCAAGGCTAGCGACGATAAAAGTAACACCAGAGGTGTAAAACTAACAAAAAACGGACCGGCCACGTAAAAAATAACACGAATAATTCTATTATTATTTCGATAAGTTGCCTGCTCTTGGAACAACTAAATTGCTAATTTCAAGGCTGGTGACGATAAAAGTAACACCACCAGAGAATAATCACCAAAAATCAGACCAGCCACGTTAAAAATAACACGAATAATTCTATTATTATTTCGATAAGTTGCGAGGTCTTGGGACAACTAAATTACTGATTTCAAGGCTAGCGACGATAAAAGTAACACCGTCGGAGAAAAATCAACAAAAATCAGACCAGCCACGTTCAAAATAACACGAATAATTGTATCATTATTTCAATAAGTTGAGAGCTCTTGGAACAACTAAATCGCTAATTTCAAGGCTAGCGACGATAAAAGTAACACCACCGGAGAAAAATCACCAAAAATCAGACCAGCCACGTTGAAAATAACACGAATAATTGTATCATTATTTCGGTAAGTTGAGAGCTCTTGGGACAACTAAATCGCTAATTTGAAGGCTAGCGACGTTAAAAGTAACACTACCAGAGAAAAATCACCAAAAATCAGACCAGCCACGTTAAAAATAACACGAATAATTCTATTATTATTTCAATAAGTTGAGAGCTCTTGGAACAACTAAATCGCTAATTTCAAGGCTAGCGACGATAAAAGTAACACCACCGGAGAAAAATCACCAAAAATCAGACCAGCCACGTTGAAAATAACACGAATAATTGTATCATTATTTCCGTAAGTTGAGAGCTCTTGGGACAACTAAATCGCTAATTTCAAGGCTAGCGACGATAAAAGTAACACCACCGGAGAAAAATCACCAAAAATCAGACCAGCCACGTTGAAAATAACACGAATAATTGTATCATTATTTCGGTAAGTTGAGAGCTCTTGGAACAACTAAATCGCTAATTTGAAGGCTAGCGACGTTAAAAGTAACACCACCAGAGAAAAATCACCAAAAATCAGACCAGCCACGTTAAAAATAACACGAATAATTGTATGATTATTTCCGTAAGTTGAGAGCTCTTGGGACAACTAAATCGCTAATCTCAAAGCTAGCGACTATAAAAGTAACACCACCAGAGAAAAATCACCAAAAATCAGACCAGCCACGTTAAAAATAACACGAAAAATTCTATTATTATTTCGATAAGTTGAGAGCTCTTGGGACAACTAAATTGCTTATTTCAAGGCTAGTGACGATAAAAGTAACACCAGAGGTGTAAAATTTACAAAAAACGGATCAGCCACGTAAAAAATAACACGAATAATTCTATTATTATTTCGATAAGTTGAGAGCTCTTGGGACATCTTAATTGCTTATTTCAAGGCTAGCGACGATAAAAGTAACACCAGAGGTGTAAAACTAACAAAAAACGGACCGGCCACGTAAAAAATAACACGAATAATTCTATTATTATTTCGATAAGTTGCCTGCTCTTGGAACAACTAAATTGCTAATTTCAAGGCTGGTGACGATAAAAGTAACACCACCAGAGAATAATCACCAAAAATCAGACCAGCCACGTTAAAAATAACACGAATAATTCTATTATTATTTCAATAAGTTGAGAGCTCTTGGGACAACTAAATTGCTTATTTCAAGGCTAGTGACGATAAAAGTAACACCAGAGGTGTAAAATTAACAAAAAACGGATCAGCCACGTAAAAAATAACACGAATAATTCTATTATTATTTTGATAAGTTGAGAGCTCTTGGGACATCTTAATTGCTTATTTCAAGGCTAGCGACAATAAAAGTAACACCAGAGGTGTAAAACTAACAAAAAACGGACCGGCCACGTAAAAAATAACACGAATAATTCTATTATTATTTCGATAAGTTGCCTGCTCTTGGAACAACAAAATCGCTAATTTCAAGGCTGGCGACGATAAAAGTAACACCACTAGAGAATAATAACCAAAAACCAGACCAGCCACGATAAAAATAACACGAATAATTCTTTTATTATTTCGATAAGTAGCGAGGTCTTGGGACAACTAAATTGCTGATTTCAAGGCTAGCGACGATAAAAGTAACACCACCAGAGAAAAATCAACAAAAATCAGACCAGCCACGTTAAAAATAACACGAATAATTGTATCATTATTTCGGTAAGTTGAGAGCTCTTGGAACAACTAAATCGCTAATTTCAAGGCTAGCGACGATAAAAGTAACACCACCAGAGAAAAATCACCAAAACTCAAACCGGCCACGTTAAAAATAACACGAATAATTGTATGATTATTTCCGTAAGTTGAGAGCTCTTGGAACAACTAAATCGCTAATTTCAAGGCTAGCGACGATAAAAGTAACACCACCAGAGAAAAACCACCAAAAATCAGACCAGCCACGTTAAAAATAACACGAATAATTGTATCATTATTTCGGTAAGTTGAGAGCTCTTGGAACAACTAAATCGCTAATTTCAAGGCTGGTGACGATAAAAGTAACACCACCAGAGAATAATCACCAAAAATCAGACCAGCCACGTTAAAAATAACACGAATAATTCTATTATTATTTCGATAAGTTGCGAGGTCTTGGGACAACTAAATTACTGATTTCAAGGCTAGCGACGATAAAAGTAACACCGTCGGAGAAAAATCAACAAAAATCAGACCAGCCACGTTCAAAATAACACGAATAATTGTATCATTATTTCAATAAGTTGAGAGCTCTTGGAACAACTAAATCGCTAATTTCAAGGCTAGCGACGATAAAAGTAACACCACCGGAGAAAAATCACCAAAAATCAGACCAGCCACGTTGAAAATAACACGAATAATTGTATCATTATTTCGGTAAGTTGAGAGCTCTTGGGACAACTAAATCGCTAATTTGAAGGCTAGCGACGTTAAAAGTAACACTACCAGAGAAAAATCACCAAAAATCAGACCAGCCACGTTAAAAATAACACGAATAATTCTATTATTATTTCAATAAGTTGAGAGCTCTTGGAACAACTAAATCGCTAATTTCAAGGCTAGCGACGATAAAAGTAACACCACCGGAGAAAAATCACCAAAAATCAGACCAGCCACGTTGAAAATAACACGAATAATTGTATCATTATTTCCGTAAGTTGAGAGCTCTTGGGACAACTAAATCGCTAATTTCAAGGCTAGCGACGATAAAAGTAACACCACCGGAGAAAAATCACCAAAAATCAGACCAGCCACGTTGAAAATAACACGAATAATTGTATCATTATTTCGGTAAGTTGAGAGCTCTTGGAACAACTAAATCGCTAATTTGAAGGCTAGCGACGTTAAAAGTAACACCACCAGAGAAAAATCACCAAAAATCAGACCAGCCACGTTAAAAATAACACGAATAATTGTATGATTATTTCCGTAAGTTGAGAGCTCTTGGGACAACTAAATCGCTAATCTCAAAGCTAGCGACTATAAAAGTAACACCACCAGAGAAAAATCACCAAAAATCAGACCAGCCACGTTAAAAATAACACGAAAAATTCTATTATTATTTCGATAAGTTGAGAGCTCTTGGGACAACTAAATTGCTTATTTCAAGGCTAGTGACGATAAAAGTAACACCAGAGGTGTAAAATTTACAAAAAACGGATCAGCCACGTAAAAAATAACACGAATAATTCTATTATTATTTCGATAAGTTGAGAGCTCTTGGGACATCTTAATTGCTTATTTCAAGGCTAGCGACGATAAAAGTAACACCAGAGGTGTAAAACTAACAAAAAACGGACCGGCCACGTAAAAAATAACACGAATAATTCTATTATTATTTCGATAAGTTGCCTGCTCTTGGAACAACTAAATTGCTAATTTCAAGGCTGGTGACGATAAAAGTAACACCACCAGAGAATAATCACCAAAAATCAGACCAGCCACGTTAAAAATAACACGAATAATTCTATTATTATTTCAATAAGTTGAGAGCTCTTGGGACAACTAAATTGCTTATTTCAAGGCTAGTGACGATAAAAGTAACACCAGAGGTGTAAAATTAACAAAAAACGGATCAGCCACGTAAAAAATAACACGAATAATTCTATTATTATTTTGATAAGTTGAGAGCTCTTGGGACATCTTAATTGCTTATTTCAAGGCTAGCGACAATAAAAGTAACACCAGAGGTGTAAAACTAACAAAAAACGGACCGGCCACGTAAAAAATAACACGAATAATTCTATTATTATTTCGATAAGTTGCCTGCTCTTGGAACAACAAAATCGCTAATTTCAAGGCTGGCGACGATAAAAGTAACACCACTAGAGAATAATAACCAAAAACCAGACCAGCCACGATAAAAATAACACGAATAATTCTTTTATTATCTCGATAAGTAGCGAGGTCTTGGGACAACTAAATTGCTGATTTCAAGGCTAGCGACGATAAAAGTAACACCACCAGAGAAAAATCAACAAAAATCAGACCAGCCACGTTAAAAATAACACGAATAATTGTATCATTATTTCGGTAAGTTGAGAGCTCTTGGAACAACTAAATCGCTAATTTCAAGGCTAGCGACGATAAAAGTAACACCACCAGAGAAAAATCACCAAAACTCAAACCGGCCACGTTAAAAATAACACGAATAATTGTATGATTATTTCCGTAAGTTGAGAGCTCTTGGAACAACTAAATCGCTAATTTCAAGGCTAGCGACGATAAAAGTAACACCACCAGAGAAAAACCACCAAAAATCAGACCAGCCACGTTAAAAATAACACGAATAATTGTATCATTATTTCGGTAAGTTGAGAGCTCTTGGAACAACTAAATCGCTAATTTCAAGGCTAGCGACGATAAAAGTAACACCACCGGAGAAAAATCACCAAAAATCAGACTAGCCACGTTGAAAATAACACGAATAATTGTATCATTATTTCGGTAAGTTGAGAGCTCTTGGGACAACTAAATCGCTAATTTGAAGGCTAGCGACGTTAAAAGTAACACCACCAGAGAAAAATCACCAAAAATCAGACCAGCCACGTTTATAATAACACGAATAATTGTATCATTATTTCCGTAAGTTGAGAGCTCTTGGGACATCTAAATCGCTAATCTCAAAGCTAGCGACTATAGAAGTAACACCAACGAAGAAAAATCACTAAAAATCAGACCAGCCACGTTAAAAATAACACGAAAAATTCTATTATTATTTCGATAAGTTGAGAGCTCTTGGGACAACTAAATTGCTTATTTCAAGGCTAGCGACGATAAAAGTAACACCAGAGGTGTAAAATTAACAAAAAACGGAACAGCCACGTAAAAAAAAACACGAATAATTCTATTATTATTTCGATAAGTTGAGAGCTCTTGGGACATCTTATTTGCTTATTTCAAGGCTAGCGACGATAAAAGTAACACCAGAGGTGTAAAACTAACAAAAAACGGACTAGCCGCGTAAAAAATAACACGAATAATTCGATTATTATTTCGATAAGTTGAAAGCTCTTGGGACAACTAAATCGCTGATTTCAAGGCTAGCGACGATAAAAGTAATACCACCAGAGAAAAATCACCAAAAATCAGACCAGCCACGTTAAAAATAACAAGAAAAATTCTATTATTATTTCGATAAGTTGAGAGCTCTTGGGACAACTAAATTGCTTATTTCAAGGCTAGAAACGATAAAAGTAACACCAGAGGTGTAAAATTAACAAAAAACGGATCAGCCACGTAAAAAAAAACACGAATAATTCTATTATTATTTTGATAAGTTGAGAGCTCTTGGGACATCTTATTTGCTTATTTCAAGGCTAGCGACGATAAAAGTAACACCAGAGGTGTAAAACTAACAAAAAACGGACTAGCCGCGTAAAAAATAACACGAATAATTCGATTATTATTTCGATAAGTTGAAAGCTCTTGGGACAACTAAATCGCTAATTTCAAGGCAAGCGACGATAAAAGTAACACCACCAGAGAAAAATCACCAAAAATCAGACCAGCCACGTTAAAAATAACACGAATAATTGTATCATTATTTCGGTAAGTTGAGAGCTCTTGGAACAACTAAATCGCTAATTTCAAGGCTAGCGAGGATAAAAAAAACACCACCAGAGAAAAATCACCAAAAATCAAACCAGCCACGTTAAAAATAACACGAATAATTGTATGATTATTTCCGTAAGTTGAGAGCTCTTGGAACAACTGAATCGCTAATTTCAAGGCTAGCGACGATAAAAGTAACACCACCAGAGAAAAACCACCAAAAATCAGACCAGCCACGTTAAAAATAACACGAATAATTGTATCATTATTTCGGTAAGTTGAGAGCTCTTGGAACAACTAAATCGCTAATTTGAAGGCTAGCGACGTTAAAAGTAACACCACCAGAGAAAAATCACCAAAAATCAGACCAGCCACGTTAAAAATAACACGAATAATTGTATGATTATCTCCGTAAGTTAAGAGCTCTTGGGACAACTAAATTGCTAATCTCAAAGCTAGCGACTATAAAAGTAACACCACCAGAAAAAATTCACCAAAACTCAGACCAGCCACGTTAAAAAGAACAAGAAAAATTCTATTATTATTTTGGTAAGTTGAGAGCTCTTGGAACAACTAAATCGCTAATTTCAAGGCTAGCGACGATAAAAGTAACACCACCAGAGAAAAACCACCAAAAATCAGACCAGCCACGTTAAAAATAACACGAATTATTCTATTATTATTTCGATAAGTTGAGAGCTCTTGGAACAACTACATCGCTAATTTCAAGGCTAGCGACGATAAAAGTAACACCACCGGAGAAAAATCACCAAAAATCAGACCAGCCACGTTAAAAATAACACGAATAATTGTATCATTATTTCGGTAAGTTGAGAGCTCTTGGGACAACTAAATCGCTAATTTGAAGGCTAGCGACGTTAAAAGTAACACCACCAGAGAAAAA
The DNA here is from genome assembly GCA_038277355.1 of Encarsia formosa. Taxonomy (NCBI): domain Eukaryota; kingdom Metazoa; phylum Arthropoda; class Insecta; order Hymenoptera; family Aphelinidae; genus Encarsia; species Encarsia formosa. Next base: position 55,408,206 of record CM076188.1, on the reverse strand, counting down.
TCACCAAAAATCAGACCAGCCACGTTAATAATAACACGAATAATTGTATCATTATTTCCGTAAGTTGAGAGCTCTTGGGACATCTAAATCGCTAATCTCAAAGCTAGCGACTATGAAAGTAACACCACCAGAGAAAAATCACTAAAAATCAGACCAGCCACGTTAAAAATAACACGAAAAATTCTATTATTATTTCGATAAGTTGAGAGCTCTTGGGACAACAAAATTGCTTATTTCAAGGCTAGCGACGATAAAAGTAACACCAGAGGAGTAAAATTAACAAAAAACGGATCAGCCACGTAAAAAATAACACGAATAGTTCTATTATTATTTCAATAAGTTGAGAGCTCTTGGGACATCTTAATTGCTTATTTCAAGGCTAGCGACGATAAAAGTAACACCAGAGGTGTAAAACTAACAAAAAACGGACTAGCCGCGTAAAAAATAACACGAATAATTCGATTATTATTTCGATAAGTTGAAAGCTCTTGGGACAACTAAATCGCTAATTTCAAGGCAAGCGACGATAAAAGTAACACCACCAGAGAAAAATCACCAAAAATCAGACCAGCCACGTTAAAAATAACACGAATAATTCTATTACTATTTCGATAAGTTGCGAGCTCTTGGGACAACTAAATCGCTAATTTCAAGGCTAGTGACGATAAAAGTAACACCACCGGCGAAAAATCACCAAAAATCAGACCAGCCACGTTGAAAATAACAAGAAAAATTCTATTATTATTTCGATAAGTTGAGAGCTCTTGGGACAACTAAATTGCTTATTTCAAGGCTAGAAACGATAAAAGTAACACCAGAGGTGTAAAATTAACAAAAAACGGATCAGCCACGTAAAAAATAACACGAATAATTCGATTATTATTTCGATAAGTTGAAAGCTCTTGGGACAACTAAATCGGTAATTTCAAGGCAAGCGACGATAAAAGTAACACCACCAGAGAAAAATCACCAAAAATCAGACCAGCCACGTTAAAAATAACACGAATAATTGTATCATTATTTCGGTAAGTTGAGAGCTCTTGGAACAACTAAATCGCTAATTTCAAGGCTAGCGAGGATAAAAAAAACACCACCAGAGAAAAATCACCAAAAATCAAACCAGCCACGTTAAAAATAACACGAATAATTGTATGATTATTTCCGTAAGTTGAGAGCTCTTGGAACAACTGAATCGCTAATTTCAAGGCTAGCGACGATAAAAGTAACACCACCAGAGAAAAACCACCAAAAATCAGACCAGCCACGTTAAAAATAACACGAATAATTGTATCATTATTTCGGTAAGTTGAGAGCTCTTGGAACAACTAAATCGCTAATTTGAAGGCTAGCGACGTTAAAAGTAACACCACCAGAGAAAAATCACCAAAAATCAGACCAGCCACGTTAAAAATAACACGAATAATTGTATGATTATCTCCGTAAGTTAAGAGCTCTTGGGACAACTAAATTGCTAATCTCAAAGCTAGCGACTATAAAAGTAACACCACCAGAAAAAATTCACCAAAACTCAGACCAGCCACGTTAAAAAGAACAAGAAAAATTCTATTATTATTTTGGTAAGTTGAGAGCTCTTGGAACAACTAAATCGCTAATTTCAAGGCTAGCGACGATAAAAGTAACACCACCAGAGAAAAACCACCAAAAATCAGACCAGCCACGTTAAAAATAACACGAATTATTCTATTATTATTTCGATAAGTTGAGAGCTCTTGGAACAACTACATCGCTAATTTCAAGGCTAGCGACGATAAAAGTAACACCACCGGAGAAAAATCACCAAAAATCAGACCAGCCACGTTAAAAATAACACGAATAATTGTATCATTATTTCGGTAAGTTGAGAGCTCTTGGGACAACTAAATCGCTAATTTGAAGGCTAGCGACGTTAAAAGTAACACCACCAGAGAAAAATCACCAAAAATCAGACCAGCCACGTTAATAATAACACGAATAATTGTATCATTATTTCCGTAAGTTGAGAGCTCTTGGGACATCTAAATCGCTAATCTCAAAGCTAGCGACTATGAAAGTAACACCACCAGAGAAAAATCACTAAAAATCAGACCAGCCACGTTAAAAATAACACGAAAAATTCTATTATTATTTCGATAAGTTGAGAGCTCTTGGGACAACAAAATTGCTTATTTCAAGGCTAGCGACGATAAAAGTAACACCAGAGGAGTAAAATTAACAAAAAACGGATCAGCCACGTAAAAAATAACACGAATAGTTCTATTATTATTTCAATAAGTTGAGAGCTCTTGGGACATCTTAATTGCTTATTTCAAGGCTAGCGACGATAAAAGTAACACCAGAGGTGTAAAACTAACAAAAAACGGACTAGCCGCGTAAAAAATAACACGAATAATTCGATTATTATTTCGATAAGTTGAAAGCTCTTGGGACAACTAAATCGCTAATTTCAAGGCAAGCGACGATAAAAGTAACACCACCAGAGAAAAATCACCAAAAATCAGACCAGCCACGTTAAAAATAACACGAATAATTCTATTACTATTTCGATAAGTTGCGAGCTCTTGGGACAACTAAATCGCTAATTTCAAGGCTAGTGACGATAAAAGTAAAACCACCGGCGAAAAATCACCAAAAATCAGACCAGCCACGTTGAAAATAACAAGAAAAATTCTATTATTATTTCGATAAGTTGAGAGCTCTTGGGACAACTAAATTGCTTATTTCAAGGCTAGAAACGATAAAAGTAACACCAGAGGTGTAAAATTAACAAAAAACGGATCAGCCACGTAAAAAATAACACGAATAATTCGATTATTATTTCGATAAGTTGAAAGCTCTTGGGACAACTAAATCGGTAATTTCAAGGCAAGCGACGATAAAAGTAACACCACCAGAGAAAAATCACCAAAAATCAGACCAGCCGCGTAAAAAATAACACGAATAATTCGATTATTATTTCGATAAGTTGAAAGCTCTTCGGACAACTAAATTGCTAATTTCAAGGCAAGCGACGATAAAAGTAACACCACCAGAGAAAAATCACCAAAAATCAGACCAGCCACGTTAAAAATAACAAGAAAAATTCTATTATTATTTCGATAAGTTGAGAGCTCTTGGGACAACTAAATTGCTTATTTCAAGGCTAGAAACGATAAAAGTAACACCAGAGGTGTAAAATTAACAAAAAACGGATCAGCCACGTAAAAAATAACACGAAAAATTCTATTATTATTTCGATAAGTTGCGAGCTCTTGGGACATCTAAATCGCTAATCTCAAAGCTAGCGACTATAAAAGTAACACCACCAGAGAAAAATCACTAAAAATCAGACCAGCCACGTTATAAATAACACGAAAAATTCTATTATTATTTCGATAAGTTGAGAGCTCTTGGGACAACTAAATTGCTTATTTCAAGGCTAGCGACGATAAAAGTAACACCACCAGAGAAAAATCACCAAAAATCAGACCAGCCACGTTAAAAATAACAAGAAAAATTCTATTATTATTTCGATAAGTTGAGAGCTCTTGGGACAGCTTAATTGCTTATTTCAAGGCTAGCGACGATAAAAGTAACACCAGAGGTGTAAAACTAACAAAAAACGGACTAGCCACGTAAAAAATAACACGAATAATTCTATTATTATTTCGATAAGTTGAGAGCTCTTGGGACAACTAAATCGCTAATTTCAATCCAAGCGACGATAAAAGTAACACCACCAGAGAAAAATTACCAAAAATCAGACCAGCCACGTTAAAAATAACACGAATAATTCTGTTATTATTTCGATAAGTTCCGAGCTCTTGGGACAACTAAATTGCTGATTTCAAGGCTAGCGACGATAAAAGTAACACCACCAGAGAAAAATCATCAAAAATCAGACCAGCCACGTTTAAAATAACACGAATATTTGTATCATTATTTCGGTAAGGTGTAAAATTAACAAAAAACGGATCAGCCACGTAAAAAATAACACGAAAAATTCTGTTATTATTTCGATAAGTTCCGAGCTCTTGGGACAACTAAATTGCTGATTTCAAGGCTAGCGACAATAAAAGTAACACCACCAGAGAAAAATCACCAAAAATCAGACCAGCCACGTTAAAAATAACACGAATAATTCTATTATTATTTCGGAAAGTTGAGAGCTCTTGGAACAACTAAATCGCTAATTTGAAGGCTAGCGACGATAAAAGTAACACCAGAGGTGTAAAACTAACAAAAAACGGACCGGCCACGTAAAAAATAACACGAATAATTCTATTATTATTTCGATTAGTTGCCTGCTCTTGGAACAACTAAATTGCTAATTTCAAGGCTGGTGACGATAAAAGTAACACCACCAGAGAATAATCACCAAAAATCAGACCAGCCACGTTAAAAATAACACGAATAATTCTATTATTATTTCGATAAGTTGCGAGGTCTTGGGACAACTAAATTACTGATTTCAAGGCTAGCGACGATAAAAGTAACACCACAAGAGAAAAATCAACAAAAATCAGACCAGCCACGTTCAAAATAACACGAATAATTGTATCATTATTTCGGTAAGTTGAGAGCTCTTGGACCAACTTAATCGCTAATTTCAAGGCTAGCGACGATAAAAGTAACACCACCAGAGAAAAATCACCAAAAATCAGACCAGCCACGTTAAAAATAACACGAATAATTCTATTATTATTTCAATAAGTTGAGAGCTCTTGGAACAACTAAATTGCTAATTTCAAGGCTAGCGACGATAAAAGTAACTCCACCGGAGAAAAATCACCAAAAATCAGACCAGCCACGTTGAAAATAACACGAATAATTGTATCATTATTTCGGTAAGTTGAGAGCTCTTGGGACAACTAAATCGCTAATTTGAAGGCTAGCGACGTTAAAAGTAACACTACCAGAGAAAAATCACCAAAAATCAGACCAGCCACGTTAATAATAACACGAATAATTGTATCATTATTTCCGTAAGTTGAGAGCTCTTGGGACATCTAAATCGCTAATCTCAAAGCTAGCGACTATGAAAGTAACACCACCAGAGAAAAATCACTAAAAATCAGACCAGCCACGTTAAAAATAACACGAAAAATTCTATTATTATTTCGATAAGTTGAGAGCTCTTGGGACAACTAAATTGCTTATTTCAAGGCTAGCGACGATAAAAGTAACACCAGAGGAGTAAAATTAACAAAAAACGGATCAGCCACGTAAAAAATAACACGAATAGTTCTATTATTATTTCAATAAGTTGAGAGCTCTTGGGACATCTTAATTGCTTATTTCAAGGCTAGCGACGATAAAAGTAACACCAGAGGTGTAAAACTAACAAAAAACGGACTAGCCGCGTAAAAAATAACACGAATAATTCGATTATTATTTCGATAAGTTGAAAGCTCTTGGGACAACTAAATCGCTAATTTCAAGGCAAGCGACGATAAAAGTAACACCACCAGAGAAAAATCACCAAAAATCAGACCAGCCACGTTAAAAATAACACGAATAATTCTATTACTATTTCGATAAGTTGCGAGCTCTTGGGACAACTAAATCGCTAATTTCAAGGCTAGTGACGATAAAAGTAACACCACAAGAGAAAAATCAACAAAAATCAGACCAGCCACGTTCAAAATAACACGAATAATTGTATCATTATTTCGGTAAGTTGAGAGCTCTTGGACCAACTAAATCGCTAATTTCAAGGCTAGCGACGATAAAAGTAACACCACCAGAGAAAAATCACCAAAAATCAGACCAGCCACGTTAAAAATAACACGAATAATTCTATTATTATTTCAATAAGTTGAGAGCTCTTGGAACAACTAAATTGCTAATTTCAAGGCTAGCGACGATCAAAGTAACTCCACCGGAGAAAAATCACCAAAAATCAGACCAGCCACGTTAAAAATAACACGAATAATTGTATCATTATTTCGGTAAGTTGAGAGCTCTTGGGACAACTAAATCGCTAATTTGAAGGCTAGCGACGTTAAAAGTAACACTACCAGAGAAAAATCACCAAAAATCAGACCAGCCACGTTAATAATAACACGAATAATTGTATCATTATTTCCGTAAGTTGAGAGCTCTTGGGACATCTAAATCGCTAATCTCAAAGCTAGCGACTATGAAAGTAACACCACCAGAGAAAAATCACTAAAAATCAGACCAGCCACGTTAAAAATAACACGAAAAATTCTATTATTATTTCGATAAGTTGAGAGCTCTTGGGACAACAAAATTGCTTATTTCAAGGCTAGCGACGATAAAATTAACACCAGAGGAGTAAAATTAACAAAAAACGGATCAGCCACGTAAAAAATAACACGAATAGTTCTATTATTATTTCAATAAGTTGAGAGCTCTTGGGACATCTTAATTGCTTATTTCAAGGCTAGCGACGATAAAAGTAACACCAGAGGTGTAAAACTAACAAAAAACGGACTAGCCGCGTAAAAAATAACACGAATAATTCGATTATTATTTCGATAAGTTGAAAGCTCTTGGGACAACTAAATCGCTAATTTCAAGGCAAGCGACGATAAAAGTAACACCACCAGAGAAAAATCACCAAAAATCAGACCAGCCACGTTAAAAATAACACGAATAATTCTATTACTATTTCGATAAGTTGCGAGCTCTTGGGACAACTAAATCGCTAATTTCAAGGCTAGAGACGATAAAAGTAACACCACCGGCGAAAAATCACCAAAAATCAGACCAGCCACGTTGAAAATAACACGAATAATTGTATCATTATTTCGGTAAGTTGAGAGCTCTTGGACCAACTAAATCGCTAATTTCAAGGCTAGCGACGATAAAAGTAACACCACCAGAGAAAAATCACCAAAAATCAGACCAGCCACGTTAAAAATAACACGAATAATTCTATTATTATTTCAATAAGTGAGAGCTCTTGGAACAACTAAATCGCTAATTTCAAGGCTAGCGACGATAAAAGTAACACCACCGGAGAAAAATCACCAAAAATCAGACTAGCCACGTTGAAAATAACACGAATAATTGTATCATTATTTCGGTAAGTTGAGAGCTCTCTGGACAACTAAATCGCTAATTTGAAGGCTAGCGACGTTAAAAGTAACACCACCAGAGAAAAATCACCAAAAATCAGACCAGCCACGTTAATAATAACACGAATAATTGTATCATTATTTCCGTAAGTTGAGAGCTCTTGGGACATCTAAATCGCTAATCTCAAAGCTAGCGACTATGAAAGTAACACCACCAGAGAAAAATCACTAAAAATCAGACCAGCCACGTTAAAAATAACACGAAAAATTCTATTATTATTTCGATAAGTTGAGAGCTCTTGGGACAACAAAATTGCTTATTTCAAGGCTAGCGACGATAAAATTAACACCAGAGGAGTAAAATTAACAAAAAACGGATCAGCCACGTAAAAAATAACACGAATAGTTCTATTATTATTTCAATAAGTTGAGAGCTCTTGGGACATCTTAATTGCTTATTTCAAGGCTAGCGACGATAAAAGTAACACCAGAGGTGTAAAACTAACAAAAAACGGACTAGCCGCGTAAAAAATAACACGAATAATTCGATTATTATTTCGATAAGTTGAAAGCTCTTGGGACAACTAAATCGCTAATTTCAAGGCTAGCGACGATAAAAGTAACACCACCAGAGAAAAATCACCAAAAATCAGACCAGCCACGTTAAAAATAACACGAATAATTCTATTATTATTTCAATAAGTGAGAGCTCTTGGAACAACTAAATCGCTAATTTCAAGGCTAGCGACGATAAAAGTAACACCACCGGAGAAAAATCACCAAAAATCAGACTAGCCACGTTGAAAATAACACGAATAATTGTATCATTATTTCGGTAAGTTGAGAGCTCTCTGGACAACTAAATCGCTAATTTGAAGGCTAGAGACGATAAAAGTAACACCACCAGAGAAAAATCACCAAAAATCAGACCAGCCACGTTAAAAATAACACGAATAATTCTATTATTATTTCAATAAGTGAGAGCTCTTGGAACAACTAAATCGCTAATTTCAAGGCTAGCGACGATAAAAGTAACACCACCAGAGAAAAATCACCAAAAATCAGACCAGCCACGTTAAAAATAACACGAATAATTCTATTATTATTTCAATAAGTGAGAGCTCTTGGAACAACTAAATCGCTAATTTCAAGGCAAGCGACGATAAAAGTAACACCACCAGAGAAAAATCACCAAAAATCAGACCAGCCACGTTAAAAATAACACGAATAATTCTATTACTATTTCGATAAGTTGCGAGCTCTTGGGACAACTAAATCGCTAATTTCAAGGCTAGAGACGATAAAAGTAACACCACCGGCGAAAAATCACCAAAAATCAGACCAGCCACGTTGAAAATAACACGAATAATTGTATCATTATTTCGGTAAGTTGAGAGCTCTTGGACCAACTAAATCGCTAATTTCAAGGCTAGCGACGATAAAAGTAACACCACCAGAGAAAAATCACCAAAAATCAGACCAGCCACGTTAAAAATAACACGAATAATTCTATTATTATTTCAATAAGTGAGAGCTCTTGGAACAACTAAATCGCTAATTTCAAGGCTAGCGACGATAAAAGTAACACCACCGGAGAAAAATCACCAAAAATCAGACTAGCCACGTTGAAAATAACACGAATAATTGTATCATTATTTCGGTAAGTTGAGAGCTCTCTGGACAACTAAATCGCTAATTTGAAGGCTAGCGACGTTAAAAGTAACACCACCAGAGAAAAATCACCAAAAATCAGACCAGCCACGTTAATAATAACACGAATAATTGTATCATTATTTCCGTAAGTTGAGAGCTCTTGGGACATCTAAATCGCTAATCTCAAAGCTAGCGACTATAAAAGTAACACCACCGAAGAAAAATCACTAAAAATCAGACCAGCCACGTTAAAAATAACACGAAAAATTCTATTATTATTTCGATAAGTTGAGAGCTCTTGGGACAACTAAATTGCTTATTTCAAGGCTAGCGACGATAAAAGTAACACCAGAGGTGTAAAATTAACAAAAAACGGATCAGCCACGTAAAAAAAAACACGAATAATTCTATTATTATTTCGATAAGTTGAGAGCTCTTGGGACATCTTATTTGCTTATTTCAAGGCTAGCGACGATAAAAGTAACACCAGAGGTGTAAAACTAACAAAAAACGGACTAGCCGCGTAAAAAATAACACGAATAATTCGATTATTATTTCGATAAGTTGAAAGCTCTTGGGACAACTAAATCGCTAATTTCAAGGCAAGCGACGATAAAAGTAACACCACCAGAGAAAAATCACCAAAAATCAGACCAGCCACGTTAAAAATAACACGAATAATTCTGTTATTATTTCGATAAGTTGCGAGCTCTTGGGACAACTAAATTGCTGATTTCAAGGCTAGCGACGATAAAAGTAACACCACCAGAGAAAAATCACCAAAAATCAGACCAGCCACGTAAAAAATAACAAGAAAAATTCTATTATTATTTCGATAAGTTGAGAGCTCTTGGGACAACTAAATTGCTTATTTCAAGGCTTGAAACGATAAAAGTAACACCAGAGGTGTAAAATTAACAAAAAACGGATCAGCCACGTAAAAAATAACACGAATAATTCGATTATTATTTCGATAAGTTGAAAGCTCTTGGGACAACTAAATCGGTAATTTCAAGGCAAGCGACGATAAAAGTAACACCACCAGAGAAAAATCACCAAAAATCAGACCAGCCGCGTAAAAAATAACACGAATAATTCGATTATTATTTCGATAAGTTGAAAGCTCTTCGGACAACTAAATTGCTAATTTCAAGGCAAGCGACGATAAAAGTAACACCACCAGAGAAAAATCACCAAAAATCAGATCAGCCACGTTAAAAATAACAAGAAAAATTCTATTATTATTTCGATAAGTTGAGAGCTCTTGGGACAACTAAATTGCTTATTTCAAGGCTAGAAACGATAAAAGTAACACCAGAGGTGTAAAACTAACAAAAAACGGACTAGCCACGTAAAAAATAACACGAATAATTCTATTATTATTTCGATAAGTTGAGAGCTCTTGGGACAACTAAATCGCTAATTTCAATCCAAGCGACGATAAAAGTAACACCACCAGAGAAAAATTTCCAAAAATCAGACCAGCCACGTTAAAAATAACACGAATAATTCTGTTATTATTTCGATAAGTTCCGAGCTCTTGGGACAACTAAATTGCTGATTTCAAGGCTAGCGACGATAAAAGTAACACCACCAGAGAAAAATCATCAAAAATCAGACCAGCCACGTTTAAAATAACACGAATATTTGTATCATTATTTCGGTAAGGTGTAAAATTAACAAAAAACGGATCAGCCACGTAAAAAATAACACGAAAAATTCTGTTATTATTTCGATAAGTTCCGAGCTCTTGGGACAACTAAATTGCTGATTTCAAGGCTAGCGACAATAAAAGTAACACCACCAGAGAAAAATCACCAAAAATCAGACCAGCCACGTTAAAAATAACACGAATATTTGTATCATTATTTCGGAAAGTTGAGAGCTCTTGGGACAACTAAATCGCTAATTTGAAGGCTAGCGACGTTAAAAGTAACACCACCAGAGAAAAATCACCAAAAATCAGACCAGCCACGTTAAAAATAACACGAATAATTGTATGATTATTTCCGTAAGTTGAGAGCTCTTGGGACAACTAACTCGCTAATCTCAAAGCTAGCGACTATAAAAGTAACACCACCAGAGAAAAATCACCAAAAATCAGACCAGCCACGTTAAAAATAACACGAAAAATTCTATTATTATTTCGATAAGTTGAGAGCTCTTGGGACAACTAAATTGCTTATTTCAAGGCTAGTGACGATAAAAGTAACACCAGAGGTGTAAAATTTACAAAAAACGGATCAGCCACGTAAAAAATAACACGAATAATTCTATTATTATTTCGATAAGTTGAGAGCTCTTGGGACATCTTAATTGCTTATTTCAAGGCTAGCGACGATAAAAGTAACACCAGAGGTGTAAAACTAACAAAAAACGGACCGGCCACGTAAAAAATAACACGAATAATTCTATTATTATTTCGATTAGTTGCCTGCTCTTGGAACAACTAAATTGCTAATTTCAAGGCTGGTGACGATAAAAGTAACACCACCAGAGAATAATCACCAAAAATCAGACCAGCCACGTTAAAAATAACACGAATAATTCTATTATTATTTCGATAAGTTGCGAGGTCTTGGGACAACTAAATTACTGATTTCAAGGCTAGCGACGATAAAAGTAACACCACAAGAGAAAAATCAACAAAAATCAGACCAGCCACGTTCAAAATAACACGAATAATTGTATCATTATTTCGGTAAGTTGAGAGCTCTTGGACCAACTAAATCGCTAATTTCAAGGCTAGCGACGATAAAAGTAACACCACCAGAGAAAAATCACCAAAAATCAGACCAGCCACGTTAAAAATAACACGAATAATTCTATTATTATTTCAATAAGTTGAGAGCTCTTGGAACAACTAAATTGCTAATTTCAAGGCTAGCGACGATAAAAGTAACTCCACCGGAGAAAAATCACCAAAAATCAGACCAGCCACGTTGAAAATAACACGAATAATTGTATCATTATTTCGGTAAGTTGAGAGCTCTTGGGACAACTAAATCGCTAATTTGAAGGCTAGCGACGTTAAAAGTAACACTACCAGAGAAAAATCACCAAAAATCAGACCAGCCACGTTAATAATAACACGAATAATTGTATCATTATTTCCGTAAGTTGAGAGCTCTTGGGACAACTAAATTGCTTATTTCAAGGCTAGCGACGATAAAAGTAACACCAGAGGTGTAAAATTAACAAAAAACGGATCAGCCACGTAAAAAAAACACGAATAATTCTATTATTATTTCGATAAGTTGAGAGCTCTTGGGACATCTTATTTGCTTATTTCAAGGCTAGCGACTATAAAAGTAACACCAGAGGTGTAAAACTAACAAAAAACGGACTAGCCACGTAAAAAATAACACGAATAATTCTATTATTATTTCGATAAGTTGAGAGCTCTTGGGACAACTAAATCGCTAATTTCAATCCAAGCGACGATAAAAGTAACACCACCAGAGAAAAATCACCAAAAATCTGACCAGCCACGTTAAAAATAACACGAATAATTCTGTTATTATTTCGATAAGTTGCGAGCTCTTGGGACAACTAAATTGCTTATTTCAAGGCTAGCGACGATAAAAGTAACACCAGAGGTGTAAAACTAACAAAAAACGGACTAGCCACGTAAAAAATAACACGAATAATTCTCTTATTATTTCGATAAGTTGAGAGCTCTTGGGACAACTAAATCGCTAATTTCAATCCAAGCGACGATAAAAGTAACACCACCAGAGAAAAATCACCAAAAATCTGACCAGCCACGTTAAAAATAACACGAATAATTCTGTTATTATTTCGGAAAGTTGAGAGCTCTTGGAACAACTAAATCGCTTATTTCAAGGCTAGCGACTATAAAAGTAACATCACCATAGAAAAATCACCAAAAATCAGACCAGCCACGTTAAAAATAACACGAATAATTCTATTATTATTTCGATAAGTTGAGAGCTCTTGGGACAACTAAATCGCTAATTTCAATCCAAGCGACGATAAAAGTAACACCACCAGAGAAAAATCACCAAAAATCTGACCAGCCACGTTAAAAATAACACGAATAATTCTGTTATTATTTCGATAAGTTGCGAGCTCTTGGGACAACTAAATTGCTTATTTCAAGGCTAGCGACGATAAAAGTAACACCAGAGGTGTAAAACTAACAAAAAACGGACTAGCCACGTAAAAAATAACACGAATAATTCTCTTATTATTTCGATAAGTTGAGAGCTCTTGGGACAACTAAATCGCTAATTTCAATCCAAGCGACGATAAAAGTAACACCACCAGAGAAAAATCACCAAAAATCAGACCAGCCACGTTAAAAATAACACGAATAATTCTGTTATTATTTCGATAAGTTGCGAGCTCTTGGGACAACTAAATTGCTGATTTCAATGCTAGCGACAATAAAAGTAACACTACCAGAGAAAAATCACCAAAAATCAGACCAGCCACGTTAAAAATAACACGAATATTTGTATCATTATTTCGGAAAGTTGAGAGCTCTTGGAACAACTAAATCGCTTATTTCAAGGCTAGCGACTATAAAAGTAACATCACCATAGAAAAATCACCAAAAATCAGACCAGCCACGTTAAAAATAACACGAATCAGTCTATTATTATTTCGATAAGTTGAGAGCTCTTGGGACATCTAAATTGCTTATTTCAAGGCTAGCGACGATTAAAGTAACACCAGAGGTGTAAAATTAACATAAAACGGATCAGCCACGTAAAAAATAACACGAATAATTCTATTATTATGTCGGTAAGTTGAGAGCTCTTTGACACTCTCGTATCACAACTGTATGACAGCGCGCGTAATCGACTTAGTAAAAAACGCTGACGAGCAACTCTGCGGGGCGCTTACATTTTAAAACCGTAAGGATAACTCTCTTCTACGGATTTAAAATATCTCTTATTGTACACTGTCTTGCAAATCTTGGTTTCGCGTTGTGTTATAACTTCGTGAAAAGCTATTCTGCATGTATTAGAAGATTCTGAAACGACATTTTCAATTTTTTCTGTTACCATGTCGTGTATGGACTAGAAATTAATTTTTTGTTTGTTTGCACAATTAAGTCTGATGCCTTTTACTTTACATACATAATCCTTGCTACCGTCGGGTTTCACGTACTCAAAAGCGTAAAATTTAGCGCCTCCTGATAAAAATTTGCTCACATATGTACCGACACCTTTATCAGCTAACTCGTCCGTCAGTTCTCCCAACATGGAGTCAGTAGGTAAGTCGTTCATACCCGGTTTGCTGATGTAAATCACTGAATCTGTGTCAAAATGAAGGGCTCTGGGCCCCAAAAAGTGTAGACACTCAAAAAGTTTCAATCGTCCTTGCACTGTAGTAAATGCGGCTACTACAACGTTCATAGATCGTGAAGGTGTAACCACTTCAGCTTTGAAAGACCAGCTTGTATACAGCAATTCGTCATTCACAGGTAAGATACTATTTAAATCTATTTCTTTCATGTGTAGTAACTCGATCAATCTATTTGGTGAAGTAAGCACTTCAGTTCTTTGTTTATTTTGCGCTTGTGCAAATTTTCCCCATTTAGAGTTGATTGCAAGTTTCGAAACAAGACGCAAGCCTGGATTAAAATTTATAGCTTCTCTATCTAGTTTGATACCTTCAACTTTTTCAAATTCCGAAATATATCTTTCTTTATCTTCTTCGGTCGTGCACTCGGCAGGGTAACCTGAAGCTTGCGTTTTTTGAGTAAAAAAAGAGTCTATGTATTCGGCAAATATTCCTCCTTTTTTGTTACAGGATCATACTGCGTTATATTGTACTGCCAAATTTCAAACATTTTAATGACTACGTAACCTACTTCTATCGCTTTTTTTAATTCTTCGGATACCCAAGTACCTATTAAATATCTATCTTTCGGATTTTCATGGATGCATTCTCGTTGTATCATTTGCTCGGTTCATGTTCGACACAGTGGAAAAAGCAATTTATCGTGCATTTTCACTGGCAAAACAGGGTGGTACAAATTTCTAGGAGGTAACACTTTGCATTTTACTAAACCGTTAACGTTTGAAAAATCGCTCTTATCGCGCACGAGTAGACTACACTCCTCTTCACCTTCGTATAATTTAGGGTGACCTACGATATACTTCTATCGTTTACAAATTAACGGGTACAAACTGTTTAAATCGACGTACTTTATTTTTTCGTCCTGCTTACAAAAGTACTTCTTAATAGTATTATCCGTGCGCCCACCAAACCAAGCATCGCGAGGATTCAAGGGTTTTTGATAAATCACATCTATTTTTTCACTCAATTACCGTTTTAAATGGTCGTTTGTTTTTTTAAATTCATCAAAGTCGTGCTCCCAGATTTCAATTAACCTGTACTGCAGACTGTTTATCCTTGCTGATTGAGCATAAGTTCTTTCAAATTTCTCATCCATCGATTGCCCGTTCGATAATTTTTCATCTCTATTACTCTATTAAAGCGGTAACAACTCGGTCAGCCGTGCCAATAACAGCTAAAAAGAAAGAAAAAAATTTAAGTGTCATCAGTGTTTGCGAAAAAAAAAAAAAAAAAATCAAGTTCCCCTTGAAACTGAAAAACCAATCCTCTGTGACTTTCCGCGTGTTTTGGAGCACTGTAACCATCGACTAAAATCCCTTCCAATAATCTTCTTTCTCGACAGCGACCTGCATGCTCGATGGGGCGTTTCAATGATTTCTCCATCCAAAACAGCCATTGAACAGCCTTCAAAGATTGTATGTTACCACCTCTGTATCCTCCTGCTGGTATTATACCAATCTGATTATTTTTCAAAAATTTTTTCTTGAACACTCTCATGCATGTGGAAGCAATAGTGGTGCACTCCAGAAACGGATCCACACCAAATTTCATAAATTTTTCTCGAAAATTAAAACATGCCAGTCTTAAGATTTTTACATCTTGTTTGCAGTATTTAGTTAATTCAGCATCAAAGTCAAAGATAAAGTTTTTAGCTGCTTGCTCATTGTACCACGTAATAAAGCTTTCTCTTTCTTATTCACCCATGGTATCGGGGGAGTAAAATTCAATTGCCGGTAAAGGACCTATGTAATTCGCATTTTCTGGTTTATTAAAAAAATGCGGGAACGTGCCTTTTTCTATGTTCGTCAATCCATAGGCTTTGGGTAAGTTACTAAGAGGCATATGAAAATAGTTTAGACTGTCGATAAATTTTATGCCCATATACTCCATCACTATAATCTTTGTACCATTCAGTATCACCGAAGGTTTTTCACGTTCACTTTTTTCAGCCAAAAATTTAAAAATAAAGTGGGCATCATATCCTTGAGCGTTATGAGCTATACACATAACTCGCTTAAACAGTTTACGTGGCTTCAAAGCTAAATCCATAAATTTTTTTACAGGGTCTGTCTTAAAAATATGTTCACGTACCCCGCACTTATCGCATTCAGCCGTTATATCGGTCTCATGTAAGCAAAAGTTGCAAACTTGATGAACTACGCACAAGTTTGGTTAATGAATTTTTTTGTCTTCATCTCCAAGCACGTGCACGTTTTGTTGAGTATCAAAGTCGTAAAAAAAAAATATCACCCTGTGTGATTTTTCAGATTCTTTTATTGGTTGCATAAAACACTCGTGATCAGACATGTACTTGCAACAAATTGTACAAAAACTTTTACCGCACTCGTGCTTGTCATCGGAAACTTTAAAACATATTTGACAAATTTTAATACTCGAACACACGCTAGATTTTTTGGAAGAATTAATTTTTAAATTATTTTGATAACACTCTTCACCGTAAAAATATCTTTTACACAGTTGACATCGAGTCATTGGTTGTTGCTCGTCATTCACAGGATATTGTAAACACTTTGAACATCTGTTCATGCATCTATGACTAAGAAACCTTGAATAACTTTAATTGCATGGAATGCAATAACCTATACTTCCTGATACACCAACCAAATTAAGTATAGGTTCAAAATGATTTGAAGAGGAATGATACATTATACGTAAAATATACTTGATGCTTTTGTACTTGTAAATAACTAAATTTGATTCATCGTAAAGAGGTTTTTCACTTCGTGCAAAATCTCTAAAAGAGTAAACTACTATAGCTATTCCTTTTGCTGCAAAATATTGTTGAAATTTTTCGATTTCTCTCATTCCACAACCTTCTGCAGGTACATCAACTCAAGCTAATTTTATTAAATCAAGAGCTGCTTTTTTTTTGAGTGGAGCCATTGATTTGACGTACGCTGTTCCAATAGACATGCAAAACACCTGAGCGTATCTGTCCTCTGATACTGTAAGCGCATGCAGCAACGAGAGAGCGAGACAAGCAAAGATAATCGTTGTTTCTAATAGTAAGTATTGACTTTTTTTTGACAGACTCTTCGGTGAGCTTTACGCGTCCGCAACCTGTTACATTTTTAACTATGTTGCAAGTTATATTCAAAGGATCTTCAATGTTATACTCGTTTGAGCTCTGAGATATACTGAAAAGTAGTTGCCACAACTCTTTTACGTTAAAATCGCGCAATGGCCGAAATGAGAGCCATACTGGACCATGAGTGAGTCTTTCTGTATTTATTGTCAGCCCGATAAAATCAGAAGAAGTTGTGTCTTTAATAAGGTCAGCGTGCAGATCACTTAAAGCTTCTCCTAGTCACCGAAAAACGTCTGATTCAGCACGAGGTGGCAGTATCCTTACATTTATTTCACGCCCTTCCACTCCGAATCTCTGGTAAAATCTAGTTCTAATATTTTCCATGACTAATCGTTGATTTTGTTGTCTACCGCTGCCATTCTGAAATATTACATCTAATATAAAAAAATAAAAAATGCAAAATTCGTTAATTATTATTTTAATCCAATAAACAATTTTATACTCACTATTAAGATTTTGAGCCGGGACATCGTCATCATTATCATCAGATGAATCGCTATCAGAACTGCAAGAACATGAACTACTTTCAGATGACGAAGACGGTGAATTGTTATTTTCTGCTGATGTTGATGGTCCGCCTTGCTCGTACGCACAGAGTTTGATAAACTCATCACCTTCGTGATCAAGCATCATTTCGGTCAATTCTGAAATTATAATATACAAAGTTAGAAAATTAAAAGAATGGCTCTTTTTTTTTTTTTTTTTTTTTGTCGCATGCACACAAATTATTCGAATACCTTTAGGTTTGTTAAGATCCTTAAAAGCTGGTTTGTTCAATAAATTTTTGAGTTTCAAAACATTTTTTTAAATCAAAATAATTTTCTCATCGTGAAATATTCCTCGCTTGTACAGGTATTCAATTGTATCTTCACTGCAGTGTAGAAGCAAAAAACGCAGTTTCTTTTCCAGGATCTGCATCGGTAAGCTTGATAAATTTTTCGACCACTCTACACCACACATTGTTTTAATATATACATCTCTTTGATTAGCTACTCTCAAAATGCATTTTATAATATTCACTAACTTTTTTACTGTTATTTCAGACATGTTTAAAAGTATTTTGCTCAAGTGCTGTGTATTCTGTAACGTTCGAAAAGCGACTAAGAATACGAGTAATGCTGAAGTCTAAGCGTTGCACTTTTTTATTTTTTCATCACTTATAGAACGTTTAAAAGCTCAAACGACTTTCATTCAGTGTTTTGCTTTCATGAAAAATTGATAACTTGATATTACACATCAAGAAAAGAAACAAAATAAAAACTGACGAGCAACTAAAATAAAATGTATTTTTTGCATTACAACCGTTTTCACCACTATATAGTCAACGCGCTCGGATCTTTAGGGAGGTTACATTAAACCTCGTCAAAGCCGTAAAATCCTTAAGTTATTAAGGCCTTTAAGAATATGAAAAATTTCATTTATATTGTATGTTACAGTAAGTAGACACTTTTAACCCTGGTATGCAATACACTATATTGTCAGCAGAAAAAATACTTCCATAAGTAAGGTTTTATACAGCTATTATGTTGCATGATTACTCTACCCTTTAGTGCAGAAGAATCCGCGAAAGAGGCAACATCTCAGTTTAGAATGGCCTCGAATTGTGAGTTAGTAGTTGTGATTAGAAATTTAAACGACGAAGTAGAATCGACATTGAAGGGCCTGAAGATTTTCAAACACAACAATACAAACATCTTTTTACCACACCAGAAAAAGGTTCGAATGCACAAGAAATTGAACCGGAGATAATAGACGTTGAAGCAGTTGAAGACAGTGTTATGAACCAAAGTGCCGGTCGTTTCGAAAAGCCGAGAAGTACAAATTGTGTAACAGATCCCTTATTAAAAAAGTGCCTAAAACACCTCGAGGCCTTAGATGCCCTTCTTAAAAAAAGTTGCTGTGTTAAAAGCTATTAAAAAAAAAAAAAAAAAGAACAAAAAAAAGTGATGATATCTCCTACTCGCGTAATCAATACCGAACATGTAAGTTCATTAAAGATAAATACAAATTTTTAAAACGTAGTGAAGTGAAAAAATTACGTCGAGCAGTTAAATGTGTAAGGTGCAGTTCGGCATATATTCCAGAAAAAAAATACAAGCTAGAGTGGCTTTATTGCCAAAACGACTGTCGGGGCTGGATATGTCCTCGTTGTCGTAAGCACTGCCAATGGTTGAAACACTAAAAAGCCTCGTAAGTAAAAATTACTACCTCTTTTTATTTCATAGTTTTTATTTTTTACTTTTCTAAAACAAAAAAAAAATTGTTTCAGACTGCATAAGGGATAGGTAATATCTGGCTAAACAGTACATCGCATGCATCCCTATTACCTGTAAAAAGTTTTTTAATGTAATATAAATGTAATAAAATACTGTACATTCAATAAACGGAAAAAACAAGTTTAAAATATATGCATCACTTGTTTTTTAAATATCCTTCTCAGTACTTGAATCATTTTCAACAGGATTAAAAATTATCATAAAAGTTGGATTGATAAGTAGTAAAGTATAACCAAAGTTTTTTTCGAAAGAATAAAAATTATTAAAAAGTAAAATTAATTAGTATCAAAGTATATTCAAAGTATTTTTTAAATGGATTAAAAATTATTATTATTAATTTCTAATTTTTTTAATTTCTTAAACAATTTTATGAATTTAAAAACGACTGATCCAGAATTAAATAATCTCTTGAAGAATAGAACAAGATACAGATGCCGCAGCAGCATCAGCAGCTCCTGCAGAGTCAGCAGTCGCGACGTCCGAGCGCAGCCGCCTCAGCGACCTTCGCTTCCGCTGCATCAGCCTCGTCGCCGTCGTCAGAAAGTCCTCCTCCTGCTCCCCGAGCGGCCCCGAGCACCACCTCCCGCAGCAGCCGCCTCGACCGCGTCACCGGCCCCCGCCACCGCGCGAGGCCGCTCGCAGCGCCAGGAAGCCCTCCTCCTTCCTGAACGGCCCCGAACACCCCCTCCCGCAGCACCCGCGAGCAGCCGCCTCAATCGCGTAACCGGCTGCCCCCACCACGCGAGACTGCTCGCTGCGGTGAATCATGTTTGTTTACATTCGCCAGAGTGTTACTATACTACTACTGTCATCCATCGATTCCTTTGGATTACTTTCTCGATCGGCGCGACGTTCTTTATTTTTGAAAAATAGATAACGCCATAAAATTTGTAAATAATTTTTTCATTTTTGGTGATCGTCTTGATATCGTTTGGAACGAAGAATCTCATACATTTTTGAATCGAGACGCGATAAATTATCACCCGGTGTGATAGTAGTTTTTTCACTTGACGACGCTTCAGACGAAGAATTAAAACGATCGAACGTGCTTTCCGGTACGAGCACCATTTCACGAGCTCTCTCCATTTTTATTTTAATTTTTATCTTGAATTATACTCGAGAAAATTTTTGACGCCAAGGCGTTGATTATCGGAGCTAATATTATTGGTAAAAACGCGCCCCACCGTGTTGAATAATTTCTTTTTTTTTATGTTTCCACACGCTCTTTTTATTTTTATTTTTAACGTCAATTATTTTTCGCAGCACTTTTTTATGCTTTTTCAAACGTTTCTTCGTCGAGTCTTTGATATCAATGTTACCTTTCAACACATTTAACACAATTTCGCAGATACACGCCACTATCGATTCATCAGCCGTACGAAGTTATGCCTTTCTTTGATTACTATCGGTGTGACAGAGCCCGTGTAAAATAGAAACTTGTTTTTTTGTAAATTTAGGTAAAGCCAATGTTAACTCCGCCATAGTCGATGTTGTACTAATTACTCACTCACAATGCACCATTACTTAATTTTTAAATTTTTCGGCACGTAAACATAATTTTTTTCATCATCCGTGAAGATACATGTACGAACGCTAAATTCCTCTGGAGCTTCTTGCGAGAGATCCAAAAAAAGATACGAGTGAGCAGGCGTCGAAGCGTCTAAGTATGCCTCCCATAAAAATTTTGTATCTTGCGGGTACACTTGTTTCGCGAGATGTTTTATTCGCGCTCGATCTCTAGGGTTTTTAAAAATCACCATATACGTGGTGTTCAAACTGATATCTCTTTGAGATTTTCCTTGATGAAAAAGATTTTGAGTGACAAAAATTACACTCAAATTTTTATGGTGGGATCCATGGGTAAAAAGATCAAGCACCACTTCGCCACTGCTCTCGCGCATGAGATCGTCAAAAATGAGTAACTTGGTTTTATCATCATCGCTCGAATAATCTCCAGACTGGGGTAGTCCCTCGTAGAATTATATCGGTCCTGCAAACTCGCGGTAAAATTCCTGCCATTCAATGTAGTAAAATAACACTCGATCAAATTTAACGGTACACACATCACTCAGATGTTTTAAGAATTTTCTAACAAAGTACGATTTACCGCTTTTACTTGGCCCCGCAATAATCGCCGTAAACGGGTGCGACTAACGCGTATCCATGTTTGCAACTGAAGCTTGCGAAGCATAAAAATCGTTATTTTATACATGCGAATTCGCATCTTACCTTTGTTTGACTTACCATTACAAAAAATCCTGGTAGCCTGGTGGTTCAAGCGTCAGACCGGTAAGTATATGATCGCGGGTTCGAGTCCCATGCCATGCGTCCAACGGCACACAGACCACGAGGATTTTTTTTTCAAAATTTATTCATACTATTCAATCATAATGCATCTTTGTTTATTTAAATCGTTTTGTTCATATAAATAAAGTATTAAGATAAAAATTGCGCTGGTGTCGGTGCCTCAAACCGTTCTTTTATATCTTGTTTACGTCAACAAACCATCAAGATAACAGATAAGGATTCGCGACTCTCTCAGTTGTAATCAGACACCTTCTTATCTCTTGTTTATATAAACAAACCATTAAAATAACAGATAAGGAACTGTAGACCTCTGTACTGTAACCCGACACCTGCTTATCTCTTGTTTATATAGACAAACCATTAAGATAACAGATAAGGAACTGTAGACCTCTCTACTGTAACCCGAAACCTGCTTATCTCTTGTTTATATAAACAAACCATTAATATAACAGATAAGGAACTGCACGGCAGGTGATGACTTATCCGTCTCGCACAATATCCCCGTATACTACTTTTGAAAAATTTTAGGTATTTGTACTCCCTTAACATCCCTCCACGTCAGTAGGTGAAATTGAAGGAGCCAACGTGAGTGAAGTAAGCGCAACCGATAAAGCTGATTCAGAGCCCCAAAACGACGGTGAAATGGGAGCCCGAGTAGAATTAGTGCTGCATAAAGATGACTGGGAAACGTTTGTCAAGAAAATGGATATGTTTTCTGAAGCAAAAGATATTAAACCAGAAAAGAAGAAAGCACAATTATTGGTACAAGTGATACAGAAGCGTTTGAATTAATAAAATAACTGTTATCACCATCCAAAATAAGTGAAAAATCGTACGAGGACATTGTAAAAGTGATGAGTGAACATTTAAATCCTTAACCTTCAGAAGTTATGGAAAGATGCAAATTTAATAAGGCAAAACAGGAAGCATCTGAAACAGTAGCAGAGTTTGCAGCTAAACTGAAAAAATTAGCGCTAAACTGCAATTTTGAGACAAATTTAAATTCTGCATTACGAGATCAGCTTGTGTGTGGACTTCAAAATAATGATACAAGAATAGCACTTTTTAAAAATTAAAAATTGACATTTGAAACGGCTTACACAGAAGCGGTCGCTCAAGAATCAGCGAAAAAAGATGCACTCGGTACGCAAAAAATTCTACAACACATGAAAGGAGGACTACGAAATCAAAGCCAGAACAAAACATGCAAGCTACTGGTGGTAACAATTTTCGAGTAAGAGATCAACGAGGAAGGGTATGTTTTCGTTGCGCCTCCCCTTACCATCTAGTGAACAAGTTCAGGTATATCGATTTTGAGTGTGATTTTTGTCATAAAAAAGGACATTTAAAAAGGGTTTGCCAAAACCGCAAGGAACCAACGGGCAGGCAACAACAAGTGCAGCTGATGCAGTACGATTATGACAGGGAGGCAGCGAGCAGCAGCGGCAGCGGTATCAGCGAGGTCAATGGCGGAAGCGCTGGACAAGCACAGGACTGGTCAGCGAAAAGTGAGTTTCTGTACATGAAGGGCGGTGATGAGAAAAAGTTCATGGGTAAGGTAATAAATGATAAGGATTTGAAGGAAATTCAATGTTTGAAAATGTGAAAATAAACGGTTCTACGGTAAAAATGGAAATCGATACGGGTACTTATGCTTCTGTAAGTAGTATAGTATACACTATGGCGAATGTAAACAAAGATGATTCACCGCAGCGAGCAGTTTCGCGCGGTGGGGGCGGCCGGTTACGCGGTTGAGGCGGCTGCTCGCGGGTGCTGTGGGAGGGGGTGCTCGGGACCGTTCGGGAAGGAGGAGGGCTTCCTGGTGCTGCGAGCGGCCTCGCGCGGTGGCGGGGGCTGGTGCCGCGGTCGAGGCTGCTGCTCGCGGGTGCTGCGGGAGGTGGTGCTCAGGGCCGCTCGGGGAGCAGGAGGAGGGCTTCCTGGCGCTGCGAGCCGCCTCTATGTACCGCTTTGGCGAAAGTAAACAAACATGATTCATTTACTTCGCCAGGCGCAGTGCTCGGCGGCGGCTGCCTCGTGTGTCGCGAGCGCAGTAGGGTTAGCGGTGTGGTCGGGGAGCACGTGACTGCTTCTCGCAATCGATGCTGACTCTGCATGAGAGAGAGCATTATCATAGTTAGCTTTTAAATTTAAATTAAATTTTTAAATTAAATTAAAAACATTAAAATTAATTGGTATCTATTTTTTATAGGAAATTTAATTACTTTTTTACTATTTTAACAATTTTTAATTTTTAAATATTTTTAAAAGTGAATTAGAAAGTTTTAAATTTTAATTTTTAATAAAAATACATTAATTATCAAGGAATAAATTTTAGAGGTACGGGTTAAAATAAAAAATTGGCTTTTTCACAACTATACATATATTTTGTTTCATTTAAATACACTTAGTCTTCGAAAGTCATTAAAATGTTGATTTAGATAAAACTTTTTTTTACGTTTACACTCTTACAATTCAACAGAATTATTTATTTAAAATACGATTTTTACAAACGGTCATTTTTTTTCCACGAGGAAATAACCACTCACACTCTGCAATACATAATTGACACAGCCACCCGCGACAATCGTGGTGACACATAAACCATTCTTCTTCTTCTCCAGACACATAATTTTCATTACACATAACACACGACGTCTCACTATTTAATCTTAATTTCTCCGGTACCAGTCTTGGTCTTGTAGCCATTTTGCTACTGTCGTTTGAGCTTAATCTTAATTTCTCCAGTACCACTCTTGGGCTTCTAGCCATTACTTCACGGACGTTTAAGCTTGATCTTAATTTCTCCGGTACCACTCTGGGTCTTGTAGCCATTATGCTACTGTCGTTTGAGCTTGATCTTAATTTCTCCACTACCAGTCCTGGTCTTGTAGCCAAAAAGTCACGGACGTTTAAGCTTGATCTTAATTTTTCCGGTACCACTCTGGGTCTTGTAGCCATTATGCTACTGTCGTTTGAGCTTGATCTTAATTTCTCCACTACCAGTCCTGGTCTTGTAGCCATTATGTCACGGGCGTTTAAGCTTGATCTTAATTTTTCCGGTACCAGTCTTGGTCTTGTAGCCATTATGCTACGGACATTTAAGTTTGATTTCTTCTTATTTAACGGTATTGGTTTTGATGTCCTTCTGCTCTTTCTGGTGCTGCTATTCAAGTTTAATTTCGTTGGTAACACTTCTGATGCTTCTTTACTTAAAATGCGAATAAGGGAATTGTGAAAATTGTCTCGTTTATTTTCTGAAAAACCCACTTCGTCTTTTGTAAAACCGATAAAATCTTCATCGTCAAGATCTGACTCAAAATCACTAACTATAACTTCTTCTTTTATAAGCACTGCAGGATACAACGAGGATGATGAAGCATCATCTTCTGAGCAACACTCTACGGATATTGACAACTGCTGTGTATCTTCGTAGACTTTGCGTGTTTCCTCTTCTACTTCGATTGGAAGGGAGTCACCCTCGTTTGGTAAGTCCTCAGGGCCTCCAACATCGATAGTTTCATCCGTTTCGTCAAGATATACCTTCACAATTTCAATTGTATTAGCCATTTTTAAAAGAAAAACAGAGATGTTCACACTCTGGAAGACCTTTTCCTTCTGATGTAGACAGTAACAGTCCCATAAGAGCAGCTGGAGATTGTTTTACATGTGAGACATCTTGCTTGCCTCACAGGAATGTACAGAGTCAGTAAAAATATTTTATATCGTCAGCTAAACTTGTTAAAGCATCACAACAGTGTCTTACACGAATACTATACAAAGTTGCAAAAGGATTCATATATTTGGACAAAGACAAAAGGATTTTTTTTAATACAACCTTGTAAGGTCGCGGAGAAGTTGAATCTAAAAATTTAATCGAACATGTAAACAGTTTTTTTACCTGCATTACATGCATTTTTAAAAATCTCCGTCTTGTGCTGGGTAAGTTTTTTCCATAAAATAATAACAATTGCGATGTTTCATACTGAAACAATCTATGTAAAGTTCTAAAATCGGAGATCAACAGAGAAAGGCTAAGTAATTGCTTAACTATTCGAAGTACCACAGAACTAATTATCAAAGGTTGTAAGAATTTTTTGGTCAGCATTGTTTCGTTCCCTTTTTCTAAACAGTCATCTGGTTCGGGTATGCCGAATACGATCGAGTCATTGTAAAGGCTTTGTAGTTGAGGTATCGCATAATTATAACGGCCAATAAACTGTGCTTCTCCATCCAGGTCGGCCAGGGCATCTTCTTCTTCATCAGTCTCATAAGGTTCAAGATCAAAAAGATCTTGAATTTGTTGAGGGTCTCCGTGCACTTGGTTTAGATGACGAGCTAATTCTTCTTCTACGGCATGACCTAACACATCGACACCGTCCATCAAGCGTCTACGTTTTTTCACTAGTTTGCGCTTCCTACAATTTTGATTTTCACTTTTTAATCGTAAATATGGGTGCTTAGCTACTCTAAAAGAGCTACTCACGGTTCGCGACATAACTTTACACTGATTCTCGCGGAACACGCGCGCTATAGAAAAAACTGCAGCTCTTTGAAGTGACTTATTCAAGGTAAGACCAGGCGCAGTGCTCGGGTGTTGCGAGCGCAGTGGGTATGCTGACTCTGCAGGAGACAAGATCGCTGAGGCTGTTGCTGCTGCGGCTGCATCTTGTTCTTATTGATTGTTTTTTAGGATTTAACAATGAAAAATTTGCATCTTGTTCTTATTGATTGTTTTTAGGATTTAACAATGAAAAATTTGCATATATTTTAAGAAAGAATTTTAACTCTGCTCATGTATTTACTCTTATCGCGTAGCGTCAGCTTTCATGGTTTGCATTCTTTCACCGTGTTTGATACGAAGCAAAAAGCATGGCAAGCATATTTTGTTACACTGCAATAATAAAACTTTTATTGAAAAATAAAACTTCACAAACATTGTACTTTACCGTGTGAAAAAATGCTTATCTAGATCCTTTACTTCTCTTTCTATTCCAACGATCAGTCGAATGAAAGCCGTATGAGCTTTCGAATCACACGCGTTACTCAGAGCATTCAAGCATATTTGAATATAACATTTTTTTCGTCATGTCGGAAGTTACATTGAAAAAGGTAGTGAATGTTATAAAGTGCGTTTTGAGGGTCGCTTATCAGAGAGACCCCTACATCAAAACAATGTGTGGTGAAGTATGGTCAAAAAATTTAACAAGTTTAACCATGGAAGTTTTGGAAAAAAAGCTGCATTTTTTGATTTTGCACTGCAGCGAAGGTACAATCGAGTACCTATATAATCGAGGAATTTTCCACGACCAAAAAATTATTTTGATTTTGAAAAACGTTTTAAAACTTAAAAATTTATTGGATAAACCTACATTCAAGCTTCTCAACACCTGTAAAGGTAGCTAAATTGTTTGTGTTATTATTATTATTATTTAACTTCTAATTTTGAAACTTTTTTTTAACTTATAATTTTAGAATTCGATGAAATGATGACTGATCAAGAAGGAGATGAGTTTATCAACCGTTGCGTATATGATCTGGGTGAGCCATTGACATCAGCCGAAAATAACAATCCGCAGCCTTTGTCATCTGAAAGTAGCTCTGATTCAAACGATTCAGATACCGATACAGCTGCTGATGATGATGATGATGATGATGATGACGACGAGCTCCAAAATGTTAATAGTAAGAATTAATTGTTTATAGAGTTGAAAAATAAATTCAGACTCATATAGTTTTTTATTTTAGATGTATTTTTACAGGTTGGTAATGGAAGACAACAAAATCAACGAATAGTCATAGATAGCGATAGAAGTAGATATTATCAAAGATTTGGAATCGAAGGTCGTGAAATAAATGTAAGAATAGTGCCACCGCATGTTGAAACCAATGTTTTTCAATGGTTAGAGGAAGCTTTACGCGATTTGCACGCTGAACTTGTTAAAAAAGCGACTCCTTCTGATTTTATCGGACTTACAATAAATTCAGAAAGACTCACTCATGGTCCAGTGTGGCTTTCATTTAGGCCAGTGCGTGATTTCAACGCAGAAGAGTTATGGCAACTGCTTTTTAGCATATCTCAGAGTTCAAATGAGTACAACATCAAGGACTCTTTGAATATAAATTGCAGTATAGTTAAAAATATAACAGGTTGCGGACGCGTAAAGCTCACCGAAGAGTCTGTCAAAAAAAAATCAATACTTACTATTCGAAATAACGATAATCTATGTTTGCCGCGTTCTCTCGTTGCTGCTTGCGCTTACAGCATCAGAGGTAAAGTACGATCAGGTGTTTTACATGATTATTGGAACAGCATACGACAGATCAATGGGACAGCTCAAAAAAAAGCAGCTCTTGATTTAATAAAATTAGCTCGAGTTGACATTCCTGAAGAAGGTTGTAGTTTAATAGAAATTGAAAAATTTCAGCAGTATCTTGCGACAAAAGGAATCGCTATAGTTGTCTACTCTTTTAAAAATTTTGCACGGGGTGAAAAACCTGTTTACGATGGAACGAATTTAGTTAATTACAAGCACAAAAGCGTCGATTATATTATTCGTATAATGTATTATGAAGCTTTACATCATTTTGAACCTATACTTAATCTCGTTGGGGCATCAGGAAGTTATGGCTACTGCATACCCTGCAATAAAAGCTATTCAAGATTCATTAATCACAGATGTACAAACAGGTGTTCAAAGTGTTTGCACTACCCTGCGTGCGACGAGAGACAAACATTAATCAAATGTCACTTGTGTTTTAGATTTTTTTTAGGCCAAGAGTGTTTTCAAAATCATTTAAAAACAAATTTATCTGAAAAATCTAGTGTATGTTCGAGTATTAGGATTTGTCAAATATGTTTCAAACTCGTTTCTAATCCTAAACACGAGTGCGGAAAAAGTTTTTGTAAGACTTGCTGCATGTACATGCCAGACCATCAATGTTTCATGCAACCGATCAAAGCATCTGAAAAGTCAAACAGAGTCATATTTCTTTTTTATGATTTTGAGATGCAAAAAATTGTGCCTGTGCTTGGAGATGATGAGAAAAAAATTCATAAACCGAACTTGTGTGTTGTGCATCAAGTTTGCAATTTTTGCTTACAAGAGAGCGATATTTCGGTCTCATGCGACAAGTGTGGAGAACGTGAATATGTTTTCAAGACCAACCCTGTGAAGCAATTCATGGATCTAGCTCTGAAGCCCCGTAAAAATTTTAAGCGAGTCGTGTGTATAGCTCATAATGCTCAAGGTTATGACGCACAGTTTATTTTCAAGTATTTGGCCGAAAAAAGTGAACGTGAAAAACCGTCTGTGATTCTGAACGGTACGAAGATTATAGTGATGCAGTACAAGGGTGTAAAATTTATTGATAGTTTGAATTATTTCCATATGCCCCTCAGTAATCTACCAAAGGCTTATGGTTTAAAGAACATAGAAAAAGGTACATTCCCACATTTTTTTAATAAGCCTGAAAATGCAAATTACGTAGGGGTTTTACCACCAATGAAATTTTACTCCCCTGATACCATGGGTGAAAAAGAAAGAGAAAGCTTTATTACATGGCACAGAGAACAAACAAGCAAAAACTTTATTTTTGACTTTGAAGTGGAACTAATTAAATACTGCAAACAAGATGTAAAAATCTTAAGACTGGCATGCTTGAATTTTCGAGAAACTTTTATGAAATTTGGGGTGGACCCATTTCTGGAGTGTACGACGATTGCTTCTACTTGCATGAGAGTGTTCAAGAAAAAATTTTTGAAAAAGAATCAAATAGGTATAATTCCACCAGGAGGTTATAGATTTTGTAATAAGCAATCTTTGTAAGCAATTCAATGGCTATTTTGGATGGAAAAATCATTGAATCAAACCATCGAGCACGCAGGTCGCTGTAGAGAAAAAAGATTATTGGAAGGAATTTTGGTCGATGGTTACAGTGCTCCAAAACATCAAGAAAAACATAGAGGATTGGTTTTTCAGTTCCAAGGGTAAGTTGAAATTTTTTTTTCATTTAATTTCTCATAATCAATTATATCAACTAAATTTTTTCTTACTTTTAGATGTTATTGGCACGGCTGTCCAAGCTGTTATCGATTTAATAGAGATGAAAAGCTGTCAGTTGGTCAAACAATGGATAAGAAGTTTGAAAGTACTCACGCTCAATCAGAGCGAATAAAGAGTTTGCAGTACAAATTAATTGAGATCTGGGAGCACGAATTTGATGACTTTAAAAACACAAACGAAGGTTTAAAACAGTTTTTAAGTGAAAAAATAGAAATGATTTATCAAAGTCCGTTGAATCCTCGCGATGCTTTGTTTGGAGGTCGCACGGGTAATACTGTTAAAAAGTACTTTTGTAAACAGGATGAAAAAATCAGGTACGTTGACGTGAATAGTCTGTATCCTATGGTGTGTAAAAAAGCCAAGTATGTCGTGGGCCATCCAAAATTGTACGTAGGCGAAGAGGAATGTCTACGCCTTGTGCAAAATAAAAACGACTTTTCAAACGTGAACGGTTTGGTAAAATGTAAAGTGTTACCGCCTAGAAATTTGTTTCATCCTATATTACCTGTAAAAATGCACGATAAGTTGCTCTTTCCACTTTGTCGTATGTGTGCCGAGCAAATGACGCAAAGAGAATGCAGGCATGAAAACCCAGCGGATAGACAGTTTATTGGTACGTGGGTATCCGAAGAATTGAAAAGAGCAATAGAATTAGGCTACGTGATTGTCTCAATTTTTGAAATTTGGCAGTATGATGTAACGCAGTACGACCCTGTAACGAAAAAAGGTGGAATATTTGCCGAATACATAGATACTTTTTTCACCCAAAAAACTCAAGCTTCTGGTTACCCTCCCGAGTGCACAACCGAAGAAGAAAAAGAAAAGTTTATTTCAGAGTTTGAAAAAGTCGAAGGTATCAAATTAGATAAAAAAGCTATAAGTTTTAATCCAGGTTTGCGTCTAGTTACAAAACTTGCAATAAATTCTATTTGGGGAAAATTCGCGCAAGCTCAAAATAAGCAGCAAACCGAAGTGCTTACCTCATCAAGCAGATTGTTTGAGTTATTGCACAGTAAAGATATAGATGTTAATAGTATCCTACCTGTAAATGACGAGTTGTTGTACATTGGTTGGTCTTACAAGTCTGAAGCGCTTACTCCCTCACGATCTACGAATGTTGTTGTCGCGGCATTCACCACCGCGCAAGCCCGATTAAAACTCTTCGAATATTTGCATTTTTTGGGTCCCAGAGCTCTCTATTATGACACAGATTCCGTGCTTTACATTAGCAAACCTGATATGCCCGATTTACCTATCGGAACTATGCTGGGAGAGTTGACGGACGAGTTAGCCGATAAAGGTGTCGGTACTTATATTACCAAATTTTTATCTGGAGGTCCTAAGTTCTACGCTTTTGAGTACGTGAAACCAGACGGTAGCAAGGATTACGTGTGTAAAGTAAAAGGAATTAGACTTAACTTTATAAATAGACAGCAAATTAATTTTGAATCTATGCACGATATGATAGTAGGAAAAATTGAAAATATCGTTATTTATTCTTCAAACATACGCCGAACAGCTTTTCATGAAGTAATCACGCAAAACGAATCCAAGATTTGTAAACCCGTGTACGGTAAGAGGTATTTTAAAAGCTTAGAAAAAAGTTATCCTTATGGTTTTAAATCCCCAACGCTTGAATAGTCTCTCTGTGTTTAAAAAACTTGAAAAGAAAAAAATAGTCAGCATATCAGCTTTATTTCGACGATGACCTTAACGAAGAGCTCGTCAGCGTTTTTCACTAGGCTGCGTATGATCTTGTAGGTATGATACGCGGGCATCACAGTGCTCGCGGTCGTAGACCCCTTCGCAGCTGGTGGTGGTGGTCGCGTTTCTCCTTCGCTGATAAGTATGCAACGCTACTTTTCTGCTGCTGCTGCTGCTGCTGCTGTTGCCAACGAGTGAGATAAGACCTTGAAAAAAAAAGATTTCGCGTGCACAGTGCGTCAAAAAGTGTAAAATGGTTAAAAGTGAAATACATCTCTCGAAAATTTTAAGTATTGTAAATAAAAATTGGTCCAAAAAAAAAAAAAATGTGTAAATGAATTAAAAAGCAAAATAAATCTATTGTTGGCAAAAACCCTTTTTTCCCTCTCCTGTTTTCTTTATTTACTGAAAAAGTTCAAAATTTTTAACTTTCATGTTTTAATAATTAAAAAAAAAAAAAATAGCAATTTTAAGTCTCAACAGTCTTCACTTTCTTTTTAAAAATATTATTGATATAAACAAAAACAAACGCAGAAGCTCAAGCTCTAGCTCAAGCTCTAGCTCAAGCAAAAAGAGCATCAGGCGTTTGCGCTCTGTCGGAGACCAGACGTCTCCCTCTCCGGCGGGGCGGCAAAATTTAGACAATCGAGTAAATCGCGTCAGTTGTAACGATGACCTTACAGTGGGAGCACCCATTTACGTCAATTCTGAGTGGTCCCACAGGGTGTGGAAAAACTGTGTTTGTGAAAAAATTTTTAAAATTCATCGATCTTATGTGCGACACTCGCTTTCAACGAATAATATTGCATTACGCCGAGTGGTAAAACGGCTATCGCGAACTTGGTGAAAAGATTGAATTTCGCGAGGGACTGCCTCAAAGCGGGGATTACGCAAGCGACCCTAGACCAAAACTCGTAATTGAGGGGCCAGGCCGAATAACGATATAACTCGAGTTATAACGTTTTTTTTTTTTTTTTTTCAAAATCGAAATCAGAAAAATATTTTACATCTTCTCGCAAAAATTAGTAGAGAAAAAGGAGTTTTTCATCGGCAATCAAGCATAGTAATATGTAAAAACGGTACAACTCGAATTGTACCATTTTTTTTAAAACGGTATAACTCGTCTTGTACCGATTTTAAAAATAGTTCTAAAATATTTATTTTGGTTATTATTATTATTGTCATACTTTTAAACTTTCAAGATCATGCTTCTTATATTGTTGTGATAGCAGAAGAATGCTAAACGTAAACAAAGTGTCTCATGAATTTGGTCGAAATAGTTCAAATACGTAGCAGTCAGTGCTGCGTTAACTATCAAGTAAACCACATCTTAGTCTGAAGCTTTAGTAAAATGGAAAGTAATGAAAGTGTCAGTGATTCTCAAGAAAGTGACTGTACCGAAGAAAATTCTGAGGAGTTATCTTCAGAAGAAATTATTTCTCGTCGGTTAAACAACAGAAGAGGCAAAAAACGAAAAAGAATGCCCGATACTCACTTGGATTATGTCAATAAAAAGCGAAAGAATGATGGGAAATCCTACACTACGCGCAAAGGCAAAAAGGTATCTTACAATTTAGAGCTACTGCTTCATAAAAAATAAATTTCTTTTCTTGAATCCAATCTATAAATATAATTAATATGTAATTTTTTTAATCAGCTGCTTTGCTGAAAAATGTGTAAAGTTTATTTATTTTTTGTTTTTTTTTTTTTTATATTAAAAATTTAGACTTAGTTTAAAACTTAGAGTAGTAGTTGCACTGATTATATTTTTTTCAGTTTTTATCAAAATTTATTTTCAACTCATAAAATTTTAGGTTCGTGGAAAAGTTTTCGAGCCAGTTCAAAAATGCTGCCAGAAATTATCGTGCTGTAGTAAAATAAGCAGTGAGCAACAGTCGCAATTATACACTACGTATTATGGATTAAAAGATAAAGAAAATAAATGTTTATTTTTGACAAGTTGCATTGAAAGCACACCGTTAAAGACATCAGCAAATAATGTGAAAACCAAAAATAGAACGAGCTCATGGATTTATAAAGTAAAAGTCAATGGTTCAGAAATGAGAGTCTGCAAAACATTTATCCTTCGAGTCTTCAAAATTACTAATCGGCTTTTGACCTTTATAACCTCTAAGATGAAATTGCCTTTTTTGGATCTGAAAGAAAAACGTGGAAAGAGAAAAAATCCTAGAAAAATTTCCGAATTTGTTCAAGAAGTTGGCTTGACACATTTATCTCTTATTCCGCACAGTAAAAGTCATTACACTGACTCAAACAGACTTTATTTTGATAATCCGGCATTAACAATGGTGGAAATTTACAGGGAATTTCAAAAATATTTTTTTGAAGTATCTGGTCAAGAGTTGAGAATGAAATATGACACGTATAGACAATGGTTTAATGAAAATAGTCCTTACTCCATAAAACAGCCTCGAACTGATACTTGTGATTTTTGTACTCAATGGACCATTAAATTGAACAAAAATCCTGATGATCCATGCAAAAATGAGTTTGAGATACATAAAATGAATGTTGAAGAGTACTCAAAAATGAAAAAAAATACACTCAAGGAATGTAAAAAGGACAAGTCAATATTAGTTTTAGAGTTTGATTACGGTCAGAACCTGCCTTTGCCAAAATTAACGGTATCGTCACAGTTTTATAAACGTTTGTTATGGATGCAAGTTTTCAACGTACACTGTCACAATGATGGAAATAGTGCCTTTTATTGGTTTTTAGAATACGTAGCGGGAAAATCTCCGAATTCTGTTGCTTCATTTATACATGATTTTTTAAAACTTTATCTGCCATCAAAAACTATCAAAAAGGTCATTGTTTTTTCGGATGCTTGCGGTGGCCAAAACAAGAATCATTGCATCGTCATGTTTTTTTCTTGGTTAAGTAAACAGTATAATATTGAAATTGAGCATTTTTTTCCTGTTCGAGGACACTCATACAATCAGTGTGATCGAAATTTTGGTTGCTATGGGCAAAAGAAAAAAAAAATTGAA
This sequence comes from Encarsia formosa, assembly GCA_038277355.1. Lineage (NCBI taxonomy): Eukaryota > Metazoa > Arthropoda > Insecta > Hymenoptera > Aphelinidae > Encarsia > Encarsia formosa. The sequence continues at coordinate 55,373,727 of CM076188.1, read as the reverse complement.
ACAATTGAAACTGCAGCTAAGTATGTACAAATTTTGGAAACTTGCCGCAGCAAACCGCAGCCATTTATTGTCGTCGATGGCAAACGAATGATAAAAGACTGGCATTCTAAATTAATCGAGAACGCATTTTCTAAGCCTTACGAAAGAAAAAAATCTTTCAAAATTCAGTCATACGATTATTTAAAATTCACAAATGATGGTTCGGTTGAGGTTCAAGATTCGTTGGATCACAGTAAAAAAGAAAAATTTAAAGTATGGAAAAATTTATTTAAATTCTCATCTATTCCAGATACGCTTTTAAATATCCCTGTTGTTGTATTAAGTGAAGAAAAAAAAGCAGACTTAAAGTCTTTGATGAGTTTTCTCACACCCGAAGCCCAGTCTTGGTTTAATGATATATTTGAAGAAATCAAAGATATTAAAAAAAATAAAAAAGTAAAAGAGCCAGAAAATAGTACAGCAGCAAAAAACAACGAAAAAAATGTCAAGACTCCTCGAAAAAGGAAGATTACAGATGAAAAAAATGTCAAGACTGCTCACAAAAATAAGATTACAGAAGAAAAATCAAAGCCTAAAAAAGTTGCTGTAAAAAAATTTAAAAAAGGATAAAAAATTATACTTTTTGTAAATGATAAATATTGTAAAAGACTAAAAAAATAATAAAATTTAATTTTCTGTCTAAATGTAGTGACTTTTTGCCTGCTAAAATACTTAAAACTGAAAAATTAGTTCATATTTTTGAAAAACGGTATAACTCAAAAATTTATTTTGATTTTTTAAACGGGTTTTTTAATAGATACTGATAAAATAATGGTACGATTTGATAGATTAAAGATTAATGAATACCAAAAAAAGTTTTTATTTCAATATCTCTTAATCAAGTTAGTTCGGCACGTTTTTCTCATTTTCTCAAAAATCACGTTTTTCGAGTTATACCGTTATTCGGCCTGGTCCCTCAATTGGTCGATGGGTTACCAGAAAAATTAGAGTCAGTAAATTAGAAGTGTGGGACGTGCATACAGATTAAAATGCATAATTTATCTTTCGAAAATAATAGAAGTAGAGCCACCGAGATCTTAGAGTTGGTACATACAGATCTAAATGGGCTGCATAATACAACGGGTTATGATGATTAAAAATATTTTCTAACTTTCATTGATGATTATAGTAAATGTGCATTGATTTACACAATAAAATTAAAGTCGGATGTTTTTAATTGTTTCGTGGATTATATTAATAAAGTTGAAAATCTTAGCGGGAAAAGAATTAAAAAGTTAAGATGTGATAATGGAAGAGAATATTTAAATCACGATATTTACAATTTAATAAAAGAAAAAGGGATTTTACTTGAATCGTGTCTTTTTAACGTGCATGAATTAAACGGGACGGCGGAAAGATATAATAGGACGATTATGGATTCCGCGAGATGTTTATTTTTTGAAGCAAACGTGAATCTAAGATACTGGCTGGAGGTAGTTAAAACCGCAGTTTATTTAAAAAATAGAACTATTGCAAATACGATTGAAAATAAGACATCTTATGAAATTTTCCTCGAGAAGAAACCTAATTTGAAAAATTTACGTTTACATGGGAGTAAAGTTTTTGTGAGAGTTCCCGAAAATAAAAGAAATACCAAATGGGATAGAAAGGCCGATTTAGGGATCTTACTTGGTTACGACCACGTTGGATACAGAGTTTTGTTAAACGGTAAAATAGTTAGAGCCAGACATGTTGATATAGTTGAAAATGATGAAAATTTGATTGGTTTTAGAGGTGATGATAACAGTGATTACGAGGATGATGAAACTTTAAGTCATGAAATTCAAAACTCTGAATCCAACGAGGGTAGGGAAAAGGTAGATTCTGCTAAAGAAGAGAGTAACCATGATAATGTTGAGTTAAATGAAAATCGTTTAGATAGGCCGCAAAGAGCAAGAAAAAAACCAGATTGGTATGGGATAAATAGAGATTCAAATTACGTTTATGTAAATGTAGTTAGCGCAGATAGCCCTTCTACCTACGAGGAGGCAGTAGAGTGCGAGGAAAATGATTTATGAAAAGAAGCTATGGATAGGGAAATGAATAGTTTGATGAAAAATAAAACGTGGAAATTAGTAGATCGACCTAGAGATAAGAAGGTTCTAGATTTAAAATGGGTATTCACAAAAAAATCTGATAACTGAAAAAAAGCTAGACTTGTAGTTAGAGGCTTCCAACAAACTGAAGTACGGGAAGATTTGTATTCACCAGTAGCTAGAATTCAAACATTGAAATTATCATTATCCTTTTGTTGCCAAAATAATTTATTGATTATCCAGATGGATGTAGAAACAGCTTTTTAAATGGTTTCGTAAAATCAGAAGTATTTGTAAAACAATCAATGGGTTATCAAGATGGTTCAAATAGAGTTTACAAATTAATTAAAGCATTATACGGGTTGAGAGAGAGCCCGAGAACTTGGTATGAATGTTTTGATGATTTTATGAAGGAACTAGGATTTCAACGAAGCGAGAGTGACTATTGTTTATATGTAAAGTGTGAAAAGAATGAAAAAATTTATTTAATATTATTTGTTGATGACTTCTTAATTTGTGGAAAAAATAAGGGAAGGATTGAACAAATTAAAAATAAATTGTCAAATAAATTTTCTATGAAAGATTTGGGTGAAGTGAGCACTTATTTGGGAATAAACATTAATTTTGATTATGAAAAATGTAATATGACACTGGACCAAAGTGAATATATAGAGTCATTGGCCAGAAAATATAATATTGTAAATGCGAAATTGTATAATACACCTATGGAACAAAATTTAAGTGTAGAACCTGCACAGCCAGCGTCAAATAACGTAAAATATAGAAACTTGATCGGTGCATTATTATTTATAAGCACGAGTACGAGAATTGATATAAGTTATGCCGTGAATTATTTGAGTAGATTTCAAAATAGCTATGATAAAAGTCATTATAAATACGCGTTGAGAATTTTGAAGTACTTATATTTGACAAGAACTCTTAAATTAACGTATGAAAGAAATTTAAATGCTGACGAGTTAGACTGCTTTGTTGATGCTGACTGGGCTGATGATAAGGTAGATAATAAATCTACAACTGGTTATATTGTCAGATTGTTTGGAAATGTGATTTATTGGAAATCAAGAAAACAAGGAAGTGTAACTAAATCTTCGACAGCAGCTGAATATGTGGCTTTATCAGAAGCAGTGAGTGAAATAAAAGTGGTGAAAAATCTATTGAAAGATTTTAATGTTGTGTTCGAAAAATTGATTAATGTGTATGAAGATAATTCTGGAGCGATAGCTATTGCAAAATTTGGTAATTTAACTTAAAATTCAAAGTACATAGAAATACATTATCACTTTGTAAATGTATGAGAAAGGTGTGATTAAAATTGTAAAAGTAGAGTCAGAAAATAATATCGCTGACGTATAAACTAAAGCACTCGGACGCGATAAGTTTGAAAAATTCCGGAACGAATTACGAATAATTGGAAAGAAAAATTTGTAAATCATAAATTTGAGGAGGTGTGTTGAAATAAGAGCAAATTTATGCTTGTACAATTGGATGATGAAATGCTGACAGGAGAAATTCCTCCGAGCATTGAACTATGTATATGAGTGTAAATGCTTAGTCGTACTTTAAGAAAGAGTATTAATACAGGCGTTAAGTTGTAACGTGTACTCCACTCGGTAGACCGCGATCGAGACGTCAGATTGTCGGTTTCTATAATTATATTATTCTGTAACTGTTACGGAGTGGACCACTATTTGCTCGTAAATATTTCGGCTCATTCGCTCAACTTTAAATTGATAGACTACATGGCTCCATCTATGAGTCTAGGTGGGGACTTTAGTCCCAATTCTTACTCCCGCGCGCCGTAGTGCTGGGCAGTACCGCTGTCGCCGTTGCTGCTGCCACAGGCCTCGCGTGCTGGCTTCTTGTTTTGGTGCTCAAGTGTGTGTGTGTGCAGCAGAGAGTTCTCCCGGCTTTTTCACGGTTCTTCTCAACGGCTCTTCTCATCGCCTTTTTCACCAGGTAGTCCAGGAACCTGCCTTTTCACCGTGCACCAGCTCATCCGGACGATCACAGACAGTAATTCTGTGATCATTAACAACCTCGGAGCCGCGCCATTACCACGTGTACCAGCTACTCTTCACCGGTGGTCTACGGAGAATTTGTCTGGTTCAAGGACAATCCTCACTCATCGAACATCCCCAGGTATTCAGGTGCAAGCAACAGTCATTTCCTTGCCCCTTCTCACTTTTCATTTTCTCTAGCACAGAATTTACGACTCTGTGCTGATTTCGTCTATCTCAATGGGCACAAGCACGTAGCCATTTCGGCCATTTTCTCTCTCTCTCTCTCTCTATCGGGCTATCTCTCTCTATTTTCAAGGCCACTCTCTGCTGCTACTCGACCAACGCTCACACCTTTTAATGTAAATAAAAAAACTCTCATAATTTAAGTTCAAATCGATATCGGTGTTTACTTATGACTTGACTGTTACGCTCGGGCCTCTCTCTCTCTTCAAGACAACGCTCGTGAATAGACGGTTTCACTCGCTATTTTGTGAAACTTCTCTGGTTTCTCTTGGTTCTTTCTCATGACTCTTTCTCATCATCCTCAACGTAGTCATCTCATCAGTACAGTCAACTCGACGAATCATCTACTTAGTGTTGGCTCAACTCGGAAGACATTTGATCTTCAATTAACTCAAACGGCTCGGCTCAATTCAATTCTTAGGTTAATTGCTCAGCAAGGAGAGCTTTCACGGCGTGGCATCTTCAGGTATTTCGCTCAGAACCGGTAACAATAATTTACTGGTCCTTTTCCATTGTCCTTCTCACAGCCAGAAAATCAATAAAATTACTGTGCATTCTCTTGCTCTCTCTCTCTTTTCTTTGTGCTGTTTTACACGCAGCCATTTTCTTTTCTACTCTTTTCAAGGCCATTCTCTGTTGCTTTGTTTACCTCAACTGTACTCATGCAAGACTCGTATTTATGGTTTGAATTAATATAATCAAATTCGTCAAGAGTTTTGACTAGGCGGTTTCTCTAATTAATCAATTATTATTCTCCTCTCAACGCTCAACTGGTCTACTCTCAAAAGGATCTACACATCTTTAACAATCACCCAAGGACTCTGCTCAACAACAAAGAGGTTTTATCATAACTGCAAGCTCATTCATCAAGGTGTACATCAACTCAACTGAGTTGATTGCAACTCTTTATTATTGTAAATATTCAAGGAAGGTGTACACTATTGTTTAACTCAACCCAGAAGGTCTGTAAATACTGTAAATAAATAATCAAAATTGTATATAATGGTAACTAATGGTCTACTCAATTTATTTGACAACCCTCCCCTACCAGCTTTTAAACCGGCAAATAAATAAAAATTAATATTACGGCAAATCCGCAACATTTGTTCCTTCGAGCCGGATTGCTGGTAGGTGGCTGGGTTTTTCTTGTCTTCTCTGCTCTTCTTTGCTCTTCTCTGTTTTTTCTCTTGGTCAGCTCTGGATGAAAGGAGTCACTTTGCTTATTTATTCGGGGCATCTCCAGGTACTCTCAACTTTCCTGCTAATTTGGTGCTCGCTGGTGGTTCAACATGGATGAGAAGCAGAGTGCAGACACCAAGAAGTCCTCCAGGAGCAACTCACCAAGTCTCAGCAAGGTACCAGGTGATGCTGGCACTACTCCACAGGTCAAGGTTATTACACTGGTTAACTCAGATTCGCTCATTCTATTTTATATTAGCGCTTAACTAATTTTCTGGCTGATTATCTCTCAGTTCTGCGGCCTTAATCATTACAGCTCGTCAGTTCTTCACATCTCCAGTTACTCTCAACATCAACGGCTGAATTTGTCATGGACCGCTCACTGCAGGATAGGATGGAGGACGCTGGCTCTATGCCGGCTTTCAGGCGTACCGCAACGTCAAATCTCACTCAAAAGCGGTTGGTGACCCCTCTGGTGAGAGATGATACCCCGGACAATTCAACTGGCGCTGCAGAACACACTCACTCCTCTGGGCCTACAGTCCAGGTTAATGGACTTGAGTACACTCAGGACAACTCTACAAGCTTAGGCAGTGACTCTCAACCCGTACCTTGTTTCTTGGTAACGGGCCCTGCGAACAACTCTGGCCAACTAAACTCAACGTCGTCGGTGGTAATACACGACGACTACGGTCAACCTCTGGTGGACAACCTCAATGCTCAACTCAATTCATGGTCAAGGCTTCAACGGCACATGTTGGTCTACTGGAACCTACTCTGCCGCCGTGACCAGACAAACTCAACCTACAAGAATAGCTCATTACCCTCGCTCCTTTGTGACGGCGTATAACACATTGCCTTCTGCCTTAGACTTGGTACCTCTCATCAGTAACACACAGGCGCTTGTTGTGGAGTAAGCGCTCTGTTTCAGTTCATTGGGAAATTACTCAGCTAGAAATCGCCAATTCCAAACACTGTGTAAGGTAATCTCACTACACCATAATTCACTTTGAGACAGAAGTCGATCCTGGGACTCCTGTTCAAAACAATATCAACTCAAACTCTTAAAGATAAAATCAAACAGCTGGTACGTTTCATCAAATGCTCGGCTCACTTCTAGCTACTGCTGTGGCATTTCTCATCACCATGTCCGCATCTCACTTGGTGCAAATTCTCATCGTTCAAAGCATGGAACTGCCATTTTCTCATCTGTCATCGGAGAAACATTCCAGTTTCTCACTCACTCATCGTCATCCAGTATTGGTACTGGTGGATTACAGTCTGCTCACGAAAGTCGTCGTTACACTTTACTTTATCCATTGCATCGCTCAACATGCAACTTGCTGCGGATTCAAGTTGGTAAACGCTCAATTTGGTTAAACACATAATTGTCAGGCGACACATTCTCAGATAGAAAAAAAAGGCTACTATCATTGGCTCTTTTCACCTTGGTTGGTTACTCTTTACAATCACGAAGTCGTCTTAGCACATCTCATCTGCTTGACTGCATTCAATAACAATGCAGAAACTTAACTGATTTCTCGGCTTCACTCAACTTGACCATACACCGCTGGAGTGCTATTGACTGCGTCGGCGTCAAAGCGGCTAAATCTTCTCACCTGCAAATCACTAATCAAGACAAACTCACCTGGCAGAAGCTCACGACGACTTTTCTCTTCAAGAAATCCGATAAGGTTTGAAGTTCAGAAGAAACTTTAACCTTTTTAAATCACATTTGGGCCTGCATTAGCTAGGCACTCTCAAAACTAATCATCTGGAAGGTTTGTGCACGGCGGGTGGTTTGTCATTGGTCATATCAATCATCCGGATTTCTCTAAATTGCCTGCATAGACCGCAAGTTGATGGTAAAATTTCAGGTAATCACTTCAGCGTAGATTGTTTGGGTCAGCTTGGATGTCAATCAATCAGCTGGTGACTCTCACGCCAAACACACCACTCACAGATCTCACTTTGGTTGGTCTCATCGGGACACCCTCCACGGTGTCATTCAACTCAATCTTGCTGAAAGTAGACAAGAATCTGGATTCTCGGTGGTCGAGCTCTTGTCAAGTCTCACATTGTGATCAGATGTGGTTAGGGCTTGACAACGGGGTACTCGGGCTCGCCTACTCACGGGATAACTACCTATAGCTAGAGTAACTCCTACTCGTCCTTGGTCTTCTCACAAGCTCAAAACTCAATGGTGGTGGTCCACGCCACAACAACTTCTGGAAAGGACGAGCTTTACAACTCATAAAGGTCAGGATGTGTGTTTTGGCAATTCATTCATTGACTGTTCACTTGGGAACAGTCAGTCTCAACTAAACTGGTGGTCTCAGCTCAGCGCGCTGGCGTCTTACAACTTGGCGTGGACTCTTTTATACTCAGGTATAGGTACAAAATTTAACATGGTCTTTCGCGCTCACGGGTGCTCGAAAAGCTCTGGTCATAAACTCAAAAGAACAGCTCAACCCTGGTGTCGTTACTGGCAAACGACAAAGCTCCTTGGCAATTTAACTCACCCGTTACACCACACTCGGGTGGTGTACGGTGCGAACAATTGGTGATTTCCTCGTGACTGCTGAAACGTCATCCTGGAGTCATTGGATTCACCCTCGTGGTGATGCTCATCCTGGTTACCTCAACACTCTAAGGGACGAATTAGTGGTCCTCTCGATCTACTCAACTCAACTTTAATCAACACTTCGGTCACTTCGGACACTTCGGTTGATGGCGGGCGGAATGTTACGGAGTGGACCACTATTTGCTCGTAAATATTTCGGCTCATTCGCTCAACTTTAAATTGATAGACTACATGGCTCCATCTATGAGTCTAGGCGGGGACTTTAGTCCCAATTCTTACTCCCGCGCGCCGTAGTGCTGGGCAGTACCGCTGTCGCCGTTGCTGCTGCCACAGGCCTCGCGTGCTGGCTTCTGGTTTTGGTGCTCAAGTGTGTGTGTGTGCAGCAGAGAGTTCTCCCGGCTTTTTCACGGTTCTTCTCAACGGCTCTTCTCATCGCCTTTTTCACCAGGTAGTCCAGGAACCTGCCTTTTCATTGTGCACCAGCTCATCCAGACGATCACAGACAGTAATTCTGTGATCATTAACAACCTCGGAGCCGCGCCATTACCACGTGTACCAGCTACTCTTCACCGGTGGTCTGCGCAGAATTTGTCTGGTTCAAGGACAATCCTCACTCATCGAACATCTCCAGGTATTCAGGTGTAAGGAACAGTCATTTCCTTGCCCCTTCTCACTTTTCATTTTCTCTAGCACAGAATTTACGACTCTGTGCTGATTTCGTCTATCTCAATGGGCACAAGCACGTAGCCATTTCGGCCATTTTCTCTCTCTCTCTCTCTCTATCGGGCTATCTCTCTCTATTTTCAAGGCCACTCTCTGCTGCTACTCGACCAACGCTCACACCTTTTAATGTAAATAAAAAAACTCTCATAATTTAAGTTCAAATCAATATCGGTGTTTATCTTAAGAGAGTCATAGTTACGACCGCTGCGGGGGTTTCAGGGGGGCGCACAGCCCCCCTGACCGCCCGTAGGGTGTGGGCTCGATCCACGTATACTCCGCTTATCCCATTTATGAGTCGCACCGCGCGGTTCCCGCGTTACAAGCTGCAGTGCTGGCAACTGCCCACTCAGTTGTACACCTGCGCCCCGGTATTGCGACAGCTTCACTCTCGGCTTCGACAGAGCATACGGAGCTACGACTTCACTAATTTTCCCTGGATCTTGCACAGTGAGCATGCTTGAATACGGTCATGGTCGCTGCACATAATGGCAACTTCCATAGGCCGCACCCAACCGGATTGGTTACCGGAAGTAAGATGGTGAACCATCACAGGAATGGAATCACAAGAATCCCATGTATCCCTTTATCTTGCCAAGTTTTAGCGTAAACCCCTACCCGTCAGAGGCCGACACCAAACGGAAGGGTACTGCAGCCGCCGCAGTAGGGCTCCCTTCCCCCTGACTTCCTGTTTTGTTTGGATTCCTCCTAACACTAGACAGGTACCAGCTCGAGAAGCTTTCGCCATCTCTACTCTACATCATGTTCGGTGTGATGAGAGGGGTGTTCCAAACACCTCAAGAGGCGTCCGTTGTGCAGACGTGGGCACGCGGGGGTCACCATGATCGTTCCGAACGCAGCGTATACCGTTCTTTATCCAGATACCTGGGATCGACCGTTGAGGCAGCTACTTTATGGGTCAACCAGCGTAGAGTGTACCGGCAACCCATCTCAATCGTTCAAATTACTAAGAACCGTCTGAGGCCGTACTCGTGCACTCTTTCGAGAAACACTACCCTGCTGTGCCGGATTGACGGGACTACCTGGGAGTGTCAATTCCTTTGCCTCAATTTTGCGCTGCAGGACTGAGGATCAGAACCACGTTGCCCAGGTTTTAGGGGCAAACGGCACAGGGTTAACCGTTTACCCGTAATTTACGTTCAAATCAATATCGGTGTTTACATTTACTTATGAATTGACTGTTACGCTCGGGCCTCTCTCTCTCTTCAAGACAACGCTCGTAAATAGACGGTTTCACTCGCTATTTTGTGAAACTTCTCTGGTTTCTCTTGGTTCTTTCTCATGACTCTTTCTCATCATCCTCAACGTAGTCATCTCATCAGTACAGTCAACTCGACGAATCATCTACTTAGTGTTGGCTCAACTCGGAAGACATTTGATCTTCAATTAACTCAAACGGCTCGGCTCAATTCAAATCTTGGGTTAATTGCTCAGCAAGGAGAGCTTTCACGGCGTGGCATCTTCAGGTATTTCGCTCAGAACCGGTAACAATAATTTACCGGTCCTTTTACATTGTCCTTCTCACAGCCAGAAAGTCAATAAAATAACTGTGCATTCTCTTGCTCTCTCTCTCTTTTCTTTGTGCTATTTTACACGCAGCCATTTTCTTTTCTACTCTTTTCAAGGCCAATCTCTGTTGCTTTGTTTACCTCAACTGTACTCATGCAAAACTCGTATTTATGGTTTGAATTAATATAATCAAATTCGTCAAGAGTTTTGACTAGGCGGTTTCTCTAATTAATTAATTATTATTCTCCTCTCAACGCTCAACTGGTCTACTCTCAAAAGGATCTACACATCTTTAACAATCACCCAAGGACTCTACTCAACAACAAAGAGGTTTTATCATAACTGCAAGCTCATTCATCAAGGTGTACATCAACTCAACTGAGTTGATTGCAACTCTTTATTATTGTAAATATTCAAGGAAGGTGTACACTATTGTTTAACTCAACCCAGAAGGTCTGTAAATACTGTAAATAAATAATCAAAATTGTATATAATGGTAACTAATGGTCTACTCAATTTATTTGACAACCCTCCCCTACCAGCTTTTAATCCGGCAAATAAATAAAAATTAATATTACGGCAAATCCGCAACAGTAACAAATATAAATTAATAAATGTTCTTTAAGCCACTAATTTTAACAATTATACCTGTAACTTCATGGAGAACCAAGGGGAGAGCATTCAAAGATGCATGCTTAGTTCGGGGAAAAATATTTCAATCCAGGCCTGGTAGAGTTTGTTCGAACTTTTTTTGACGATAACTCGCCAACAAATGCGTTTTAGAGGGTCTTTTTCGGACTAATGAAAATAGTTTTGAAATATTCTAGAAGTCCTTAAAACCCTTACAATAATTAATGGTGTAATTTCCCGACAGACTCAGATAATATTACCGTACATTATACCAGCAACTTCATGAAGAATCTAGGAGAGTGCTTTCATAGATGTATAATTAGTTCAGAGAAAAAAATTTAAATCTGGGCCTAGTAGAGTTGGTTCGAACTTGTTTTGGGTCAAGGTCTTTTTAGGGCCAACGAAAATAGCCTTGAAATAATCTAGAAGCCCTAAAAGCTCTGACAGTATTTAATGGTGGAATTTCTTGACTGATTCAGATGCAATTACTGTACATTAAACTTGTAACTTCATGGAGAATTGAGGAGAGAGCTTTCAAAGATCTATGATTAGTTTCGAAAAAAATATTTCAATCTGGGCCTAGTAGAAATGATTCAAACTTGTTTTGACGATAACTCGCCAACTAATGCGTATTAGAGTGTCTTTTTCGGACCAATGAAAATAGCCTTAAATTATTCTAGAAATACTAAAAACCCTTACAATAATAAATGGTGTAATTTTCCAACAGATTAAGATGTAATTACTGTACATTATTCCTGTAACTTCGAGGAGAATCGAGGAGAGAGCTTTCAAAGATGTATGCTTAGTTCGGAGAGAAAAAATTTCAATATAGGCCTGGTAGAGTTGGTCCGAACTTGTTTTGACAATAACTCGCCAACAAATGCGTTTTAGAGGGTCTTTTTAAGACCAATGAAAATAGCCTTAAATTATTCTAGAAATCCTAAACACTCTGACAATATGAATTGCAAAAGTTTCTTATCACATTCAGAAGATAAAAATGGTAAAAGATAATATACAATCAAGTCAGCGAACTTAATGGAGAATCGAGGAGAGAGCTTTCCAAGATGTATGCTCAGTTTTGGAGAAAAATATTCAATCTGGGCTTGGTAGAGTTGGCTTGAACTTGTTTTGACGATAACTTGCCAACAAATTTGTTTTAGAAGGTCTTTTTACAGCCAACGAAAATAGCCTTAAAATATTTTAGAAGCCCTAAAAGCTCTGACAATATTAAATGCAATGGTTTCTTATCACATACAGAAGTTCAAAAGAGTAAAAAAAATGTACAATCGAGTCAGCGAACTTCATGGAAAATCGAGGCGAGAGCTTTCAAAGTTGTATGCTTAGTTTCAGAGAATAATATTCCAATCTTGGCGTAGTAGAGTTGGTTCAAACTTGTTTTGACGATAACTCGCCAACAAATGCGTTTTAGAGGGTCTTTTTCGGACCAATGAAAATAGCCTTGAAATATTCTAGAAGCCCTTGAAACCCTGACAATAATAAATGGTGTGATTTCCCGACAGATTCAGATAGAATTACTGTACAATATACCTGTAACTCCATGGAGAATCTAGGAGAGTGCTTTCACGGAGTTAAGTCAGCGAAATTCATGAAAAATCGAAGAGAGAGCTTTGAAAGATGTAAACTTAGTTCGGAGAAAAATATTTCAATCTGGGCCTAGTAGAGTTGGTTCAAACTTGTTTTGCCAATAACTCGCCAACTAATTTGTTTAAGAGTGTCTTTTTCGAATAAATGAAAACAGCCTCAAATTATTCTAGAAATCCTAAAAACCCCTTTCTGATAATAAATGGTGGTATTTTCCGACAGATTCAGATGGAATCATTGTACATTATACCTTTAACTTTGAGGAGAATCGAGGAGAGAGCTTTCAAAGATGTATCCTTAGTTTGGAGAAAAATATTTCAATATAGGCCTGGTAGAGTTGGTTCAAACTTCTTTGACGATAACTTGCCAACAAATGCGTTTTAGAGGGTCTTTTTCGGACCATTGAAAATAGCCTTGAAATATTCTAGAAGTTCTTGAAACCCTTACAATGATAAGTCGTAAAATTTACTGACAGGTTCAGAAAGAATTACTGTACATCATACTTGTAATTTCATGGAGAATCTAGGAGAGTGCTTTCATAGATGTATACTTAGTTCAGAGAAAAATATTTCAATCTGGGCCTAGTAGAGGTGGTTCAAACTTGTTTTGATGATAACTCACCAACTTATTCGTTTTAGAGTGACTTTTTCGGACCAATGGAAATAGCCTTAAATTATTCTAGAAATACTAAAAACCCTTACAATAATAAATGGTGTAATTTTCCGACAGATTAAGATGTAATTACTGTACATTATTCCTGTAACTTCGAGGAGAATCGAGGAGAGAGCTTTCAAAGATGTATGCTTAGTTCGGAGAGAAAAAATTTCAATATAGGCCTGGTAGAGTTGGTCCGAACTTGTTTTGACAATAACTCGCCAACAAATGCGTTTTAGAGGGTCTTTTTCAGACCAATGAAAATAGCCTTAAATTATTCTAGAAATCCTAAAAACTCTGACAATATGATCTGCAAAAGTTTCTTATCACATTCAGAAGATAAAAATGGTAAAAGATAATATACAATCAAGTCAGCGAACTTAATGGAGAATCGAGGAGAGAGCTTTCCAAGATGTATGCTCAGTTTTGGAGAAAAATATTCAATCTGGGCTTGGTAGAGTTGGCTTGAACTTGTTTTGACGATAACTCGCCAACAAATTTGTTTTAGAAGGTCTTTTTACAGCCAACGAAAATAGCCTTAAAATATTTTAGAAGCCCTAAAAGCTCTGACAATATTAAATGCAATGGTTTCTTATCACATACAGAAGTTCAAAAGAGTAAAAAAAATGTACAATCAAGTCAGCGAACTTCATGGAAAATCGAGGCGAGAGCTTTCAAAGTTGTATGCTTAGTTTCAGAGAATAATATTCCAATCTTGGCGTAGTAGAGTTGGTTCAAACTTGTTTTGACGATAACTCGCCAACAAATGCGTTTTAGAGGGTCTTTTTACAGCCAACGAAAATAGCCTTAAAATATTTTAGAAGCCCTAAAAGCTCTGACAATATTAAATGCAATGGTTTCTTATCACATACAGAAGTTCAAAAGAGTAAAAAAAATGTACAATCGAGTCAGCGAACTTCATGGAAAATCGAGGCGAAAGCTTTCAAAGTTGTATGCTTAGTTTCAGAGAATAATATTCCAATCTTGGCGTAGTAGAGTTGGTTCAAACTTGTTTTGACGATAACTCGCCAACAAATGCGTTTTGGAGGGTCTTTTTCGGACCAATGAAAATAGCCTTGAAATATTCTAGAAGCCCTTAAACCCTGACAATAATAAATGGTGTGATTTCCCGACAGATTCAGATAGAATTACTGTACAATATACCTGTAACTCCATGGAGAATCTAGGAGAGTGCTTTCACGGAGTTAAGTCAGCGAAATTCATGAAAAATCGAAGAGAGAGCTTTGAAAGATGTAAACTTAGTTCGGAGAAAAATATTTCAATCTGGGCCTAGTAGATTTGGTTCAAACTTGTTTTGCCAATAACTCGCCAACTAATTTGTTTAAGAGTGTCTTTTTCGAATAAATGAAAACAGCCTCAAATTATTCTAGAAATCCTAAAAACCCCTTTCTGATAATAAATGGTGGTATTTTCCGACAGATTCAGATGGAATCATTGTACATTATACCTTTAACTTTGAGGAGAATCGAGGAGAGAGCTTTCAAAGATGTTTCCTTAGTTTGGAGAAAAATATTTCAATATAGGCCTGGTAGAGTTGGTTCAAACTTCTTTGACGATAACTTGCCAACAAATGCGTTTTAGAGGGTCTTTTTCGGACCATTGAAAATAGCCTTGAAATATTCTAGAAGTTCTTGAAACCCTTACAATGATAAGTCGTAAAATTTACTGACAGGTTCAGAAAGAATTACTGTACATCATACTTGTAATTTCATGGAGAATCTAGGAGAGTGCTTTCATAGATGTATACTTAGTTCAGAGAAAAATATTTCAATCTGGGCCTAGTAGAGGTGGTTCAAACTTGTTTTGATGATAACTCACCAACTTATTCGTTTTAGAGTGACTTTTTCGGACCAATGGAAATAGCCTTAAATTATTCTAGAAATACTAAAAACCCTTACAATAATAAATGGTGTAATTTTCCGACAGATTAAGATGTAATTACTGTACATTATTCCTGTAACTTCGAGGAGAATCGAGGAGAGAGCTTTCAAAGATGTATGCTTAGTTCGGAGAGAAAAAATTTCAATATAGGCCTGGTAGAGTTGGTCCGAACTTGTTTTGACAATAACTCGCCAACAAATGCGTTTTAGAGGGTCTTTTTCAGACCAATGAAAATAGCCTTAAATTATTCTAGAAATCCTAAAAACTCTGACAATATGATCTGCAAAAGTTTCTTATCACATTCAGAAGATAAAAATGGTAAAAGATAATATACAATCAAGTCAGCGAACTTAATGGAGAATCGAGGAGAGAGCTTTCCAAGATGTATGCTCAGTTTTGGAGAAAAATATTCAATCTGGGCTTGGTAGAGTTGGCTTGAACTTGTTTTGACGATAACTCGCCAACAAATTTGTTTTAGAAGGTCTTTTTACAGCCAACGAAAATAGCCTTAAAATATTTTAGAAGCCCTAAAAGCTCTGACAATATTAAATGCAATGGTTTCTTATCACATACAGAAGTTCAAAAGAGTAAAAAAAATGTACAATCAAGTCAGCGAACTTCATGGAAAATCGAGGCGAGAGCTTTCAAAGTTGTATGCTTAGTTTCAGAGAATAATATTCCAATCTTGGCGTAGTAGAGTTGGTTCAAACTTGTTTTGACGATAACTCGCCAACAAATGCGTTTTAGAGGGTCTTTTTACAGCCAACGAAAATAGCCTTAAAATATTTTAGAAGCCCTAAAAGCTCTGACAATATTAAATGCAATGGTTTCTTATCACATACAGAAGTTCAAAAGAGTAAAAAAAATGTACAATCGAGTCAGCGAACTTCATGGAAAATCGAGGCGAAAGCTTTCAAAGTTGTATGCTTAGTTTCAGAGAATAATATTCCAATCTTGGCGTAGTAGAGTTGGTTCAAACTTGTTTTGACGATAACTCGCCAACAAATGCGTTTTGGAGGGTCTTTTTCGGACCAATGAAAATAGCCTTGAAATATTCTAGAAGCCCTTAAACCCTGACAATAATAAATGGTGTGATTTCCCGACAGATTCAGATAGAATTACTGTACAATATACCTGTAACTCCATGGAGAATCTAGGAGAGTGCTTTCACGGAGTTAAGTCAGCGAAATTCATGAAAAATCGAAGAGAGAGCTTTGAAAGATGTAAACTTAGTTCGGAGAAAAATATTTCAATCTGGGCCTAGTAGAGTTGGTTCAAACTTGTTTTGCCAATAACTCGCCAACTAATTTGTTTAAGAGTGTCTTTTTCGAATAAATGAAAACAGCCTCAAATTATTCTAGAAATCCTAAAAACCCCTTTCTGATAATAAATGGTGGTATTTTCCGACAGATTCAGATGGAATCATTGTACATTATACCTTTAACTTTGAGGAGAATCGAGGAGAGAGCTTTCAAAGATGTATCCTTAGTTTGGAGAAAAATATTTCAATATAGGCCTGGTAGAGTTGGTTCAAACTTCTTTGACGATAACTTGCCAACAAATGCGTTTTAGAGGGTCTTTTTCGGACCATTGAAAATAGCCTTGAAATATTCTAGAAGTTCTTGAAACCCTTACAATGATAAGTCGTAAAATTTACTGACAGGTTCAGAAAGAATTACTGTACATCATACTTGTAATTTCATGGAGAATCTAGGAGAGTGCTTTCATAGATGTATACTTAGTTCAGAGAAAAATATTTCAATCTGGGCCTAGTAGAGGTGGTTCAAACTTGTTTTGATGATGACTCACCAACTTATTCGTTTTAGAGTGACTTTTTCGGACCAATGGAAATAGCCTTAAATTATTCTAGGAATCCTAAGAACCCTTACAATAATAAATGGTGGAATTTCCCGACTGATTCAGATGCAATTACTGTACATTATACTTGTAACTTCATGGAGAATTGAGGAGAGAGCTTTCAAAGATGTATGATTAGTTTCGAAAAAAATATTTCAATCTGGGCCTAGTAGAAATGATTCAAACTTGTTTTGACGATAACTCGCCAACTAATGCGTATTAGAGTGTCTTTTTCGGACCAATGAAAATAGCCTTAAATTATTCTAGAAATACTAAAAACCCTTACATGCTCAGTTTTGGAGAAAAATATTCAATCTGGGCTTGGTAGAGTTGGCTTGAACTTGTTTTGACGATAACTCGCCAACAAATTTGTTTTAGAAGGTCTTTTTACAGCCAACGAAAATAGCCTTAAAATATTTTAGAAGCCCTAAAAGCTCTGACAATATTAAATGCAATGGTTTCTTATCACATACAGAAGTTCAAAAGAGTAAAAAAAATGTACAATCGAGTCAGCGAACTTCATGGAAAATCGAGGAGAGAGCTTTCAAAGTTGTACGCTTAGTTTCAGAGAATAATATTCCAATCTTGGCCTAGTAGAGTTGGTTCAAACTTGTTTTGACGATAACTCGCCAACAAATGCGTTTTAGAGGGTCTTTTTCGGACCAATGAAAATAGCCTTGAAATATTCTAGAAGCCCTTGAAACCCTGACAATAATAAATGGTGTGATTTCCCGACAGATTCAAATAGAATTACTGTACAATATACCTGTAACTCCATGGAGAATCTAGGAGAGTGCTTTCACGGAGTTAAGTCAGCGAAATTCATGAAAAATCGAAGAGAGAGCTTTGAAAGATGTAAACTTAGTTCGGAGAAAAATATTTCAATCTGGGCCTAGTAGAGTTGGTTCAAACTTGTTTTGACGATAACTCGCCAACTAATTTGTTTAAGAGTGTCTTTTTCGAATAAATGAAAACAGCCTCAAATTATTCTAGAAATCCTAAAAACCCCTTTCTAATAATAAATGGTGGTATTTTCCGACAGATTCAGATGGAATCATTGTACATTATACCTGTAACTTCGAGGAGAATTGAGGAGAGTGCTTTCAAAGATGTATGCTTAGTTCGGAGAAAAATATTTCAATATAGGCCTGGTAGAGTTGGTTTGAACTTGTTTTGACGATGACTTGCCAACAAATGCGTTTTAGAGGGTCTTATTCGGACCAATGAAAATTGCCTTGAAATATTCTAGAAGTCCTCAAAACCCTTACAGTAGGTAAAACAGTAAGGTTATGAGACCAGGGTAGTTATGAGGCCAACGGCTATCGGACCAACTACGATCTCGCAACCTTACTGTTAGTACTACAATAATTAAAACACAATTTAAAAAAAAATATTGTATTATAATTAAAAGAATTTACAAACTTACGCCTACCATTCTTATAAAATTGAACATAATTTTAAAAAATTGTATTATAATTTTTATGAAACTGCAAACATACACCTGGCATTCTATAAAATTGAAAGCGTTACGCGAACCACTACAAAGTTTTTCCGACAATGCGATGATCACAACAGTCACCTAAGTTTTTTCGTTTGGTCTGGTAGATCACTACCAGACCAACTGCTATTGGCAAAAAAGTACCGCTGTATATGGTGTTTTCATATTAAGTAAGTACATCATTTAATTTTACATTTGCAAGATTTAAAATTCTAACTTTAAATAGATTTAATTTTTCAAAAAACTTGAAGTTAATTTTTTTATAAAATACTAAGTCTAATAATTTTATATAGAAAAATAGAAAAAATATTACTCATTAAATTTAAAAAAATAGCAAAAAAATTATAAAAAATAGTAATTAGTAAAATTTTAAGAAAACTCGCGTCGAGAGTAGCGAGGTCTTCAATGGTCCCACTTGCTGTGCACAGATGAGTAGAATCGACGACGGCTTTTGAAGTCATCTCGATGATGGTGTTTCGGCGTTCGGCTTCGTCAACTTGAAGAGCGTCGTCGTTGACTTGAAGAGCGTCGTTGTCGACTTGAAGAGCGTCGTTGTCGACTTGAAGAGTGTCGTCGTCGACTGGTAGATATTTGACGTCTGTCGCCGTCCCTCCTGTGGTCGCAACGTTCTCGATCTGGTGAGTCTTTATGTCGACTCTCTCTCTCGCTTCGAGATGTTTCGCTCGGGCGATAAAAATTGCGCAGTGTCAAAAACGCACATCTTAGCCACGGATATCGAAATGTACTATTATAGCATTTGTGGCTCAGTAAGGCTACGAGATCAGGGTAGTTACGAGCCCAACGGCTACCAGCCCAACTACCACCAGACCTCGCAACCTTACTGTTAGTACTACAATAATTAAAACACACGTAACTTCACTGTTTTACAATTAATAGTTGAAGCTTAGTTATTTAACCTACGAGCCCAGTTACCAGCCCACGTCTACCTTATAACTACTACTTACATGAAAACACAGTTTTGAAAATCTGTATGCGAGCTGTCTCAAGAGTTGCAGCAGTTATTTTGGATGTACTTTGTTATAAAAACCGCGCGAGCAACTATCAGGTACCTGCCACGCATTCAAAATGACCGAATAAAAGACGTGTGCTTACAGGTAAATATTATACGTGTAAAATGATTTAAACTCTGCTTTTCAGAATCGAATAAGATCATGGACATGTCTTCATGAATTTGTTAGTTATTTTCACTTAGTGAAAAAATTAATTTTTATGAGTTCAATATTTTTTGAAGTGAGCTTTTGTAAAAATATAACTTGTTATAAAATTACAGGTCTCTAACTAACATAGTTTTTCATTTAGAAATGATTTTATGATTTTAAGCCGAGGAAAATTGTCAAAAGTTTTTTGAAGTATGCTACTAAATTAGAAATTTCAGGTAAAGGGGTAAGTGGAATAAAATTTAAATTTTAGGTTGAGATTACCAAGAGGAGACCTATTAAAATTTGCATTGTCATTATAAGGGCATGAAGGTTCAGACTGAAGGGCTTGTCAGAAATAGCTCAAATTTTAGGGATGGATTACTACAGAAGAGACCTATTAAAACTTGTATAGTCATTCTAAGGGCATGAAGGTTCAGACTGAAGGGCTTGTCAGAAAAAGCTCAAATTTAAGGTATGGATTACTGCAGAAGAGACCTATTGAAATTTCCATAGTCATTCTAAGGGCATGAAGGTTCAGACTGAAGGGCTTGTCAGAAAAAGCTCGAATTTTAGGTATGGATTACTACAGAAGAGACCTATTGAATTTTGCAAAGTCATTCTAAGGGCATGAAGGTTCAGACTGAAGGGCTTGTCAGAAAAAGCTCAAATTTTAGGTATGGATTACTACAGAAGAGACCTATTCAAATTTGCAAAGTGACGACCTGGATGACGTGGGTGCACTATGTCCTTAAAAATCATCGGAGACGACTTTCCCAGGAAGTTTGATCTAAAATCGATGTTTTGTAACCAGACACACTTGCTCGAGGCTGACTCGACGACGACCTGGATGACCAAGGTGCAATCGGTCCATAAAACTCATCGGAGACGACTTCCCCAGGAAGTTTGATCTAAAATCGATGTTTTGTAACAGACACACTTGTCCGCGGATTAGTCCACGACGACCTGGATGACCCGGGCGCACTAGGTCCATAAAACTCATTTGACTTCTCCACCGCGACATCAATACCACAGTGAGATTCAAACTGTTTAATACTTAATATTACATACCTAATGCAAAATTTCGTATTTCATATTTCACACTTCATACCGTACCATTTTGTTTGTTTCTTTTTTTTTCTCTAGAAAATAGATTTCACTTTGACGATGTAAAATATAGTAAGGTAAGAGTTTTTTTAATAAAATAATGCATGTACCTACACGAGTTTCTTTGATTGAAAAATTTTTATTTAAAAAAAAAATTACAAATCTTTTTATTAGAATTCAATTAAATTTTTTTCTTTTCCTTTAATTTTTTCAAATTTAATCTTTTTTCATTTTTCTTTTCATAAGTTTTTTGTTCTTTTTGAAGCTTTTGAAAGCTTCTATATTGCTCATCTTGACGCTTTTTTTTCTCAGAGTAACTTTTAAAACCTGAGGATTTTTCATCTTTCATTCTTTCATAGCCAGCGGAGCTATCTTCTTGACCCATGATGAGTGAGTAATGACAAAGTCGATGAAAACTCCTGCCTTCATATACAAAATATTTTGAGAATTGGTTTTCTGCAAACTAATTGAGGTCTCGAGTACGATTCCTCGTCTTGTATATTTGCTTTGTTCGCTACACTGCTAAAGAATATTGTACCTAAATTTAAGTTAAAAATGGCGTCAAGACGCTCCAGATTATGATTTTTAAGAAGAAAAAATGGTGTCTGCTCTTTTGAGATATGGCAAGAGGTACGTCATGGTTACTACGGACGGGGCATCCTCGTTGCTTCCATATCCATGTGAGTTTGACGCGCTATCCACTACACCATGGGGTATAACACTACATTTCTTCTCCATTGAGATATTTTCAAGCTTTTTAAAACATCTTATCGAGTTTCTCGCTACACTGCTAAAGAATATTACATCTAAATTAAAGTTAAAAATGGCGTCAAGATGCTCCAGATTATGATTTTTAAGAAGAAAAAATGGCGTCTGCTCTTTTGAGATATGGCAAGAGGCACGTCATGGTTACTACGGACAGGGCTTCCTCCTTGCTTCTTTTGCAAAGGAGGAGTGGGGAGAAAGGTATAAAAGATCGCGTATGACTTGGAAGGCTTATTCATTTCTACAGCATAAGTTGCGAGTAGACCATCTCCAACAGCAGCTAGAAGGAAGCTTCCTATATACGTGGACCAAGACGAGCAGCAGCAAGATCATCCTCTAGACCACGTCGGGAGCCGCAGAAGCATCATCATGAGTATCCAGTATCCACACATCCGAAGGTAAGTTGACGCCGACCTGGATGACTCGTAATTACCGTAAGCAACATCATCATGTTATTCCAAAGTGGAAAATCGTCAAAAGTTTTTTGAAGTATGCTACTAAATTAGAAATTTCAGGTAAAGGGGTAAGTGGAATAAAATTTAAATTTTAGGTTGAGATTACCAAGAGGAGACCTATTAAAATTTGCATTGTCATTATAAGGGTATGAAGGTTCAGACTGAAAGGCTTGTCAGAAAAATCTCAAATTCTAGGTATGGATTAGTACAGAAGAGACCTATTAAAATTTGCATAGTCGTTTTAAGGGCATGAAGGTTCAGACTGAAGGGCTTGTCGGAAAAAGCTCAAAGTTTAGGTGTGGATTACTACAGAAGAGACCTATTGAAATTTGCATAGTCATTCTAAGGGCATGAAGGTTCAGACTGAAGGGCTTGTCAGAAAAAGCTCAAATTTAAGGTATGGATTACTACAGAAGAGACCTATTGAAATTTGCATAGTCATTCTAAGGGCATGAAGGTTCAGACTGAAGGGCTTGTCAGAACAGGCTTGAATTTTAGGAATGGATTACTACAGAGGAGACCTATTGAATTTTGCAAAGTCAAAATAAGGGCATGAAGGTTCAAACAAAAGGGCTCGTCAGAACAAGCTCAAATTTTAGGTATGGATTACTACAGAGGAGGCCTATTAAATTTTGCATAGTCTATCTAAGAGCATGAAGGTTCAAAATAAAGGGCTCGTTAGAACAAGCTGAAAACAGCTCCAAAATGCTGCTCACCGATGAACAACTTTGGACATTTTCTTCGGAAAGGAGCAGCGAGACTGCAAGATTCTGACACGATTCCGACATTTTTTTTTGGCGAGCAGCAGTAGCCAGATCGAGACTATGAAAATCGTCCGACATTTTTTTCTGAAACGATCAGCGAGACTACAAAAGACCTAAACGATTCTGACATTTTTTTTTGGTGGGCAGCAGCTTATAGATCTTCATCGAAACCACGAGATTTTTTGATTTTTTGATTTTGATGCGTTTATTAAATGTACATTATGTTGTACAAAATACATAAGATTATACACAAAGTTCAACATTAGGATATAATTTCAATATAAATATAAAATAAAATAAAAATGAAAATGAAAATGAAATAAAATATAATAAAATAAAATAAGATAGAATAAAATAACAATAATATAAGTAATAATAATAACAATGAAAATGAAAAACAATGAAAGTAATAAAAGTAATAAATGAATATAATGGTATACTATACAATTTATAAATTAAAGTAACAAGGGTAACATCATCAGTCTCAACAGTATTAGAATTCACTCCGAGAATCACAAACTAACATTTATTCCATACAGATCTTGAGTTCAACAGTGTAGAAAAACTTAATCTTCTCCCTCGGTAATAAAGATGTGCGATTTGATGAGGTGTTTGAATAAAGTGAAGGATGTAGATTGGCGAATATTTGGGGGTATGGTATTCCAGGAGTAGGTAGTTGATACATGATTGATTGATTGTATAAGGTTTTTTTATTTCGACCAAGGGTAGAACCCTATGTGGCCGCGTTTGAGGTACAAAATCGTAGCAAATATAATATAAATAATAACAGAAAATATAAAGTATAACAGCAAAAGTATAAGTATAACATAAGTATAAGTATAAGTAGAGCGTAAGTATAAGTATAACAAATGTAAGTATAACAGCATATATAAAAATAAAAGATAAAAATTTCTTCTTAATAGTAAGGTGAGATCAGCTGGTGCAGCGCGTGAAGATCAATATAGATTTGTAGGCTTGCGAGCGAATCCGGGCTCGCGCGGTCGTCTCGCTATCGTTGCGTCAAGTGCCGCATCAGGGGGGCAAGTGAACCAAGTGCGGTGGTCTCAGAGGCGGGCCAGGGGTGGAGGGTATAACCTCAGCGAGTCCATGAGCTGAGGAGGCATAGGCGTTAGGCCTTCACGTTGAGCCCGCGTGATCCAGTCGTGCTTGTCAAGGAGAAGCAGCTGGTCCCAGAGCTGAGTAAACATGGAAGGATCGCTCCAGAGATCTAGTGCGGAAAGAGGAAACAATCAAGGCATCAAGTGCATGCGGATTAGCCAACCTTAATGGACGTGAGATGAGCTTTTCAACAAAAAAATTCGCCAAATAAGACGGAGTACCTGTGTGCAGGATTCTATAGAGCAAGCAGGCAGCAAAATAAACTCTGCGGCCCGCCACCCGAAGCCAGCCGAGCTCACGTCTATAAGGTGTGACATGATCGCTCTTCCTGATCCCAAAGATGTACCTGATCCCACGATTGAGCAAGCGCTGTAAAACGAGATCCTGCTCCCCCGAGATATTACAGTAGACAAGCGAACAATAGTCAATTATAGGAAAGAGCAGGGTCTGTATAAGGTGCTTGCGCAGTTGAAAGGTGGTGCTGCGTCTGAAGTGGTTAAGACGGTACAAAAGAGAATTGGCTCTCCGAGAAACATAACGAACATGGTCCTTCCAGCTCAGCTTAGAGTACAGCACCACCCCCAGACTACGCGCTGAGGGGACAAACGGGACAGTGCAGCCGCCAAACTGCAGGTCATGAATTCCCAATTCATTAAAGCTATTGACATACGAAGGAGTCCCAAAAACCATTGCCTTGGTCTTACCAGCATTCAGTACCAACTGATTGGCGGCAGCCCAGTCAGCAACGTGCTCAGCACCCCGGCTCAGTCTTCCCAGCGTGGCATGTATGTCCTCAAGTCGGCCCCGCACGTAAATCTGCAAATCATCCGCATAAACCACATAGCAGACATCAGGGCCAAGGCCATGGGCAATTTCAACGATGAACAGAAGGAAGAGCAGAGGACTCAGCACCGAGCCCTGAGGCACACCCTTATTAAGGGGACGCAAAGAAGTAAAAGTGCCGTCCTCCGCTCTTACCGCCTGCGAGCGGCCAGTCAGATAAGAGGCAACCCACCTCAAAACCCCATGCGAAAAACCCAGAGATTGCAGCTTCCTGAGCAATGTTACGTGCGAGACCGAATCGAAGGCTTTACTAAAATCAAAAAGTAGCAGCGCAGTCATTTGTCTCCTGTCCATACCGATTCGAATGTCGTCCGTGAGTTTAAGCAGTGCTGTCTGTGTACTATGTCCCGCCCTGAAACCCGCCTGATTATCGTCCATCAAACCCTGCAATTCAATAAAAGTAGAAATCTGGTTATGGACAAGCCTCTCAAGTATCTTCGACATGAAACTGAGCAGGGAGATGGGACGAAAATCATTCAGGCAAGACGGAGAGGGAGTCTTATTCAGTGCGATCACCATCGTTCTCTTCCACTGCTCAGGGAAAGTCGAAGTCGATAGGGAAGCATTAAAGATCTTGCAGATGAAAGGACCAATAGATGGAAAAGCTGACTGAATAAAGCTCTGTGGAAGAGAGTCAATGCCCACTGCCTGGGATGTCGACTGACTGATAGCACGTGCTATCTCGTCCAACGTCACATCCACAAACGCGAAGCCACCATGATCTTCCTCTCTTCCCAAGTCATTCAGAAAGAGAGAGAGATCCGGCGCCATACTATCAAAAGAAACAGAGGCAAAGTGAGCATTAAGATCTTCCACTGAAAACCCGCCCAAATTAGAATCCGCTCCGGAAGAGATACCAAGTCGCCTTAGTTCCTTCCAGAGCTGCTGAGGATCAGTGATGTCCTTGAGCCTACACCAATAGTAATCAAGTCTCGCAGACTCGATCCTTTCATGTGCAAAATCTCGCGCCTGTCTGTATAAAAAAAGTTCAATATCGAGTCTTGAGCGTCGGTAACGTCTGTAGAGTCTGTCTCTTTCAGTCAATAGGTCCCGGTGGTACTTAGTAAACCACGGATGGCGATTCTTCTTTTGTTTGAGGGTTTTTAGGGGAGCGAAGATATCAAGAGCAGCATTAAGATTAAAATACAAGCAATCAACCCTCTCACTAAGTGAATACGACTCATCCGTGAATACTGACCAGTCACAGTCAAGCAAAAATTTATTCAAAGCCCCAGCATCTACAGATTTAAAGTCCCTGTAAGTAAAATCATTAGCTAAAAGTTGTGGGGTTTGAATGTCAAGGGTAACAGTCTGTAGGTCATGTCCTGCAATGAAAGGGGTCTCTGTCTTCCAATAGTCAGTCACAGTGTCAAGTGCGTCAACGAGAACCAGGTCAAGCCAAGTATCCGAGTGAGAGGTGTGGTGTGTAGGCCCAAATGGAACCGAGAACAGAGAGTTCTCCTCAATAAAATTACGCACAAAATTCGCATCAGGGGAGTCTGAAAGCTGGTCCGCGTTAAAGTCCCCGAGTATGACCTTGGTGCCGTAATCATGCATACTATCACGCAGGTCGGACACAAAGTCAGACCCGAGGACAAATGGGGCATGCGGGGGCCTATACACCACACCTACAAATATGGGGTCAGTGCCTCCAAGAGAGACCTCAGCTAGAAGATACTCAGGATGACCAGGCCTACCGTTCCACTCAGTGGAAGACGAGCAGAGGTGTTTGACTGACAGAGATTGATGAACATAAAGCGCCACCCCGCCCCCCTGGTTATTACGGTCATGCCTTAGAAGAGTATAACCCTCCAAAGCAACAAGCGCATCCTCAATCGAAGGACCCAAATGGGATTCAGTAACAGCGATCACGTGTATCATGGGCTGTGATAAAAGAAACAGCCTAACCTGCTCGATATGTCTCTTAAGGGAGTGAGCATTGAAATGGCAGACACGCAGCATCATGCCCCCGCCACGCACGGACCTCTGGTGTCAAGAGTGTGTAGGAGGCTGGGAGAATGATTGAGGATGAGATGAAGAAGAACTAAAGAGTAGCGGGTTGAAATAGGATGTAGTAGAAGAAGAAGTAGTTACATGTGAGGTGAGAGATGAAAGATGCATACTGTAAAGAATACTGAAGTGATAATATGAAAATGTAATATTACCGCGAGAGAGAAGATGTGTCAGCATACCTGTTATTACAAAAAACGATTCAAATCTTCAATGCTGGAGATGAGTGTAGGGGTGTCTCCCTTCTTCCTGCGAACGTAGATTCGGCCACTGCGGATGAAGCTGATGAATCCAGAGTCAGATTGTCTCGCCTTCTCACGTACAGCACGATGCAAATCAAAAACTTCCTTTGGAAGGAATTCGTTCAGGTTCAGCAGTCCAGGCAAGATTGAGTTGGGATCAATCTCAGGGGGTAAATTCGATGACAATGCAAAGGTGTGCAGCTTACCCAACTTAATTTTGCTCTGGATAATTTCTAGCATGAGTGCTCTGGAGTGAAGTGTAACCAGAATCGATGGTGGGCGACTTTGCTGACGATTCGTAGGCGAGGTTGTGGTTGGAAGTTGAGTTGAGGACGTTGCAGCGTTTGAAGTGGAAGTTGACGTTGTTGACCTTTTGGTGGCCTTGCTGATGAGCATCCTTGCACCCACTATATCACGGGCTTCAGTATCCGGACGCAGAGTCTTGAGTACTGAGAGAACAAGTGATTTCACGTTGGCACCAGGAGGAGTAGCAAGACCTCCAATTACCAGCTCCGAGGAATTTGTAGCACGTGTCGTGACGTTCAGTCGAGCAAGATCAGAGCTGAGAGCGGCATTCTTTTTCTCAATTTGTTGAATTTTATTTAACAGCTCAGTATCACAGTGGAGGGTGGCAGACTGTTCCGGATTTTCAAACTTCTCCTTCAGCTCAGCCAGTTCACCTTTTATATCTTCCAGCTGGTCCTCAACAGTGTCAACTCGAGCTACCAACTTCGGGATGACATCCAGATCAGCAAGTTTGTTGTCAATTCCATCGAAGCGCTCCTTGAAGGAAGTCTTCAGGTTTCCAAGCTCATTCAGGATACTTCTCAAAAGTGTCTCATTAGCTACTGGCTCAACATTCTCCGAAGTTACGGCATTCGAGGTATTAGATGAACCAGATGAGGCTGAGTTTGTGCGCAGACGAGTGTTCGGTGCTTCGTTCAACCTAGTCCTGTCAGGCGCGGTCTGGGTGATGCAGAACGTGCAGGCTTTCGCTTGCTTACCATGCAGCATAACAGTTGCTAATTTAGCACACTGCGAATGGTAGAGCTTGCTGCAATTGTCGCAACAGTGTAGTTTCGCATTTGTGCGCGTGGGCCCGTGACAAGAGCCGCAGAGAGGAGTATCTTTCCCGTTCATGACTGAAGTTTTAAGTATCACTGGCTACTCTTAACCTCTCAAGCACGCAGTACTGCACAAAGAGCTAGCGAGATGACGGACAAAAAGTACTAGTCAACCTGTGGTCAGGCCACAGGTAAGTGAAAAGGCCAAGAATTGGTCAGACCACTGTGTGGTATAGACCACCTAAAGAGGCTAGCAAGTAGTAGAAAACTATGAATAGTCAGACCGTAAAACCGCAGACAAGGGGTGACAGTTGCCAAAACAGTCAACCAGTGTAAGGTTATAGTACACCGTACAGGCTCCAAGGTATGCCGGGTTGCCAGGTATCAATTGCGCAGCCTATCTATAATTCAAAAATTCGCGCGGATTTGCTATGGCTATGAGCTCACTATTGTAGATAGAACTTAAGGCACTTTGCGCGGCTAAACACTGATGCCGCCAAAATTTTGCACTAACCTCACTTTGCACTGGTGTAATTTAATAAGTTTTTTCAAAGTTAAATTACTATGAGCAACACCACAGTAAACAAAAGTCAATCAATCCACTTAAAGTAGCACGAGAACCGCTACACTAGAAAAAAATCTCTCAGTGAACATGGGAACGAGACTCAAACACTAGAAAAAAAAAACCGAGAGCGTGTGTACGTACGTCCAGCCGAGTAGCCGAGAGAGAAAACGATTCGTATATATTTCGGACATTTTTTTCGAGGAGAAGCAACAGCAGTGGGATCTCGATCGAATTTCTTACATTTCCGATTTTTTTTTTAAGCTTGGAGCAGTAACAGCGAGATCGAAGCATCGAGTTTATTACACACTTCGTCTACAAGGAGAAACAGCACTGTTCTCGAGTTTCTTTCATAAATCCAAAATGGATATTAGCTACTCCGAGATTATAGTAGGCATCCTCTAGGACAGGTTGCGAGTCTACTCATCCACAGGAAACTCGTCTGATTTTGTAAGATGGCTGTATATGGCAGATGAAAAGCTTAAAAGTGGTATGCAGAATATTGAATGAACTAGAGCAAAAAATCAAAAGTGTCAAACAAGTCTGTCGCAGCTTTATTATATTCGTCAGAGACTGCAGCATATGATGGATGAGAAGTTATATATATATTTTTTTTTTCACCCCCCCCCCTCACTACTTTTGAGCGAGTGGGAAAAAATCAGGAGTGGGAGATGAGTGAGAGTATAAATAGATCGTATACAACCAGGTCTGGTTCATTCTTCACCGAGGAGCAAGACCAGCGAGATCTTCATTGAGACCACTAGATTGATAAGTACTTCGGACATTTTCTTCGGAAAGGAACAGAGAGACTACAAGCTTCTTACACGATTCCGACATTTTGGCGAGCAGTAAGATCTTCATCGAGTCTACGAGAATCGTCCGACATTTTCTTCGGAAAGGAACGGCGAGACTACAAGATACCTATACGATTCCGACATTTTGGCGAGCAGCAAGATCTTCATCGAGTCTACGAGAATCGTCCGACATTTTCTTCGGAAAGGAACGGCGAGACTACAAGATACCTATACGATTCCGACATTTTGGCGAGCAGTAAGATCTTCATCGAGTCTACGAGAATCGTCCAACATTTTCTTCGGAAAGGAACGGCGAGACTACAAGATACCTATACGATTCCGACATTTTTTCTTTTAACTAGGAGCAGTGAGATCGAAGCAACGAATTTATTACACACTTTGTCTTCAAGGAGAAAAAGCAGTGTCTTCGAGTCTCTTTCATAGATCCAAAATGGATATCAACTACTCCGAGATTATAGTAGGCATCCTTTTAGACAGGTTGCGCGTCTACTCATCCAGAGGATAGTTGTCTGATTTTGAAAGATGGCTACATATGGCAGATTATGAAATTGAAAAGCTTAAAAGTGGTACGCAGAATATTGAATTAACTAGAGCAAAAAAAACAAAAGTGTCAAACATGTCTGTCGCAGCTTTATTACATCCGTCAGAGACTGCAACATTTGATGGATGAGAAGACGATTGATCAAGCTCGTCAGGATCAGCTTCGCCACGAGCAAGAACACGAAACTGGTGAGTGGTTAATGGAGGGTGCTGGATGGCAGTGGTTATTACAAGAAAGAGCCGATGAGACTGCTGATGGGCAGGAAGCGCATAATAATGAGCAACTAGAAGCTGATCAACTGGAAGATCATTTGGAGCAGGGGGATCAAGCATTAGATGGTGAACAGGTAGCAGGTATGAGAATCGGTGGCGAGCTTCGATCTCCATTTTCTGGTAGAGTCTCTTGGGATGATTTAAATTCTGCTTTTCAGAATCGAATCAGATCTGGTGTGATTGCTTATCATGGACATTTGGATATCACAACCTTCATGAATGATGCAAAAGAAATGTTCAAATCAAAAATTTTAGCAGTTTTAAACGAACATCCTTCTATCAAGGTCAATGCTGAGTTAGCTGCAGAATATACCCTACAAAAAGGGGATGAACAACAAACGCCAGAAGTAAAATACTTTAGTATGGAAAATAAATCGATCTATCAATCTACTCAACTAGACGAATGGTTTGAAAATAATATAAATGTTCCATTACAAAATGAAATTAAGTCTTTTGAAACAAAGGGTAGTGGGTACACTTTGAGTTATATATTACGTTTGGTAATAAATATTAACAAATTAAATCAACTAAGAGCTACTTCTTACATACCATCACCTGGAAAAACAATGAAAAAACGGGCTTGTATCAACGTTAAGAATAAAGATCAAAAATGTTTCATGTGGGCTATCCTTAGTGCGTTGTATCCAGCAAATCATCATACCTCCAGAGTGAGTCACTACGAAAAGTACAAACATAAATTGAACTTCGACGGTATCGAGTTTCCAGTCACTCTTAGAAGCATTAACAAGTTCGAGAGTCAGAATCCAGTTTCAGTTAATGTATACATGCTGAAAAAATATGGGGAAGATCATGTAAATCTTCTTTTAATACAAGAACACTATGTAAATGAAGATTCTGATAAAGACAGTGAGAATGACGACGATTATACTGAAAATTTTTGGTTCCATTATGTATGGATTAAAGACCTTTCGAGATTAGTAGCAAAATAATTAACAAAAAACAAGAGAAAAGTTCACATTTGCAACAGATGCTTAAGTTTTTTTTGTGGATCTAAAAAAGCTCCAAAAGCATCAGGACGAGTGTGCATTGGTTAATAACTGTAAAATTACGTTGCCAAATGACGAGAATAAAATTTTAAAGTTTAGGAATCATAATGCGCAGAATTTTTGTCCTTGGATAATTTATTCGGATATTGAATCAATTTTAAAACCAACGGAAGACAATCCAGCTTTTCAAAAACATCAAGCTCACAGCATCGGCTTTTATCTATACTGCATCTATGCTACTATCGTAGCTGCACGATCAATCTTT
This sequence comes from Encarsia formosa, assembly GCA_038277355.1. Lineage (NCBI taxonomy): Eukaryota > Metazoa > Arthropoda > Insecta > Hymenoptera > Aphelinidae > Encarsia > Encarsia formosa. Next base: position 55,342,244 of record CM076188.1, on the reverse strand, counting down.
ATCTCGATATGAGTTATACAGACAGGTAGACGAGTCAGCACCAACTCCTGTTCAGTGGTTTATAAAAAAACTCCTCGATATTAAAAATCAAGTTGAAGCTGCTTACAAAGATATCAAGCCTAATGAACTTAACAACCAGGAGAAGCTTAATCATTACAATGCAGATCGATGTCACATTTGTAAAGAAAAATTCAAAAAATATGAAGCAAAAATCAAAGATCACTGTCATCTTACTGGGAGGTAATTTATACTCATGCAATGATGTAATTTGAAGTTAAAAATTTACTAATAAGTATATTTTAACACTATTCTTTTTAGGTACCGCGGGCCGGCCCATACTCTTCAGTTCCGGGATTCAAGAATTTTGCCCGTGGTTTACCATCATTTAGGTTATGATTCACATTTCTTGATTAAAGAATTAGCAACTTCCTCCATCTTGGAAGGAAAAGTAAAGCTTATCGCTGAGAATCGTGAAAAATACATTTCCTTCACTAAACTTATTAAGGGAAGCAAAATAAATTTTCGCTTCATTGATAGCTACAGATTTTTACCTACATCATTGGAAAAATTGGCTTCATACTTGTCGGACTATCCAATAACAAAATTGGAATTCACAAAAGATGGCTACAGTGCACAGCAGATTCAGTTGCTACTTAAAAAGGGGACGTTCCCGTATGACTACGTTGAAAATTTAGCGAGCTTGCAGTTATGTAGATTGCCAGATAAAGAAGATTTTTATAGTAAACTGAATGAGTCTCATATAAGTGATGAAAGTTATGAACATGCAAAAAATGTTTGGCAAGCTTTTAATTGTGACTCTCTGGGAATCTACTCGGACATTTTTTTAAAAACAGACATATTGTTACTTTCTGAGGTCTTTCAAAATTTCCGCTTAACATGCATGGAAGCTTACGGATTGGATCCTGCGTTTTATCACACCACACTAGGTCTCACGTGGGACGCTATGCTAAAATTCAAACAAAACGAGAATGATGAAAATACTGAACTTGAGCTTTTAACCGATATCGATATACTCATGTTTGTGGAGAAAGGAATAAGAGGTGGTATTAGCCAATGTTCACATAGGTATGCGAAAGCAAACAATAGGTTTATGGGTGATAAATACAATCCTGATGAAGAGGAGAGCTTCTTGGTTTATTTAGACTGTAATTACTTATATGGAAGCTCAATGCAAGCCCATCTGGCTCATGGCGGTTTCGAATGGGTTGAGAATCTTAACGAGCATGAATTTTGGAATGTTCCGGATGACTCTCCCGTTGGATTTTTTCTCGAATGTACTATAGAATATCAAAAACATCTACATGATTCTCATCTCGACCTGCCCTTGCTACCAGAGCATCGTCCGCATCCTGGTGAGAAGCAAAAGAAACTACTGACAACTTTATACGATAAAGAAAGGTATGTGCTTCATTACCGTGCCTTTAAACAAGCGCTCGAGTATGGGCTAATCCTTAAAGAAGTACACCGTGCCTTAAAATTCAACCAGAAACCGTTTTTGAAACCGTACGTCGATTTCAACACTCTAAGACGTAAGGAGTCTAAAAATGAATTTGAAAAACTTTTTTACAAGTTAATGATTAATGCGGTATACGGAAAGACGATTGAGAACGAAAGGAAGAGAAAAGAGGTTAAGTTATGTCACAAATGGAAGGGGAGGTATAGCGCCGAGGCTCTCATTGCAAGATCAAACTTTCATGGTGCTTCAATCTTCGATGAAAATCTTGTAGCGATACAACTTTCCAGGACAGAGATATGTATTAGAAAACCAATATATGTGGGATTATGCGTGCTGGACATCTCTAAACAACCATGTACCGGTTTCATTACTCGTTTATGCGAAAAAAAATTGGAAATCTCTGTAAAATGCTTTATTCTGACACGGGCTCATTCATATACCACATCCGAGGTGTTAATATTTACGACGTCATCAAAAAAAATCTTGAAATGTTTGATACCTGGGATTATCCAAAGGATAACCAGTATGGTATTCCTAGAGTTAATGATAAAGAAATTGGATTATTCAAAGACGAATGCTCAGGAAAAATCCTAGAATGCTACGTGGCTCTCAGATCAAAAATGTATTCTTTACGAATTCAGGGTCAGGAGACTGTGAAAAAGGCAAAAGGCGTCAAATCTGCCGTCGTGAAGAATAAAATAACATTCGAAGACTATGAGGACTGCTTATTCAATCAAAATATTGTCAAAGTTCATCAGAACAATATAAGATCGAGGCGACACATTGTTAGGACCGAGAGACAAGAAAAAGTAGCTTTGAGTCCACACGACACAAAACGTTTTTTACTTCCCTTCCAAACCGAAACTCTTCCTTGGGGACACTATTTGATTGAAGAATATGGTGGTAAAGCCACACTCAAAGTTAAAAATGGCGACAAAAACGTTTCAGAAAGCGATTCTCATGAGGAAGAAGAAGAAGTCGAGATGGTCCTTAATAATATCACAGAGGAAGGCGATGAGCTTGAAAGAGTGGGGAGAGCCAGAATAGTGGGAGAAACTATACTTAAGGAGCGTCGATCTGAAGCCGAGATCATTGCGCTCCAAGACTTCGAAGAGGTAGAGCCACCGACTAAAAAGTTCTGCTTTTAAAACACTCTTTCGCCATCTTCAATATCACAGTAAGTCACTACCTATCATCAGAAAAATGAGTGAGAAACTATTTCATATTTGATATTGCATACTTTATAACACACCATATTGCTTTTTTGTTTCCGAAAATGGATTTTACTTTGGCAAACACCATTGGTGCATTGGCTTACTTGCCTACAAAGAAATTGACCGAATTGGACATCTCAAGACCGTACCAAGTGACAGAAGTTCGTCAGGCTAAGACTCAATATGGCAATAAAGTCGTCGTTACGCTCGACGGTGAGTGGCAGATATTTCTTCCTAATGGTTTACAAAAGCTCTTTGAGCAAGAACCAAAACTTTTGAAGGATATAAAAGCCACGGCACAAAGTTCAGAGTTGCTCATAACTTATTTGGGTGACGGTAAAATTGAATTTTCTGATGAAAGTAAAAATATGGCGTGAGTTTAAAAAATCATAAAAATGCATGTATACAAGTTTCTTTCAATTAAAGTTTTTATTTAAAAAATTACAAATCTTTTTCATTAATCCAGCTATTATAACTGTTGTCAAAACCTAACCATTTAACAAACAATTTATTATTTTTTGTTTTTATTACTTTTTCTATTAAATAAATATCGGGATACTTTGTTTTTAATAACTCAGGCTCGTAAAAGCTTCCTACAACAGGCCGATCATCATAATCTTTTAGTTTATATGTTGGTGGATCAGTTTTATTAACATTAGTAATGGTAAATATTTCAGTAGACCAATTAGGAGTATACCTTTTCTCAAAAATACATTTTAATTTACTGATTCTAACTTTTTCACCAACTTTGAATTTATTTTTTAAGACTTTATTTTTTTTTATTTAATCTTTGTAAAATTATAGCCGCAATATTAGCAGTGACGTCTTTTGGCTTCATACCTATAGTTCGATGCTTTCGATCATTGTAAGCGTTTATCAAATCTGGTAAAATATCTACCCAATTGTAATTACCTTGCAGGCTAAATTTTTTCCGCATACGACTTTTTAATGTACGATTAAAACGTTCATATATTGAAGCCTTTAGACCGCTGTATGTAGAATACATGTTTATTTTATACTTATTCATAAGTTCTTGAAAATGTTTGTTGTAAAATTATTTCCCAAAATCTACGTGAATATTTTTTACTGGTGGATTTACTTTTGCCAAGACTGATTCCATTGCAGCTGTAACATCTGGACCTGATTTTGTCTTAGTCGGAACAGCATAAGCGTACTTTGAAAAAATGTCAATTATCGTAAGCAAATATCTGTGACCTTTATTTTCTCTGGCGTAGGGTTGCATTTCTACAAGGTCAGCTTGCCAAGTTTCGTTCAAACCTCGCACATCGAATTTCCGGCGTTGATAGTTTCGACAAGCTGGTTTGTGAATTTCTTCTACTACACAAGATTTTTTATTCATTGAAAGAATTATATTCTACTTTTTCTAATTCAGTTGACCTTAACTTTAGAAATTTCGGATCAATATCGTCTCTATGATTTTCAACAAGGTCTGACAAGTCGTCCACTTTTTTTTTGAACCTTGATTTCAATCTCGTCTTTGTATGAATAAAGAACTGTATTCAAATCGTCTAGGTCACTTCGTAATTTTTTGGTAATCTCGTACAGACTATGTATTTCTGATTGGATGAGGTCTCTCAAAGTTTGTAGATTAACTGCGTCTTTAGGTTCAAGAGGAGCTGCTAGGTTGCACAATCTTTTGTTTACAATGTCAAACTGTCCTTCAGGAGTAAATTTAAAACCATGACCAGGTGGACCAGCTCTTCCTGCAGTCTTTTTGAGGTGACGTCCAAACACATCGACACTCATGTTGATACTGACGAGTACACGTTTATTTTTGCTTAATATATTCTTCTTCGTCCTTATCGCTCGACTCGCAATATGGTAATGAACAAACAATGCACTTTTTCTTAATTTATATATCCACCTTCTTGCAGCTCTCCGATAATTGAATGAATCTCATTTGTATGGTTTAAATTTCCGGCTGATTGCTCTGCTATCAACAAGCGAAGCCGATCAACCAATTCATTAGGATCATCCCAATATACGTAATCCATTCGTGTTCCACGATTAGCAATTTTATATCGAGGTATGAGACCATGTCCACTCTTCGCTTTTATGGGTGTTGAATTTTTTCGATCTAATACTGTCGTTTTGAACTTCTTGTAAGGACTCCGACGTTTTACTGGACTTGCTTGAAAAAGATCTGCAATTATATTTTTGTACTTGTTACTAGCTGCATGTTTTTTTATTTCACCGCCTGGAATATGTCCTTTTTTATGAGCACTAGTTTGCTCAAGAATCTGTCGGTAAGTTGTTGTATCAGTTATAGTGTAATTTTTAGGATTTTTATTTACAATCAGTTCAAACAATCCGGGAGTTCTTGAATAAGATTTGTCATTAACAATTATATTATCTTTTTCAAATTTTACGATTGCATTACCAAGCTGATAACCATTTTTAGTTCTCTTTTTCAACCCATATAAATTATCTTGCTCTGCAGCTTTCACATCAATTAATTCTCCCGCAGACCCTGTATCAACAATCGTACTTTCCAGATCATTAAAATTTTCAATCGAGCTATGATCATCATCATCAAATGGTGTCTCAGTTACATTGACTGAAAAAAAATTTTGATTTGATGGATCAATAAAACTTTTATTCTCAACACTCTTTTCCACAAAACTTTCATTTAAAGTTTTGCGTATCTTATCCTCCACAAGCTGTTGTAAAGGATCAATTATAGGTTTGAAGTTTTCTTTTAAAACACGATCAGTACTATCTTTTTGAAATTTTATTAAATTATACTTGCGTTTTACAGCTTCTCGAGCTTTAACAAGCTCTTCAAGAACTTTTTTCTCTCGAGTCAACTCAGCCATGTTTTCGTAACGATGTCTCGATAGACACTAGTGATAGTTGTAAAACTCAACCTATATTTATAGCAAAAAAATCAAAACCTTTTCTGTATCTACCTTCATTTAAACCTCTATCTTTATCAATAACTATGAAACTATGTTTGCCGTCTCTCCAACAATCGGAACATAAATTTTTAAATTTTTTGTCATCCATATCAGTGTTTATATGATCATCATAGACATGCTTCAAATTGACCTCATCTTGACGAAACAAAATCAATAAATTAACGTTGTCTCGCACAAGGTGTTTTGGTACAGCTGCGTACGATTGACAAAGATAAAAGCAATCAACATCATTATGTCTACCCATACAATAAAATGCTCTCACGTTATCTTGCTTCTCACAAGCAATATCGTCGAATATAATAACTGAATTTGGTAATGCATCAGCTGGAGCTATTACCTCATCGCTGTCACTAAATGGAAAGTATTGTATTCCTTCAATTGGTTCAAGAAGTTGCTTTAAAAATTTATATTTTGGCTGACATAGTGATTTGGAGTAAACATAAACGTTTTCGAATCTTAATCCATTTGGATGTGTGAGTAGAGTAAGCATACTATTGGTTTTACCGTACCCGGATGGCCCTGATATAACTGCTCTGATGCTGCTAGGAAGTAAATCGCCATGACGTTTCTCTTTCTTATCTTGCTCCACAAGAACGTCGAAATTAGCGACTGGTAATTTCACATTACTTTTTGTAAAATCCAAAACTAGCTGCTCGCTTATCACGAGGTGATCAACCAATTAATCAACTTGATTCTGTTTGTAAAGAGCACGATATAGCTTATTCTCAAAATCGAGATAACATTACTTCTAGAAACGCTGCTGACAAAGTTCTAGCAGATAAAGCTTGGCAAAGAGTTCTCGCTAAAGACGTAAGTATTGGAGAAAAAGCAGCTGCTTACGCTGTTACAAACATCATGAAAGCAAAGTCTAAATTAGGGATGGGTCTTAAAAATAGGAGAACAAAAAAGAAATCAAAAAAGACTTGTAAAAGAAAATGTAATAAAAAGATTCCGATAAATGCCATAATAAAAAAGGCATCTCAATCAGCTGCTCCAGGTAAATCACCTAAGAGTATCATTACCACAGCTTTGAAAGTAGCAAAAACTGCAATAAAAAAATCAGGAGGAAAGAAAAGGATAAAAATTCCTCGAGTTTTACCTATATCTTCGAAAATTGGTGGAGTTTTACCTTCAATACCTTTGTTCGCGGGATTAAGCGCTACAGGTGCATTAGCTGGTGGTGCTGCTGGAGTTTACAAAGCTATTAACGATGCAAAGTCAGCTCGTCAAAATTTGGAAGAGAGTAAAAGACATAATAAAAAAATGGAAGCAATAGCGTTAGGTAAAGGACTTTACTTGAAGCGTTATAAAACAGGTCTTGGTTTATACTTGAAACGATACCAAGGTAAGGGTTTAAAAAAAAAAGCCCGAAATAATTCTACCATATAAAGTACTGTCATATTTTGATTTATTAAAATATGCCGGTAAAATGAAGATCCCATACTTTCGAGGAGTTTTCATGAAAGATAAATTACCACAATCTGGCCCTCATTATCGTGAATCAGCGATTGTTAATCTTGATAACGATTCTGGACCTGGAACACATTGGGTAGCATATAAAAAACTTGGTAATAAAGTAATTTATTTTGATAGTTTTGGTAATCTTCAACCAACCCTTGAACTGATGATTTATCTAAATGTTGACAATATTAAATATAATCCTGAAAAATATCAAAGTTACAACACCTACAACTGTGGTCATTTATGTTTGAAATTTTTAAGCGGAAACCTCAAGGGTATATAAAGCTCTTCTTTTTCAACTTACTTCATTCTATTCCGAACTTTCATGGAGTCATTAACTCTAACTTTATCTGGAACAACTTCAATTTTAGAAGCTCAATATTTTCCTCCAATTGAACTCTTACCAAATAAGAACTATTGTCTTGGATTAGTTGAGTTTTTAAGTTTTAATTCTATTCCTAACATAGACGAAGGAAATAATAAATTTTACATTGGTGATCAAATAATGATGGTTACTTTGATGTATTCATCCCTCTAAATATGATTTTAGGCTTTGCCGAAGATTATCGTAAGATTGTTGTCAATGCTAAGCTTGAACTAATTATAACTAGATCTAGGAATGACTTAAATGCTATTATTCAAACGACCACAGGTAATGCAGCTTACGATTCATTCAAAATTCAACTAACAAAAATCGAGTGGCTCATGCCCTATGTTTTGGTATCAGATTCACACAGAATAAGTTTACTCAAGTTTCTTGAAAAAGATCGTCCTGTAACTATGAGTTTCAGATTTAAAGAATTTTTTGAGTATCCCATGCTTCCTGCAACTACCAAACACATTTGGACTGTCAAAACTTCTAATCAATTGGAAAAACCACGTTTTGTAATAATTGGTCTACAAACCAACAAAAAATCTTTGAATACGCAAAACGCAAGTCTTTTCGATATTTGTAACTTAAGTAACGTTAAACTGTTTTTAAACTCTCAATATTATCCCTACAATAATTTAAATCTTAATATAAGTCAAAACGAGTACGCAATATTGTACGACATGTATGCAAACTTTCAAATCTCGTACTACAGTAAAGATGCCGAGCCAATTTTAAGTAAATCCGATTTTATTCAATACATTCCACTGATACTTATCGACTGCTCGAAACAAAACGAATCTCTCAAAAGTGCTCCCGTTGATGTTCGCTTGGAGCTCGAGTCAAGAGATAATTTTCCTGAGAATACAGCAGCATACTGTAAGATATTACACGATCGCATCGTTCAATATAACTCAGTTAGCGGAGATGTCAAAAAGTTGATATAAAAGAATGAAAACATGACTAACGTGTGGTATATATAATCTGATTTCGTTCACACTCACTCATTACTCATTCATCATGGGACCAGAGATAAGCTCCAGCGATCGTGATCGCCTCATTGACAAAAAAGAAAAAGACAAAGACGAGAAAAAGTCTGTATGGAAAGAGTTCACTAAAAAATTTTCTACAAATACTAAAAGCTGTCCTAAAAAAGATGGCTATCAAAGTTTTAAATAATAAGTTTATATAAAGATGTAAATACAATATATATTTTGCGTTTTAATTATTGTAGTACCAACAGTAAGGTTGCGAGATCGTAGTTGGCCCGATAGCCGTTGGCCTCATAACTGACCTGGTCTCATAACCTTACTGTTTTACCTACTCCTTACAATTAAAAATAGTGTAATTTCCCAACGAAAAAAGCCTTGAAATTTTTTAGAAGTCCTAAAAGCTCTGACAATATTGAATGCAAAGGTTTCTTATCACATTCAGAAGTTCAAAAGTGTAAAAAAAAATGTACACTCGCGTTAGCGAACTTCATGGAAAATCAAGGGGAGAGCTTTCAAAGTTGTATGCTTAGTTTCAGAGAATAATATTTTCATCTAGGCCTGGTAGTGTTGGTTCGAACTTGTTTTGACGATAACTCGCGAACAATTGCGTTTTTGAGGGTCTTTTTCGGACCAATGAAAAGAGCCTTGAAATATTCTAGAAGTCCTTAAAACCATTGCAATAATAAATGGTGTAATTTCCCGACAGATTCAGATGGAATTACTGTTCATTATACATGTAACTTCATGGAGAATCGAGGAGAGAGCTTTCAAAGATGTATGCTTAGTTTAAGAGAATAATATTTCAATCTAGGTCTGGTAGAACTGGTCCGGACTTGGTTTGACGATAACTCGCCAACAAATGCGTTTTAGAGGGACTTCTTTTGACCAACAAAAATAGCCTTGGAATATTCTAGAAGTCCTTAAAACCCTTTTAATTATAAAAAGTGTAATTTCCCAACGAAAAAAGCCTTGAAATATTCTAGAAGTCCTAAAAGCTCTGAAAATATTGAATGCAAAGGTTTCTTATCATATTCAGAAGTTCAAAAGTGTAATAAAAAATGTACACTTGAGTCAGCAAACTTCATGGAAAATCGAGGAAAGAGCTTACAAAGTTGTATGCTTAGTTTCAGAGGAAAATATTTCAATCTTGGCCTTGTAGAGTTGGTTCGAACTTGTTTTGACGATAACTCACCAACAAATGCGTTTTGGAGGGTCTTTTTGGGACCAATGAAAATAGCCTTGAAATATTCTAGAAGTCCTTAAAATCCTGACAATAATAAATGGTGTAGTTTCCCGACAGACTCTGATGGAATTACCGTACATTATACCTGCAACTTCATGGAGAATCTAGGAGAGCGCTTTTATAGATGTATAATTAGTTCAGAGAAAAATATTTCAATCTGGGCCTAGTAGAGTTGGTTCATACTTGTTTTGACGATAACTCGCCAACTGATGCAGTTTAGAGTGTCTTTGTCGGACCAATGAAAAAAGCCTTAATTTATTCTGGAAACCCTAAAAACCCTTACAATAATAATTGGTGTTATTTTCCGACAGAATCAGACGGAATTACCGTATATTATACCTGTAACTTCATGGAGAATCAAGAAGAGAGCTTTCAAAGATATAAGCATAGGTCGGAGGAAAAAATTTCAATATAGGCCTGGTAGAGTTGGTTTGAACTTGTTTTGACGGAAACTCGTCAATAAATGCCTTTTAGAGGGTCTTTTTCGGGCCAATGATAATAGCCTTGAAATATTCTAGAAGTCCTTAGAACTCTTTTAATAATAAATGGTGTTATTTTCCGACAGATTCAGATAGAATTACTGCATTATACCTGAAACTTCATGGAGAATCGAGGAGAGAGCTTTCAAAGATGTATGCATAGTTTGGAGAAAAAAATTTCAATATAGGCCTGGTAGAGTTGTTTCGAACTTGTTTTGACGATAACTCGCAAACAAATGCGTTTTATAGGGTCTTTTTCGGACCAATGAAAATAGCCTTGAATTATTCAAGAATTTCTTAAAACCCTTACAATAATAAATGATGTAATTTCCCGACAGATTTAGATGGAATTACCGTACATTATACCTGCAACTTCATAGAGAATCTAAGAGAGTGCTTTCATAGATGTATAATTATTTCAGAGAAAAATATTTCAATCTGGGCCTAGTATAGTTGGTTCAAACTTGTTTTGACGATAACTCGCCAACTAATGCGTTTTAGAGGGTCTTTTTCGGATTAATGAAAATAGCATTAAATTATTCTAGAAATCCTAAAAACTTTTTATAATAAATGGTGTAATTTTCCGAAAGATTCAGATGGAATTACTGTATATTATACCTGTAACTTCATGGAGAATCGAGGAGAGAGCTTTCAAACATGAATGCTTAGTTCAGAGAAAAATATTTCGATATAGGCCTGGTAGAGTTGGTTTGAACTTGTTTTGACGATAACTCGCCAACAATTGCGTTTTAGAGTGTCTTTTTCGGACCAATGAAAGTAGCCTTGAAATATTCTAGAAGACAGATTCAGATAGAATTACTGTACATTATACCTGCAACTTCAAGGATAATCTAGGAGAGTGCTTTCATAGATGTATCATCAGTTCGGAGAAAAATATTTCAGTATAGGCCTGGTAGAGTTGGTTCGAACTTGTTTTGATGATAACTCACGAACAAATGCGTTTTAGAAGGTCTTTTTCGGATTAATGAAAAAAGCCTTGAAATATTGTAGTAGTCCTTAAAACCCTTACAATAATAAAAGGTGTAATTTCCCGACGGATTCAGATGCAATGACTATACATTATAGTTGTTACTCCATGGAGAATCTAGGAGAGTGCTTTCAGAGATGCATGTTAGTTCAGGGTAAAATATTTCAATATAGGCCTGGTAGAGTTGATTTAAACTTATTTTGACAATAACTCGCCAACAAATGCGTTTAAGAGGGTCTTTTTCGGACCAAAGAAAATAGCCTTGAAATATTCTAGAGGTCCTTAAAACCCTGACAATTATAAATGATGTAATTTCCCGTCAGATTCAGATGAAATTACTGTACATTATACCTGTAAATTCATGGAGAATCTAGGAGAGTGCTTTTATAGATGTATGCTTAGTTCAGGGAAAGATATTTCAATCTGGGCCTAGTAGAGTTGGTTCAAATTTGTTTTGACGATAACTCGCCAACTAATGCGTTTTAGACTGTCTTTTTGGACCAATGAAAATAGCCTTATATAATTCTAGAAATCCTAAAAACCCTAACAATAATAACTGGTGTTATTTTTCGATAGATTCAGATGCAATTACTATACATTATAGTTGTTACTCCATGGAGAATCTAGGAGAGTGCTTTCAGAGATGCATGTTAGTTCAGGGAAAAATATTTCAATATAGGCCTGGTAGAGTTGATTTAAACTTATTTTGACAATAACTCGCCAACAAATGCGTTTAAGAGGGTCTTTTTCGGACCAAAGAAAATAGCCTTGAAATATTCTAGAAGTCCTTAAAACCTTAGCAATGATAAATGGTGTAATTTCCCGACAGATTCAGATGAAATTACTGTACATTATACCTGTAACCTCATAGAGAATCGAGGAGAGAGCTTTCAAGGATGTATGCTCAGTTCGGAGAAAAACAAGGAGGAAAAGTAAGGAGCTAGTCGAACTCCAAAAGGTTATGCGTAAGGAGCGAGTGGAGCCCCAAAAGGTTATGCATAAGGAGCACGTCGAGCCCCAAAAGGTTATGCATAAGGAGCGAGTCGAGCCCCAAAAGGTTATGCGTAAGGAGCGACTCGAGCGCCAAAAGGTTATGCGTAAGGAGCGTGTTGACCTCCAAAAGGTTATGCGTAAGGAGTGAGACGAGACTCAAAAGGTTATGCGTAAGGAGCTAGTCGAACTCCAAAAGGTTATGCGTATGAAGCGAGTCGAGCCTCAAAAGGTTATGCGTAAGGAGCGAGTCGAGCCCCAAAAGGTTATGCGTAAGGAGCGTGTGGACCTCCAAAAGAATATGCGTAAGGAGTGAAACGAGACTCATAAGGTTATGCGTAAGGAGCTAGTCGAACTCCAAAAGGTTATAAGTAAGGAGCGAGTCGAGCCCCAAAAGGTTATGCATAAGGAGCGCGTTTAGCCCCAAAAGGTTATGCGTAAGGAGTGAGCTGATCTCCAAAAGATTATGCGTAAGGATCCCGAGCCAACCGGGCAGGACTTTGAAAGAAATGGACCTAAAGTCCAAAGCAATGCGCGTGCATTTTAAAAAAAATGAACCGAAGGTTCAAAGCAATGCGCGTGGACTTTGAAAAAAAAGAAAGACCCAAAAGAATATGGGTAAGGAGATAGCCGAGCTCCAAACGGTTATGCGTAAGGAGCGAGCCGATCTTCGAAAGGTTATGCGTGAGGAAACCGAGTCGACCGGGCGGGACTCTAAAGAAATGGACCTGAAGTCCAAAGCAAAAAGCGTGGACTTTAAACAAATTGACCGTGAGACCAAATCAATGCACCCGGACTTTGAAAAAAACCGATCGAGACTCCAAAGCAATGCGCGTGCACTTTGAAAAAAATAAGATCCAAAAGGTTATGCGTAAGGAGCGAGTAGAGCTCCAAAAGGTTATGCATAAGAAGATAGTCGAGCTCCAAAAGGTTATGAGTAAGGAGCGAATCGACCTCCAAAAGTTTATGCGTAAGGAGCGAGTTGACCTCAAAAAGGTTATGTGTAAGGAGCGAGTCAAGCCACAAAAGAATATGTTCAAGGAGCGAGTCGAGCCCCAAAAGGTCATGCGTAAGGAGCGAGTCGACCTCCAAAAGGTTATGCGTATGGAGTCAGTCGAGACTTAAAAGGTTATTCGTAAGGAGCGAGTCAAACTCCAAAAGGTTATGCGGCAGGATCTAGTCGAGCTCCAAAGGGTTATGCGTAAGGAGCTAGTCAACCCCCAAAAGGTTATGCGTAATGAGCTAGTCAACCTCCAAAAGGTTATGTGTAAGGAACGAGTCGAGCCCCAAAGGGTTATGCGTAAGGAGCGAGGCGAGCCCCAAAAGGTTATGCGTAAAGAGCGACTGGAGCCCCGCAAGGGTATGCGCAAGGATCGACCGAAAGGATACGCGTAAGGAGCAAGTCGAGCCCAAAAAGGTTATGCGTAAGGAGCTAGTCGACCTCCAAAAGTTTATGCGTAAGCAGCGAGTCGAGACCCATATGCTTACGCGAAAGGAGCGAGTCGAGCTCCAAAAGGTTATGCGTAAGGAGCTAGTCGACCTCCAAAAGGTTATGCGAGAGGAGCGAGTCGAGCCCCAAAGGGTTATGCGTAAGGAGCGATTTGACCTCGAAAAGGTTATGCGTAAGGAGCGACTCGAGCCTCGAAAGGTTATGCTTACGGAGCGAGTCAAGCCCCAAAAGGTTATGCGTAAGGATCTAGTCGAGCTCCGAAAGGTTATGCGTAAGGAGCTAGTCGACCTCCAAAAGGTTATGCGTAAGTGGCGATTCGAGCTCCAAAAGGTTATGCGTAAGGAGCGCGTCGAGCCCCAAACGGTTATGCGTAAGGATCTAGTCGAGCTCTAAAAGGTTATGCGTAAGGAGCTAGTCTACCTCAAAAGGTTATGCGTAAAAAGCAAGTCAAACCCCAAAAGGTTATGCGTAAGGAGCGAGTCAAGCCCAAAAAGCTGATGCATAAGGAGCATGTTGACCTCCAAAAGGTTATGAGTAAGGAGTGAGTCGAGACTCAAAAGGTTATGCGTAAGGAGCTAGTTGACCTCCAAAAGGTTATGCGTAAGGAGCTAGTCGAGCCCAAAAAGTTTTAAGGAGCTAGTCGACCTCCAAAAGTTTATGCGTGAAGAGCGACTTGACCTAACAAAGGTTATGCCTAAGGAGTGAGTTTAGACCCGAAAGGTTATGCCTAAGGAGCTAGTCGACCTCTAAAAGGTTATGCGTAAGGAGCTAGTCGATCTCCAAAAGGATATGCGTAAAGAGCCAGTCGAGACCCAAAAGGTTATGCGAAAGGAGCGAGTCAAGCCCGAAAAGGTTATGCGTAAGGAGCGAGTCAAGCCCCAAAAGGTTATGCGTAAGGAGCGTGTTGACCTCCAAAAGGTTATTCTTACGGAGCGAGTCGAGCCCCAAAAGGTTATGCGTAAGGAGCTAGTCAACCTCCAAAAGGTTATGCGTATGGAGTGAGTCGAGACCTAAAAGGTTATTTGTAAGGAGCGATTCGAGCTCCAAAAGGTTATGCGTAAGGATCTAGTCGAGCTCCAATAGGTGTAAGGAGCTAGTCGACCTCCAAAAGGTTATGCGTTAGGAGCTAGTCGATCTCCAAAAGGATATGCATAAAGAGCCAGTCGAGACCCAAAAGGTTATGCGAAAGGAGCGAGTCAAGCTGCAAAAGGTTATGCGTAAGGAGCTAGTCGACCTCCAATAGGTTATGCGTAAGGAGCTAGTCGACCTCTAAAAAGTTATGCGTAAGGAGCGAGTCGAGCCCCGAAAGGTTATGCTTACGGAGCGAGTCGAGCCCCAAAAGGTTATGCGTAAGGATCTAGTCGAGCCCCAAAAGTTGTAAGGAGCCAGTTGACCTCCAAAAGTTTATGCGTGAGAAGCGAGTTGACCTAAAAAAGGTTATGCGTAAGGAGCGAGTTTAGACCCGAAAGGTTATGCGTAAGGAGCTAGTCGACCTCCAAAAGGTTATGCGTAAGGAGCTAGTCGATCTCCAAAAGGATACGCGTAAAGAGCCAGTCGAGACCCAAAAGGTTATGCGTAAGGAGCGTGTTGAACTCCAAAAGGATATGCTTACGGAGCGAGTCGAGCCCCAAAAGGTTATGCGTAAGGAGCTAGTCAACCTCCAAAAGGTTATGCGTAAGGAGCTAGTCGACCTCCAAAAGGTTTAGCGTAAAGAGCGAGTCGAGACCCAAAAGGTTATGTGAAAGGAGCGAGTCAACCACCAAAAGGTTATGCGTAAGGAGCTAGTCGACCTCCAGAAGGTTATGCGTAAAGAGCGAGTCGACCTTAAAAAGGTTATGCGTAAGGAGCTAGTCAACCTCCAAAAGGTTATGCGTATGGAGTGAGTCGAGACCTAAAAGGTTATTTGTAAGGAGCGAGTCGAGCTCCAAAAGCTTATGCGTAAGGATCTAGTCGAGCTCCAATAGGTGTAAGGAGCTAGTCGGTCTCCAAAAGGTTATGCGTAAGGAGCTAGTCGACCTCCAAAAGGTTATGTGTAAAGAGCGAGTCGAGACCCAAAAGGTTATGCGAAAGGAGCGAGTCGAGCTCGAAAAGATTATGCGTAAGTAGCAAGTCGACCTCCAAAAGGTTATGCGTAAGGAGCGAGTCGAGCCCCAAAAGGTTATGCGTAAGGAGTGATTTGAGCCCCAAAAGGTTATGCGTAAGGAGCGTGTTGACCACCAAAAGGTTGTGCTTACGGAGCGAGTCGAGCCCCAAAAGGTTATGCGTAAGGAGCTAGTCAACCTCCAAAAGGTTATGCGTATGGAGTAAGTCGATACCTAAAAGGTTATTTGTAAGGAGCGAGTCGAGCTCCAAAAGGTTATGCGTAAGGATCCCGAGCCGACCGGGCAGGACTTTGAAAGAAATGGACCTAAATTCCAAAGCATTGCGCGTGGTTTTAAAAAAAATGAACCGAAGGTTCAAAGCAATGCGCGTCGACTTTGAAAAAAATCGACTGAGAGACCAAAGCAATGCGCGTGGACTTTGAAAATATTCGATCGAAACTCCAAAGCAATCCGCGCGGACTTTGAAAAAAAAAAAAAAAAAAAAAAATGACCTAAAAGGTTATGCGTAAGGAGCGAGTCAACCCCCAAAAGGATATGCGTATGGAGCTAGTCGACCTCCAAAAGGTTATGCGTAAGGAGTTAGTCAAGCCCCAAAAGGTTATGACTAAGGAGCAAGCCGATCTCCAAAAGGTTAAGCGTAAGGATCCTGAGCTGACCAGGCAGGACTTTCAAAGGAATGGACCTAATGTCCAAAGCAATGCGCGTGGACTTAAAAAAAATGGGACCGAAGGTTTAAAGCAATGCGCGTGGACTTTGAAAGAAATCGACAGCGTTACCGCGGGTCGGCGTCCTAGACCGAATGGCTCTTAAGCGGTATGCGCCCAAGTTGTTACCAGATCGTCGCATAAGTTGCGTTCGATAACAACCGAGCATTGACTCACTCGATTCCGAGCGAGAATATTTTAAAACTCATATTTTTCGAATGGTGAATTTATTTTCGCTGACCACGTCGACTTAGAAATGAATGGAACGATAATACCCATGGTTTCGCTACGTTGACGGGCCTTCGTAGTGTGCCGTGCGTCGTTCTTTTGGAGCTCTCTCTGTTTCAGTGACGTAGTTTTCAAAAGAACGACATCGAAAGCAAAATAGTGCCTCTTATTTTATAAAAACAGAAGTGCTCGACACGATCTTTCGTCGAAGAATCTTCGTTGTTGAATAAAAACAAACTAACGGTCGAAAAGTGTCATCGGATCGAATATACTCGATCTCGACGTTGAATGACACCAAAAAACTGCGCGTTGTGCAACACAATATTCTAGAGAAAGTCGCACGAGTAAACTTTTTTGAAAAAAAAAAAAAAATCGAGCCTCTCGTATCTTGAATAGAGCGTAGCGCGCGCATTTTTGCGTTAGCACGTTTAATGAAAGACGAAGCTCCCTGGTTGATCCTGCCAGTAGTCATATGCTTGTCTCAAAGATTAAGCCATGCAAGTCTTAGTGCATGCCGCATTTAGGTGAAACCGCGAATGGCTCATTCAATCAGTTATGGTTCCTTAGATCGTACCCACATTTACTTTGATAACTGTGGTAATTCTAGAGCTAATACATGCAAACTTGAGTCCAGACCAGAGATGGAAGGGACGCTTTTATTAGATCAAAACCAATCGTTGGCAGTTCCTCGTGGATTGTTCATCGTTAATTATGGTGACTCTGAATAACTT
>CM076188.1:55079876-55314876 GCA_038277355.1 Encarsia formosa | reverse complement strand
CCAAGGTGCGGTAGGGATGTGAAACAATCAGGGACCCGGGGCTACTCTTAACCGTGCGGCCGCGAGCGGAGCCTCAATAAGCTCCCAAAACCCTTGCTTGAGCGTGGCAGCTATGGATGGATGGCCGGACGGATTTCCGGTCTCAAGCCACAATGCAGTTGTAATACTTTGATTTCAGGATAAACAATTTTCCCCTCCGAACGGGTGGCTTGCCACCTCAGTAACCAGGGGGTTCGAAAAAAATGTATACAACTTCAAGGAAGAAGAAGGAAGAATAACCCGGGACTAAGGTCCCCACCGGGGTCAACGCCCCAACTATTCCAAGGACGAAGACAGGGCAGGTGAGCAGCAAAGGCCAGGTACGAGCTGCCACCGCGGCCTCCAGGGTCAAGTCCATGAATCGATCGATGAGTGAGTCCGAGGTGGACTCTACAAAATCCCACCTTGGCAAAGAAAGCGTTGCAACCCTGAAGCAGAGCTTCCTGGAGCATTTCAAGGTTATGCAAAATAACCCGCAAGTTAACTTGCCAAGGACTATGCACCAACCTACGACGAGCTCCGCCAAACAACCTCAGGCCGACGCATTTGACAGCGAGGACAGTGACGGGGTAAGTTCGGCTGACCTCAACTCCACGATGTCCAGAAAGTCAGTCCAGGAGACAACGATGACCACCAAGAGCCCGGAAGTCAACGACCTTACCAGGACGTCAACACCACGAGCATCACGGAGGCCATCGCATAATTTGGAAGGCCGCAACGACTCCGGAGGACCTCACCTGGACTCGCAGTCCTGGAAGGAAACCACTCAGCCAGCTCATGTAACCTCACTGCGGACTCAACACCGCACATCACCGGACCCAGCACTCGAAGCGCGGCAATCCACTACCAAGCGCATCAAGGAGGATTTGAGTCCGCTGCTGAGGTATTCAGGAGATGACTTGACGAGGATGGCCTCTAAGGCCAAGGCACTCCTGTGGAAGGCCAACAAACAGCTCTTCCATGACACCTCTTCGACCATGAGTCGTCTATTCTACGAGCTCCTTGCTGAGAACAAAGAGCTAAAGGGACGACTACACGAGCAGAGGGGCTTCACGGAGAAGCTACTACAGAGAGCCACCTCAGCTCGGGCACCTAGCCCCGTGAGGACAACGTCAGCGACATCGTACGCAGCGATGGCCAGGACATTGGCAGGTCCTCGGCAACAGCAACAACAACAACGGCAGCGACAACAACAAAAACCACAGGGAACCAGAACAACTCAGCCAGCAATGCAAACAGCGGGCCCGAAACCCAGTGGTAAGAAAGCCCGCAAGAGGGGCGGCAACACTCACACACTCGTGATGTCGCCACGAAGTCAGGCCTCACCCCTAGCGAAGTCGAAGAAAGGATCTGGCAGACTCTTGACCCGAATCAAGTTCGCATCAAGAGGCTTCGCCAGACTGGCAAAGGCACCGTCATGTTGGACCTCTTTACAGCAGAAGCCACGGACAAGGCTCAGAAGTCCGAGGGGCTACACGAGGCCGGCATAAACCCCCGTCGACCGAACCTACGTAACCCGAGGATCCTGTTGAGGGAAGTCCCCTCCCATATCACGGCGGCAGAACTCCCAGGCGTAATTACCAGCCACGCGGAGAACGAGAACGGGCTCCTACGCCACATCAGTGCCGAGCTATTCAAGCGCAGCGTGAACGCCAAGTTCAAGGTTGGACCAAAGGGAGGCAGATCCTCCAACTGGTTCTCGAGGCCACGCTGGAAGCTCGGGCCGCTATGAAGTGATGCAGAAGGATCTACCTTCCTTTTGCCGAGTACACGGCGAGCGATTTTACGGCACTCTCACGCTGCTACAGATGCTGCGGCCTCGGCCACATAGCTACGAAATGTACTTCCCAGGAACCAATCTGCAGCCACTGCACAAAAGTAGGGCACGACCGCAAAGATTGCCAAAACAAGGACAACCAGCCGAGATGTGGTCACTGCAGACGTCTCGGGAGGGATTACAACCATCCGTGCGACCGCAATTGCCCAGCCTATGGCCAATGGCAGAGGTGAGGAAGACCAATTATACGGTTCAGGATCGTCCTCCTCCATCTCAGGCAGAGAAGGTCACCTTACCGACACCAGCGACAGCCTCACCGACGGCAGCGACACCTATATCTGTGGAAGCCCTCCCAGCCGTCAGCAGTACCGTCACCCTGGTAACAGATGGCGAGGCAACTGCGTAAGAGCATCAAGATCCTGCAGCATAACATGAACTCTCAGCTCAAAGTCACCTCAGAGCTGAGAGTATATGCCACCAACTCCAGACAGGCCCGGGGATCTCCAACGGATCTTCTGATTCTCCAGGAGCCGTACTCGATTTCAACAGACAACCAGTATAAGATACCGGGCTTCGGTATGTCAAGCACCGTTGTCTCCGGTGCCAAACCCGGGGAGAAACCCGGGACCTGCTTAGTCTTCATGGGCCGCTCGCAGGACGTGACTCTGCTGCCGAAAATCAGCACAGCGGACCTCACTCGCGCGGAGGTGATCATTGGCAGGGAACCACTGTACGTCATTTCCTGGTACTGCAGACCGATGGTTCACAACGTTGACAACCCGATGGCCCATCACACCCAAGCACTCGGCAAGGCACTGAGCGCCCTTCAAGGGAAGAAGATCCTGATCGGGGCTGACGTCAACTCCAGGAGCCCCCTCTGATACACGCCATCGGACACAGCTACCGCCGACACCGGAGGCCAGATGATCGAGGAACTTCTGCTGCAAGCCAATCTCCATGTTATCAACAAGCCAGGCAGGGCTTACACCTTCTGCCAACATCGTGGAGACGGCAGAGCGAACAACGACATCACTCTGGCCTCTCTTGCGGACCGGATGAAGAACTGGATGGTCTGCACTAGGAAGGAAACGAGCAGCTACCACAGGATTCTGCGCTACAACATTGCCACCACTGGCCAAAGGATGCGGAACACCTCACGCTTCAACATTAAGAAGGCCGACTGTGACAAGTTCTGCCTGCGGTACAGGCAAGCAGCGGACGCCAGGAGCTATGAGCCTCCTGAATCGCCGGCAGAGATAGACGTAATGGTGCAGCACCTGACTGAAGATATTACGTCTGCAGCAAGAGACTCCATGCCCAGAAAGAAGTTCGGACCAAAGTCAGTCCCATGGTGGACAACTGAACCGATTACCGGCCGACAAACTGAAAATGATGATTTCATTTACATTATACATCCTGCGCGTAGCTTATGATCCCCTGAGTAATTTAAAAAAAAATTATTCCGAACAAAGCCCGCATTGAAAAGTTATGAACGTTTCATTTTTCTAAACGCTGATTTCCTTTGGCTCACGGTAGTCAGGGGAATTCGATTTCAGTTTCGAGCATCCGGTCTCTCTGGATGCGCTCTCTGTAGACTTAACCGGACGTGATGTATGCAGTGGGCGTGTCTATTTTTGCTGTCTCACTCTTACTGCTTACCTACAGCGGCAGACGGGGGCATGTAGGCCCGAGCCTGTAGCCATGAGGCGACTGGTGGCGCTGTATCAATTAGCAGCTTCCTATAGCTGACTCGTGAGCTGACTACAGCTGACTGCGGAGCCGCTGAGTGCAGAGCAGCTTGTAGTGTTATGAGCAATAACTTTTTTTTAAATAATTGATTGTCATAGAAAAAACAGTACTGAAGACCCTTATTTTCATTATATATTAAATAAGTGTTAGAATTTATAATTATTTATTTGTTTAGTTTCAATAAAAGAGTATGAAATAAATAATATCTACAGTCTTTCTATGATCATCATCATCAAGAATTTTTTAATTATTGTGGTGTGCCCTGGGAGTTGATAATAATTGTGCTGTGGTTGTGTTGGGGACCTGATGGCTGGAGGTGCATATTGGCAATATTAGAAATAAAGTTTTTTCTGAATGAGTGTGTTTGTGTGTGTGTGTCAGGTTGAACTTGCAAATTACTTTTTTATAACCCACCCAACTTGCAAATGGCAAAAGGCGCAATTGCAGCACATAATGTCATTGTCATACGCATTATCGCTTAATTTCATAGAATCATCATAGAAATGCTCTGAGCCAATACACTTGAACTGTTAAAGTTTTATAATTCTACCCTTTTTCAAAAATAAACTTGATGTCTGAAAGTTTTGTAATCCCACCTTTTTTCTAAAATAAACTTGATGTCTGACAATGAATTTTAATTTTGATTATAACTGTTACATTCACTCAGGGTGTTAATGATAAGTATATTTAAGTCAACATGAATCAATTATTAAAAATTTTTATCTTTTCTGTAAGCAAGCTTAAGTTATGCGGCCAAAGTGATTTTAAATTTTAAAATTGGTTAATTTTTTTTTACAAGAATTAAAAAGGACAATAGAAATAGATAGTTTTGGGTCTAGGTATCCAGTGGACCAAAAATTATGAATACTATTTGGCATGGATTTTTAAAGTACGGATGAGCATTTGCTCCATTATTTTTAAAGTGGATTTAGTTTGTCCATCTATTATGTATGCAAAACGAATTCAAAAGTAGTTCATAACAATAAATTATGTCTATGATTTTTATGGGTTCTGGATAATGATAAAATTATATAAAAGTAATTTTAAACAGAAGAACTAGATATATCTAAGTTAACATGAACCAATCATTGAAAATTTGTAATGTAAATTGACATTCAAATAAAGTTATGCAATGTACATTTAAAAAATCGGTAAATACTAAATTGAATTTTTTTTTTTACATATAAAATTGATTTTCCTAGGACTTTTATAGGTTCTGGTTTATGTCGTGGTTTTACATCAGAATAATTGAATATATCCTAGTTATTGTTAAATTATTTAGAATTTGTTAAGTTTGTGAAATAATTTATTTAGACATATTTCAACAATATTAATGATTTATTTATGGAGTTTGGTTCTTCGAACTTGTGGACAAAAAAGAAATACATTTAAATATTTACCGAATTTACGCAATAAAATCTTTAAAAAAAACTTTTAAAAAAGTAATATTGACGGCGATTGGTTTTTTTTAAAAGGAATCTGAATAAAAAATTATACGCTAACAAGGAGAGGTCACACCCTCCGGGTCACCGATCTTGACGAAACTTTGGGGATCGTTTTCTTATACCAAAAGATGAAGAAATCTACCAATCATCCCGTCTAATGGGCCTTTTATACCTAGTTCCTACATAGCTTATATCGTATTTTTAGCTCTTTTTGGGTTTTTTTGCGAATTTTCAAAAAATTCCTGTTCGTAGCCTATTGCACTTACAAAATTCTGCAACCCCGCATTTTTTTTGTTTTTTCATCTTCTTTTGAGAAAAAATATTTTTAAATCTAATTTTGAAGAAATAGTCCATGTAAAATTAAGGTAATCAAAAGCATTTTTTTACTGTTTGTTTGGTTTTATAAACTTAAACTGTACGTCGTCAGCCTTATCAAAATTATGTCTCAAAATATTTTTTCTAAAAAATTCATAAAAAAACAAAGAAAATGCGGGGTTGCAGAATTCTGTAAGTGCAATAGGCTTTGAGCAGGAATTTTTTGAAAATCAGCTTGTTTTGACACTTTTAACACTTTAGTGCGACTTTTGTGGTTATTTGGGCCAATTTTCAAAAAATTCCTGCTCAAAGCCTATTGCACTTACAGAATTCTGCAACCCCGCATTTTCTTTGTTTTTTTATGAATTTTTTAGAAAAAATATTTTGAGACATAATTTTGATAAGGCTGACGACGTACAGTTTAAGTTTATAAAACCAAACAAACAGTAAAAAAATGCTTTTGATTACCTTAATTTTACATGGACTATTTCTTCAAAATTAGATTTAAAAATATTTTTTCTCAAAAGAAGATGAAAAAACAAAAAAATGCGGGGTTGCAGAATTTTGTAAGTGCAATAGGCTACGAACAGGAATTTTTTGAAAATTCGCAAAAAAACCCAAAAAGAGCTAAAAATACGATATAAGCTATGTAGGAACTAGGTATAAAAGGCCCATTAGACGGGATGATTGGTAGATTTCTTCATCTTTTGGTATAAGAAAACGATCCCCAAAGTTTCGTCAAGATCGGTGACCCGGAGGGTGTGACCTCTCCTTGTAAGTATGATCTTTAAAAAATACTTTTAAAAAAGTAATATTTACGGCGATTGGTTTTTTTAAAAGGAGTCCAAATAAAAAGTTATACGCTAAATATAATAATCTTTTTTTGAAAATGAATTAATGAAAGAAGTGAAATCAAAAAATTTATTACGGACGACTTGAGACCGAATTACTTATTATTTAAAAATAATTTCTCTTCTAAAAGATGATCATATTATGTTGAATCACCTTCAATATACGCAAAGTAAACAGTTTTTCAATTATAGCACATACATGGGAAAACACATGCAAATTGCACACAACTCAAACACTTTTTAAAATTAAAAATTGAAATATGTTGTAATTAAGTTAGAAATCAACTAAATCACAATGTATGGCTATGCTTGACCTGTAAAAATTTAATATCCTTTGAACTAAATTTTCTCGAAAAAAATCATCGATACCTGTATTTTTTAAATTATATTTTGAATGCTCAGTGTGTTTGTTAGCAACATATTTTAATTTTAAATTTTAAAAAGTGTTTGAGTTGTGTGCAATTTGCATGTGTTTTCCCATGTATGTGCTATAATTGAAAAGTTGTTAACTTTACCTATATTCAAGATGATTCAACATTATATGATCATCTATTGGAAGAGAAATTATTTTTAAATAATAAGTAATTCGGCCTCAAGTCGTCCGTAATAAATTTTTTGATTTCACTTCTTTCATTAATTCATTTTCAAAAAAAGATTATTGTATTTAGCGTATAACTTTTTATTTAGACTCCTTTTAAAAAAACCAATCGCCGTAAATATTACTTTTTTAAAAGTATTTTTTAAAGATCATACTAAGCGTGTTTTTTTTTATTTAGATTCTTTTTTAAAAAACCAATCGCCGTAAATATTACTTTTTCTCCATCAATGGTCCAAAGTACGCATCCTGTGCACCGATTTCTCAGTCGAAACTTCAACATTGCTGCATTCAGGCGCTCTACTATACCGACGTATAGCAGCAGTGCAGAAATAAACGTCAAACTTCTAACCTCTTGCGAGAGCAGCGCGTCGACTGCAGCTGACCAGCTGTGCTGACTGCTGAATAAGCTGCCATTTAATAAGCTAATGAAAAACAAGTTCTCAGCTGATAAAGTGAGAATATTTCTTGAAATGATTGATAATAGTAAAAAATAAAAAAATGTAGTGTATTTTTTTTAATTGTTAGGATTTACAATTATTTTAATTTCATGATGCAAGTAAGCATACTGCAATCTCTTTAGATTTACATGGTGCAAACTACTATGGAGAAAATATATTGAAAAAGTCTGGGATACAATTTTAGATTAAAAAAGTTATTTATGAACAAGCTTCTTATTAGGTATATTTTGTTATAGGGCGTTATTTAAAGGAGCAGACTCAGGAGTACAACCCACGGAGATCTGCCGAGTTTGTCATACAGCCTCTATAAGCTCTGCCACAGTCGACTACACGTCGATGAGTTCCCTGCAAAAGGAGAAAATTCCGTCCGCGATTATACAGGGTGAGTCATTTTAATCTATAGGCTCCAAAATCTCGAAACTGAAGCCCCGGACCAAAAAATTTTTCGTATAAAAGTTTTATGATTTGGAGGGGGAAAGAAAATGGTTACCTTGGATTTGGGCCCATGGCCTTATTTTGGGCCCTAGGGACCCAAAGTCCGTTTTTTTAAATGGGAACCCCTACTTTTTGACCCCCGATTCAGAAAGAGCAGAAAATTTTACGATTTTTAAGTATTTTTTGAAAATTTTTTTGGGCCCCCTGAGGCCCTGCAGGGGCTTGTAAAGCTTTTATAAGGTCCATTTCTTTTTAACTCGAATCAACTCTGAAATAACGCATTTTTTGTATAGCACATGCATCGGAAAAGTTTTTGGGTTTGAAATTTCTAACAAAATGGGCCAAAAAAAATTGGGCCCGGGGCCTTACTTTGGGCCCTACGGACCCAAACTCCGTTTTTTAAAATGGGAACCTCTATTTTTGACCCCGGATTCGGAAAGAGCAGAAAATTTTACGATTTTTAAGTATTTTTCGACAAATGTTTTATTTTGGTTGTTTGTAAAAAGATATTTAGCATTAACTTTTTTTGGTGATACAGAGTATTTAGGACTTTGTAAATTTGGCAGCCTTAATTTTTTTTAACTATCCATTCAGATTTGGCTTGAAGTGTCCTCCATTAGCTGTGATACATAAATTTATTCTTTTTTGAAAGTTAACTATAGTTTTTAGTAGTACTTCACGTGGAATACTATCACACGCTCTTTGGATACGGTTAATCATAACTTGCCAAGTCGTTGGAACTGTTGCGTCTCTCTGAGAAACTCTAGATACTTGTTACCATTTACAGTCCCATCGAAACAGTAAGGACCTATTAAATAACCATTAATGATGCCGCACCAAACAGTAACACTCCATCGGTTTTGATTATCCACAGCTCTGGTCCAATGAGGATTTGTTGTAGACCAGTAATGGCAATTGTGACGATTTAACTGTCCATTGTTTTTAAAGGTGGCCTCATCAGAAAACATCACGTGATGAAAATAATTGGGATTTTGTTGAATTTTTTGAAGAGCCCAATTGCAAAAATTTATTTGACTTATAAAATCAGCAGGCGTTAACGCCTGAGTCAAATTTATATGGTATGGGTGATATTTAAGTTTTTTAAATATCCGTATTACTGTCTTCTGGGGTGTATCATGTTCTCTTTCGATTTGTCTGCTGCTCGTGTGAGGATTTAAATGCCTTACCGCTAAAATTAATACAGCTCGAACATCGTCAGCGCCATATTCTCGATGTCGTCGTTGCCGACATAAATGCCCAGCCCGAGCTCTTGCAGTAATATCCCTAATCGTAACTTGTGATGGATGTCTTATACCTGGAAATTGCTGTGCATATAGCTCAGCAGCTTGAGCAAAATTCTCTCTGCATTCCCCAAGCACCATGATCATATTAACTATTTCGTCGGGCGTATAATCTGCCATTTCAAGGTTTTTAATAAAACGAAATAATTCGTTGAAATGAATTTTAACGTAAAAAATATTTTCACTACTTCTTGTTTATGGATGAGTTTTAGTAAGATGAACTACGTATAAAAATGGCCAAAACCGAATCATACGTGAAACTAAAACTAACCAGTTTTTTAACTAAAACTTTATCAAACTTATTTTTAAAGTGATCGGCCAATACATTGATAAAATCATAAAAAATCTGCGAATAAGAATATGTATGTATCAAATGTCTTATTTGACAATAAAAATTTCAAGAAAAAACAATACAACGCAATCAGGTTACCTTTATAAAAAACAATAAGATGTTGGATAGCAATTTATTATTTGTAGTTATTCAATTATTTTGGACAGTTTTAATGTTATGATCAGATTTATTTCTAAATTCAATTGATTTTTATAGCTAACAACAGCTCATTTAAAAAAAATAGTAAACTCCTTCTTAACTCTGATAACACTTACGATAAAGAAAGTAAACACGAATACGTGGTAAAGGTTCTCGCGCTTTAAGGCTATATCACGCAAAGACCATGAACACACGCAGGACGTACCCAACGAAAAGCTAGAAACGCATAGCGTACTGTGTATCTTAGGTATGCGTGCGAGGTGTATACAAAACGTAGTGATACTTCTAACGCTAAAGCTATGTAGGGGAAAAATTTGACGACCCAATACACTGGACATTCAAGTAATTTTATGAATAAATAAATAAATAAATAAATAAATAAAGAAGACCTTAAACTTTTCCAATGCATGTGCTATACAAAAAATCCGTTGTTTCAGAGTTAATTCGAGTTAAAAAGAAATGGACCTTATAAAAGCTTTACAAGCCCCTGCAGGGCCTCAGGGGGCCCAAAAAAATTTTCAAAAAATACTTAAAAATCGTAAAATTTTCTGCTCTTTCTGAATCCGGGGTCAAAAGTAGGGGTTCCCATTTAAAAAAACGGACTTTGGGTCCGTAGGGCCCAAAATAAGGCTCCAGGCCCAATTTTTTTGGCCCATTTTGTTAGAAATTTTAAACCAAAAAACTTTTCTAATGCATGTGCTGTACAAAAAATGCGTTATTTCAGAGTTAATTCGAGTTAAAAAGAAATGGGCCTTATAAAAGCTTTATAAGCACCTGCAGGGCCTCAGGAGGCCCAAAAAAATTTTCGAAAAATACTTAAAAATCGTAAAATTTTCTGCTCTTTCCGAATCCAGGGTCTAAAATAGGGGTTCCCATTTAAGAAAACGGACTTTGGGTCCCTAGGGCCCAAAATAAGGCCCCGGGCCCAAATCCAAGGTAACCATTTTCTTTCCCCCTCCAAATCATAAAACTTTTAAACGAAAAATTTTTTGGTCCGGGGCTTTAGTTTCGAGATTTTGGAGCCTATAGATTAAAATGACTCACCCTGTATATCCCTAAACGGTTTATTAATCGGGGAGGGCGCAACAGCTCGTTGATTTCGGTAGGCGTGTAGGGATCTGCACGATCAATTCGTGCTACTAGATCCCGCGCGACTGCTGCGCCAGTCAGTACTGCTCAATCCGCCTCGATGGTCGGATGCTCCGTGTGTATCCACAGCAGCAAATAAAGAAAGCTTGAAATTATACAGAGAGCCTTCGACTTACTTAATCTTCCTCAGCAACACGAAAAGCAGGAAATAGCCCCGCGGTCTACTTGGACCTCAAAAGCTACACTGGTGACCCCGGAATTTCCCAACACGCGAAGTCAGGAAATCTTCAAGATTGTTCGAGCCATCAACAACGGCCGAACAATAAGACATGGAGCGGGAGAGTCGTATACTCTCTTCGAGCGAGGCAGCTCGTCAAAAGACGTTTTGCTCTAGCGACAACAAAAAATTGGTCTTGAAAATTGCGAAGTCGTGCAGGCACGCCGGCAACTTCACACGGAAAATTCAAAAACAAACCTAGGCCCACGAGCCCCCTAGAGACCTTGGCATCGTTGGAGGAGCAGCGGTTGAAGCCGGCGCGAAGCCACTTCACGAAG
This sequence comes from Encarsia formosa, assembly GCA_038277355.1. Taxonomy (NCBI): domain Eukaryota; kingdom Metazoa; phylum Arthropoda; class Insecta; order Hymenoptera; family Aphelinidae; genus Encarsia; species Encarsia formosa. The sequence continues at coordinate 55,303,774 of CM076188.1, read as the reverse complement.
AGTGCATTCTCGGCGCGAAGTCAATGCACGAAGAGGGTTTCCTAGACGCGAAGTCGGTACCCAGGTCAGGCTGACGGAGATCACTTCCACGTCGAACTCTGCAAGCTCGTTGCTACGACCCCGCGCCGCCCAGGCTATCCTTCAGGACGTCAGCGAACATCATCTCCAGGACGACAACGCACCAGCCCTTCGAAAACATAAGGAGTGTGTGTGTGTGAATTGTGTGTACAGTGTAAGTACGGATCTAGTGTGCAGAGTGCAAAGTAAGCCACTCGTGCGTGCTTGCTTTACCGCGTATTCCCCCAGTTCCGCGAATTTGCGACAGTTACGCGCGCTCACACTGGAATTGCTCGTTCGGTATTTACAAACATTTCGGCGTATCTTATACGAAACGTCGCGAACAGTTTCATATATCCTAGGTAGTATAAACAACTTCTTGCAGTTAGGTAAAACTGAAGAATTGTTTTTTCTATTTTTCACCGATATCTGTCACGCGACTATTTTCCTGCCGGGCATAAATTCACTCGCGTATAAATTCACGGCGGCGTGTGCTGGACAAAGACAGTATTGGGGCCTTGTGAGCCACGCACACGCATCGGCGTTTTAGCTCGTGGGTCCACTGCCTGACTCCCCGGACCATTCCCGTCGGTAGGGTTTTCATTTTATCTCGTCATGGTGATCGAGACCGACGAGGAGCGGCACGCGCGTGAGTTGGCGGAGGTCCAGCGGAGGCTGGAGACCGCTCAAGCCCAGATCGAGAGCTTGCGCCAAGCTCAGGCGACCACGACTGCCGGACCGACGAACTCGGGCCCGCTTCCTACGCAGCCCACGGTCGGCGCGAACTATCGCCAGCCCAAGATCCCACCGTTTTTGCGTGACAACCCTAGGGTTTGGCTGAGCCAGGCGGAGATTACTTTCCGCAACGCCGGTATCACTAATTCCGCTACGAAGGTGGATTTTATCGCCGAGAAGCTTGACGTCGAGGCACTGGGCCATGTGTATTGTGTTGCCTCTACTCGAGCTTGACCCTCGTCCCCCGGACCTTCACGAGCAGGTCAAGGTGGCCTTGGTCTCTGCTTTTGGGGCATCCCCGGAGACACGCTTGCGCGATTTGGTCAGGGGCCGGATTTCCATGGTGGGCAAACCATCGCTGATGGTCTCGAGAATGCGTCAGCTGGACACGAGCGCCAATGACGACATTAGCCGCGTCCTTTTTCTCGAGAACCTCCCCGTGGACTGCCGTGGCGTCCCCGCGTCCTCCCGCTATACGGACCTCGCCACGTTGGGCGATATGGTGTACTCGTATATGGAAGCCACTGGATCTAACTGCGGAGTCGTTTCCACAGTTGGAGCCTCACATCCGGTTACCTCCATTGCCACTCCGCTTGTCACACCCCCCACTGGCAGCGCGCATGGCATCGCCGCCATCGGCGGCTCGCATACCTCGAGGCTCGAAGGCCAAATCGCGAAGCTCACGGCTGAACTCGCTGCCCTCAGGACGCGTATCAATCGCAATAATCGCGGTCGGTCCCGGTCACGGCCTCGTGACCCTCAGGGCAATGGCCAAGGGCAACAGCCCCACAACGCCGCCCCTGCCACCGGTATTTGTCGCATTCATCAAAAATACGGCCACAAAGCTCGCAAGTGCATCCAGCCGTGCTCGTTCGCCCCGGGAAACTAAGTCCCCCTCCCCACGTGGAAGCCGTGGGTGGGGACGATCTCTCGACTAGCTTCCATATTCACGATCGCGCTTCAGGATACTGGCGCGGAGATATCCCTCATACCCAACCAAGACGTGGACGCAAAACCCGCAGAGCTTCGTCTCTTTGCGGCCAACAACACCCAGATTCAGACATTTGGCGAACGGAAACTCGCACTCGACCTCCGCTTGAAACGTCCGATTGAATGGAACTATTGCGTTGCAGCAGTTCCCTGCCCTATAATCGGAGCCGACCTGCTCAGTCACTACGGCCTTATCGTCGACGTTCGACACCGTAGATTGATTGAGCCTAGCACGGGCTTGTCGACAAAGGGCTATTTTAAGTCGTCCGATGCCCCCTCGGTTAGTTTGCTCGATCGCAATAATCGTTTTTCCGAGATTGTTGCCGAGTTTCCTGAAGTCACGGGTTCGAAATCTGCCAATCCAATCACTTCCCACGATGTTTTTCACCATATTGAAACCCACGGCCCCCCCGTCTTCTAGCGGTCCAGGCGCTTAGACCCGGAGCGGTATAAGGCCGTGCAGGCCGAGTTTGACGAATCAAGCAAGGCATCTGCCGCCGGTCGAAAAGTTTGTGGGCTAGCCCCACTCATATGGTGCACAAGAAGGACGGCAAGTTGCGAATCTGCGGAGATTACCGCCTCGTCAACGGGGTTACTGAACCCGACAAATTCAGTACTCCGCACATTCACGATTTTTCCATTAACCTCCATGGTTCGTCCTGGAGCTTGCGAAAGCTCAGGCTGAAGACTTCGAGCTCACAGAACTTCGCAAGTCGACTGGTTACTCGCTGAAACTCATTTTTCTCGAGTGGGGTCCCGACTACAGTCGCATTTGCGTCGACCAGACCAACAACGTTCTCCGACCATACATTCCTAAGCCCCTGCGTAAGCGTGTCTTCGATATATTCCATTCTCTCGCCCATGGTGGTGTGAAAGTTACGGACCAGACTATCAGGCGACGCTACGTATGGCCAGGCATGCACAAAGATATTAAACTTTGGTGCAAGACCTGCCTTGATTGTCAACAATCGAAAGTGTCGCGGCACATGAGGAACAACCCTGCGCCTTTCGTCGCCCCGGATGGCCGATTTCTTCATGTTCACGTGGACATCGTTGGGCCACTAGTCCCGTCCGAAGGCTATAGCTATTGCCTCACGATGATCGATCGCTTTTCTCGTTAGACCGAGGCCGTGCCTCTCCGCAACATCACAGCGCAGATCATGTGCTGCGCTTTTTACGATGGATGGATGTTCCGTTTTGGTTCGCCAACTCTGGTCACGACAGACCAGGGATCTCAGTTCAATTCGCAACTCCACAAAGCACTCATGTCGTTTATCGGGATCGACCGTAAACGCACGATCGCTTACCACCCGAAAGCGAACGGGATGATCGAGCGATGGCACCGGGTCGTGAAGGCAGCTATAATGTGCCATAATACCCCTGAATGGACCAGGACGCTGTCCACCGTATTCCTTGGCCTGCGAACGCACGTGCGGACCGACACGAGTGTGTCCCCCGCCGACTACGTGTACGGGACAGCCCTGTGGGTCCCCGGCGAGTTCTTCCTCGAGGGAGAATTCCCTGTCAACCCACAGATATTCATTGAGGAGTTTCGTGAATATATGCGCCAGGTCAGGCCAATACCAGTCGCTCAAAGGTACAAGCCTCGCGCATTCTTCTTCAAGGACTTGCGAACCTGCACGCATGTATTCATGCGAACTATGGCCGTGAAGCAGCCACTCGAGCGTCTATACACTGGACCGCACAAGGTGCTCGAGCGCATCAGTGATCTTGACTACAAGATCAAAGTCAATGGTGCGCCTCGCGTAGTCACTACCGAAAGGCTCAAGCCGGCCTATTTCATGCTAGACGCGCCCGAACCACAGCTCGTTGCACAACCTTCGCAGCAAGCTGCGAGCGCCGAAGCTACTCCTCAATGTCCTCCAGACCGACTCCCACAGCCCGAACGAAGCGCGCCAAGGCCACCTGTGAACGATTTCCCCGGGCAAGGCTCCATCAAGAACCTGGGCCGTTCGGTTGTGATGGACTTCGCGCCCACGAAGGATATCGTCCTTACACCATCATGGAAAAACGGTTGCTGATAAAAAGTTGTGCCTGCAGATGGCATTTTATTTTTTGGGCGAATGAATAACTGCGCGCATGCGTAGCATGGTAAAATTATTGCATTGCATTCAAAAACTCTAGCTTACTTTGGAGTAAATTTTTTCATGAGCTGCACCAAAATTCGGGTGCAAGACATATTTTTTTTTAGTCAGCGCACGATGTATGTAGATAATGGTATCGCGCACCGCGACGTATATACGAGTACATAATTATTGTCAGCTGATCTATTCCGTGTATAGTCGGTTTTCTATTTAAGGTTATAATATATCAGTGTATATAGTGTTTACTGCCGTGTGGTTTATATTTAATTATTGAATGTACGATATTCAATAATTAAGGTGTAGTGTGTTTTCTGCCGTGTGGTTTATATTTAATTATTGAGTGTATGATATTCAATAAATTGTGATTTTATATCTGTTAAAATCATTCATTTCAAAATGGACTTAGCGAACCAAATTTTTAGTTTGACATGTGACTTATATCGCAATTTAAGATTTTCGAAAGGCACGGTACAGTTTATAATCGATTTATTAGCTAAATTTATAAAAAATGCTCATAACCCAATACTTCTGTCAATCTTAAAGCGAAAATTAAAAAATGCAATCAGTGATGAATGCATGAGTGTTATAGAAAAAACATTACTTGAGTTGGAAAGTGAATTTGTCCCTTACAGCACCGAAAAGAGAAGACTAACTATTTACAAGAATAAAGGATTATATGTTGAACCTCTCATTAATAAAATCAGTGATCAACAAGTTGTTAAATTAAAAAATGATAAAGTGTTTGTGGGAACAAAATTGATTACAAAAGTTCATTTACCTTTGGCAGATTCACTAATATCTTTATTTAAAATAAAAGGGCTACTGGAAGCAACACTCAAATATTTACAATACTTGGAAGCAGAAGGTAAATTGATTATAAATCATGTTAATGGCACAACATGGCAAGAAATTAAAGCAGCCTTCATTGCAGAATATGGACCTGATAGTATACTCCTTCCAATTATTGAAAATTTTGATGATATTATGGCCCGGAATGCTATGAGTGTTCATGCGAGCAATAATCACTTAGGGTGTGTTTATGCAACTGTTCCTTGCTTTCCACCCAGCTTTGCCTCTAAATTAATCAGCATAATTGTCACAGATATTTTTTATTCTAAAGATAGAAAAAAGTATGGGAATGAATTAATTACTAAAGATTTAAGAGGAGATCTTCAGGATTTGGTTACTAAAGGAGTAAATCTAATAGTTAATGGTAAAAAATTAAAAGTGTTTTTTGCAACAACTTTGATAACCGGAGACAATCTTGGAGTTAATGGTCTACTGGGCTTCACCGAGTCTTTTTCCAATACATTATTTTGTCGGATATGTTATGTTACTTCAGAAGATTCTAAATATTTAGTGTGTGAAGATGAGAATTTGTTCAGAACTGTTAAAAAGTATGATGAAGATATAAGCAATTTAAAACCTTCTGTGAGTGGGATTAAAGAACCTTGCACTTTCCATTCAGTCAAGTTTTACCATGCTGTAAAATGTTCTTACTTAGATTTAACACATGATGGACCAGAAGGATTTATAGCTTATGACATGGCTTCAATAATTTTGAAACTAATAGATGAAGGTGTGATTTCAATTGAATTAATTAATACAGCCATGAATTCAATTGATTTTAATTTTGAAAAAGATAACATGCCTATGGACATCTCCTTAGATTACTTAAAAGATCATAAAAAATTGAAGATGAGTGCATCAGAAAGTACATTTTTTGCTAGATATTTTAGTGTGATTGTTGGAGAGCATGTCCCAGAAGGAAACAAAGTGTATGAATTTTATTTAGTTTTACGTCAAATTGTAAGTATATTAACTGCACCTATTTTAACTAATTCACTTCTACTGCTTCTTAAAGATCTGATAGAGGAGCATCACAGTAAGTATATTTTACTGTTTGGAGATTTGAAGCCCAAACATCATTTTCTTTTGCATTATGTCAGAAATATTCAAAAAAATGGTCCAGCTGTGAAGCTATCAACTCTTAGATTTGAGTCGAAGCACCGTGAAATAAAAACAATAGTTAATTCTATGGCTTCCAATAAAGACATTCCAATAACAGTAGGCTCAAGAATTCAATTGAGCTTGCTGGATACTAGTTCTATGACTTATCAAGATAACTATGTAACGCTGGGATCAACTGTTGATGATGCTGATACTGATCTTCATTTTCCTGACTCAAAAAACAAGAAGTGTGTAAATAAAGTGACCGTTAATGGTTATGACTACAGTGAGGGAACAGTGATTGTTTATAATATATCAAAATCAGGACCTCAGTTTGCTAAAATTGATAAAGTATTTGTTGTTGATGATCAAATTCGTTTTAGGTTTATACCAATGGTAACTATTGGATTTAATAAACATTTTTTTGGGCATAGTGTTTTTATCGACCAAAGCAACAGAGATATTATAAGTTATGATGATTTAACTTTTAAAGTTCCATGTTTACTTTTAAAAAAAAAAAACTGTATGTATGTTTTTACCAGGCATGTCATTGTATAATATAATAAAATTAATTATTTCAAAGGAAAGTTTTATATGTTTAATAAATTACTTTATTACTTTTTTTGTTATGGCAAAGATGTCAATGTTGCAAACTTACAAAATTGATCATGCCTTGCTACAATCTATCTTTTGGTACAGATTATATTCTTATTATTTTTAATATCCATATTGCATATGAAAATTTATTTTATCTAATAATTGTTGCATTTAAGTGATATAATACTGCACAAAGTGTTCTTAATAATCACAGAATTTTAGGCTATGCTGTATTGCATATTACAAAGCGTATCATTTTTCCTATAAAATATTATCTTATAATAAATTATGAACTACAGTAGTTTAGATTAGTATCTTTTCAAAACAATTAAATCATAAAATAAACTTTTTTACAATTATTTAGGTCATCTATATAATTTAAAATGTAGTTGTTGATGTTAATGTTACAGTTACTGATTTTAAATTTCAGTACAAAAAGAAAAGACTCATAAATAATTACAATTTTTTTTTTTTTCATCGCACACAAATCTTTCATTTTACGTTCACAAATAATATAAACTCGTTTACTTCAAGGTTAACAGTACAAAAAATTTTATGACAGTAAAATCTAATTATTGAAGAGTTTTCAATTGGCTAATGAATTCCAGGACGAACTTTTTTGAATTTAGCATACCATTATATTCCTCCAAATTATAAATGCTTACATGCAGAAAAGACCACAAATGCGCTGTGCCAAATGGATAATCAATCCTAAGGGAAAAAAATAATTTAAAGCAAAGATCCATAGCTTCAATGATGGTCGAGCACTTATACTGAGCTTCACCACAAATCACATATTTATTGTCAGTCTCGAATAATGACCCAACAATGACTACAAATGGTTGAAGAGATTTTAAATTTTTGGATAGCAAAAAGTCATGTCTTTTTTGAATATGACTTTTTAAATCTTCATCAGCCTGTAAAAAAGTATATTGTTACTTATAAAATACAAAAAATTTTAAATATGAAAGTTAAATATGTTCTTTTTTTAATAGTGTTACTATTGTACATTAACATGAGAAATCAATGAAGATATGACTTCTTGACCAGAAGGTTTCCAAGGTACATCTTTATATTTCTTGGTGGAAAAATTCCTTTTTATAAAATGAGCCAAAAGTAAAAACGACAAGCAATATTTCTCCTCTAAATAAAAAATTTTTTTTAAATGTTTGAAAAGGTATTTAAAAAAATTAATTAAAATAAATGTCTTACAATTATTTTTAAAAACAGCAAAATCTTGAAAAATATTGTCCAAGTCAGTGTAATCATATCTTGTAAAAAAACTTTCCTGATCTGATATTTTTTTTGTAAAAACATCCTTATTGACTGATGCATACTTACTAATAACTGTTGCCAAATCTGGCCAAAGAACAACAAGTCTATCGGTAACATTTGTACTATTACGTACAGTGTTTTTTGAGATCTTAATTTTGCTCATTAACTGCTCGAAGTCGTATTTGATCTACAAAACAAATATTAATAAAAAGATTTTATTTATTATTTTCATTTATTAATCAGTAAAAAATTAAATAAAACAAAAAAATTTTTATATCTTAAAAAAATTTATGTACCAAAGAATGTACTTCTTCATTTTTGCAATTTCATTAAATGGAAAAATAAAAATTAGTTACAGGAAAATTACTTTAGGAATAATATAACAGATGCTTACTAATTGAGGTCCCAAGGAACCAGTAATAATTTTATAATTTTTAATTATCTCTTGAGGACTTAAGCTTAAGTATTCATGCTTATGTCGCTTCAGATGAGTGAGATTCCAAACTGCTATGGCAGTAGCCTTGTCCTCGGGCTCTGAAGTTCTTAAAATTTCTTCGTTTACTTCAACGAACTGAATCTCTGTGGATTATTAAAGATATTTAATTTTCAAATTAATGAAGTTTTTTAACTACCAGTTTTAAAAAAAAAAGGTAAGTCATTGTTTTATAATTTCTGGAAGAAAATAAATGGAACAAAATAAAAAAAATATTTTCACACAGTAAAAAAATATCATCAATACCTTTAGAGACTTTTGTCCTTTTGGTTTGCTTAACTGTTGAGTCAATTAGTGAAGCATCTTTCAGCATATCTCTGTGACTATCCAATGACTGAAATAAGTATCCAGATCGATTAATCCTTCTTTTCTTCCCTCGAGAGTCGATTGTAGAGTCCGACTGTTGAAACCACAGCTCTCAGGGTTCAGTTAAAAAGAGTTCAATTACTGAATTCCTATTTTTAATTAGTACATGGCTGTCCAATCTAAACAGAAAATACAAAAACTGATTTAGAGCTTAATTTTAAAAAATTTACTTATTTATTTTCAACATAATATTTAAGAAAAAAAAACAGCTTCTATGATTTGATATATAATTTATGTATGTCCAGTACATGTTTATATAACAAGTTAATTATAGAACTGTTAATCTAATAAGGATTTTATATGTATGAAATTAGAAAAATATTTCCTTATTTTTAAGAAGTTAATAAATATTGTAACTGCACAAATTAATATACTCACTTAAATGGTCTATCCGTAGCGATGGATTCCAATAATGCCTTCTTTACAAGCATGTCTGCAAGATCTTTTTTAAAAAGTTTTTTTTTCTTTCCATAAGCATACAGAATAATTTTACCCCATGGATCTTGAATTAGAAATTTGTACAATTCTGTATTTTGTTGCACTGAAAGTAATACAAACATTTTTTTTAATTATGTAACGGGGTATTTCTTAAGAAAAGGGCCTCCCTTAAATAATTAACGGAGTTTCCCGGGCCTTCCCGTTACAAGAAAAATCTCTTTCAAAAACTCTAGGGGAAAACTCCTTAATCTGGGGTCAGGGTTTCCACGGAGAGAAAACCTCCGGGAACGGTTGGTGAGCTAGAGAGAGAGAAAATAAATTATTACAAAAATTTTAGGTTAAATTTGATTTTTATTCTTGTCTACAAAATAAAAAAAAAGTCAAGTCTACAATTACAAAAAAATATAAAATTTTAATTTGAGAACAAAGGAATTAAACAAACTATAAAATAGTCTACAAAATGGCGGGTAACGACGCCGCGCCAAGGAAAAAAAAACTCTATCGAAATTATAAAAACTTTCAATAATAGCCAAACAGTATTCTCATTTAGCGTGCAATACACAAAATTTCCGGAAAAACATGCTTTATAAAGTTTTCAATAAAATAAAACAAAAACCTTACGTTTTACAAAAATTTCAAAAAAATTTCTCTGATGCCCCAAAATGGCTACTCTCTTTGTTTTTCCAACTCTCGGTATAAATAACCGAAGCTTCGATTTACTTCTTGTACCTAGCTGTAAAAATAAAGGAAAACACAAATAAAATTGTCTACAAACTCGACTAAAGAAAATAGGAAAAGGAACTTAGAAAAAAGTCTACTCAAAGTAACAAAAAAAAATCAACTCTCAAAAACTACCTCACACTGTGGCTACTGAGAACAGAGTGACGCTCCCCGCGTCTCTCTGTCTCGACTTCCTTCCTCCCCATCCCCTCCAAACACTCTCCACCAATCAACAAAAATCAATCCAATAAAGCCTCATTCATACTCGAGGAACAGTCATTTGTCCACCAATCAGACACATTCACGCCACAACACCCAATCACGCTCCCGTCTACAATCTTCCAGTGGCGATCACCACGCCACCTATAGTACGCGCGAAAATCCAAAAAAAAAAAATAATGCACACGAGGCACTCACTGCGTTACCCTATCCCTTGCGCACATACTCTCTCTCTCTCGCTCTCCCCCATACGCACACATTGTTCGCGCAACGTACACAATACAGAAAAAAAATAATATCTCACTCACGCCCGTGTCTACTGTGGTGAGCGTGCGCGCACGCGCTTGGCGACGCAGTTGCGTCGTCTGCCGACACGCGCCGCGCACCTCGTCCGTCGCCGAAAACTCCCCGACGGAGAATCGGAACCCGTGTGTGGTGTATGTGTATGTGTCGTGCGCGCGCCGGGTGCTCGTACTGCTGCAACAGCAGCGTCGAGCCGACGGCGATCGTCGCCACGTGGTCGGCTTCTGCTGCGCGAGAAAATGGCATGGTTATCACCTGGGAAAGTAAACAAACAAATAAATAATTTCATTGTTTCCCAGGTGACCTGACACTGCCAGGTAAGAAAAATAATTTACGAGGGATTCACTCCCTCGCAACTCCCCCCTGCCAAGCCGAAACATACCCGTTATGTTTTGCCTTACAAAACACCTGGCAATGTCCAGTCACCTCTGGAAACCACAAAGAACGAGATTGATGGTGTACTCACTGCTCAGTCTACCCAATTTGTCTCGCAATGGTCTACCCGTCTACAGTCCGTCAGTCTACAAATTGTCCACAAAGAAATAACAACAAAACAAACAAAAAAAAATAAAAAAAAAATAAAAAAATAAAAAATATACGTCTACAAAAAGAAAATTCTTTCCTACTCGAGTCGCCGACGTTTCAGTCGCTCGTTCTCCCGCCATACCTGACGAATAACATCGGGCCTGACATCGTCCGGGAGCCGCTGAGCCATGAGCAAAATCTCCATGGCACTTAATATTCTTGGCTCTACCGGATTCATTGGCTCCAGGCGATGCCAGACCGAAGCGTCTACCAGGTTGGCCGGAGAAGGAGCGACCGGAACCTCGATGACTTCCGCAAGCTCGTCCCCACCGCTGTCCCGGGCACGTTTCCCCGAGACCGATCCTCCCGCCACTGGTCCCGAACCCGGCGCTTCCACCCCGCGGACAACCCCGGTCGCAGAGCCCGGCGTGTCCCACCGAGTCCTTCTTCTGGCCCGGGACATGGCCGCAAATTGTTCGACGGGAAGGACCGCCCTCGCTTCGTCGCGTTCCCGATTACGCAGGCGTAATCGGTACGCCGAACTACAACGAGGGCACTCCTCCACCCGAACGCCTCTGCGACCGCAGTTATCGCAGAAGGGCCTCACTAGGTAACGGGGGCAGTGGCGAGTCTCATGACTCAGGGACCAGCACCCGAAACAACAATTGGGAGGTGGGTCTATGTGGGGGTCTGTGGCCACGATAGCCAGACCCCCGAACAATCGACCTTCGAGTTTGGCTGGAAGGCCTCGGTTGTAGAAAGGTAGGTACCCGTTGGGGGGCGGGTCGTCGACGTCCATCCGAGTAGGAGCCCTAGTCACCCCCGCGGTCTCCATGGCAGTCGAAACTGGCACGGAGCTCGCTGGAGCGACTGGACTCGAACTCCGGACGGTACGCTTGACGGCCCCTCGACCAACGGGAACCCGGTCCGGTCCGTCCGTATTCGTCGCGGTCGTCGGAGTCCTATCTACTACGGGTAGAGTGACCGGGGAAAGAGGGCGAGGTGAAGAACGGCGAGGGGAAGGGTTGGAACCCCCCGAGACGTAGTCGTCCAGGGTAAATTGTCGTCGGGGGTTGTTCTTCTTCTTCTTCTTCTTCTTCCTTCGCGGTGCCGCCTCTTCCCTCTCCCTTTGTGCCTCCTCCCTCAGATCGTCCTCGTAGCCAGCTGGGTAAATGTTTAGGGCCGCGTAGGCCACCGGGACTCCGTCGACCACCGTAGTCAAGACGAGCGGCTGGTCTCGGATGTCCTCCCACGGAATGGGCGACCCACTGGCAATGTTGGAGGGGGGGGCTTCCTTTATGAATTCCATGGCCTCTCCCCCTTCCGGCAAGACCCGGCCCGCGTTCCGCCGCTCGTAGGCCCTTAGCTCTTCTTCGGCGGCACGGCTCTCGGCCACCGGGTCGAATCCCGCCTCCGACTCGGTGACCACCTCGTCGATGACGCGCCACGGTCCCTCACTCTCTTCCTGCAAGAGGAGGACTTCCACCCCATGTAGGACCTCATTAAAGGAGGGAGTCTCCCGGTTCTCGCCCAGGGAGAGGGGGACAAGGTCTACCGGTAGGTCACTCGGCGGGGCGATCACCACCTGGGTTTGGGTCTCCTCACCCTCTGGGGCTTGTCGCTGCTCCGACGGCAAGGAAGCCGCGCATTCCTCGGCCACTAGCTCATCCAACATGTCGTGGAAGTGATCCTCCACGAACATGTCGGTGAGTTGCTCGGACCAGTCGCTCGCCGCGTCTACCGCTTCTGCCATCCTGTGAATAAATTTCATAACAAACAAAATAATAATATGTCTACCATTTATTTGATCCTTACCTTCCCCGGACTACACAGGACAGTACAGTCTACCCTTACGGACTTCACGTTGACAACGAATCCCTCACCAAAAAAAAATAATATAACCAGACAACACAAGGTTAGTCTACACATACCTGAAAAAAAAAATATATATATATATATATTTTTTTTAAACAATAAAAGAATAATCGACTACACATTATCCATTCCTCGGCTTCAGACATTTCTTCAACCGACTCACATGGATCATACTGTTAGCCTTGGATCCAACTCCCTCTAACCAATAAGTCACTGGAGGTTCGAACTTAACAATCTTGAATGGTCCGTCCCACTTAGGTGCTAACTTCCCAGACCTTCCTTCCGCCGCGTTCGATAACGTTTTAATCCGTCTCCATACCCAATCTCCGACGTTAAATGTCACCTGTCTACGACCTTTGTTGTACGCCCTTGCCTGTGTCTCCCTGGATTCGTCAAGATGCCTCGCCACTAGATCCCTCAAAGCATCCAACCTCTTTATCCGATCTATCCATATTTCTGGATACATCTCTAGCTTCGGACCTCTCACTTCCAACTCTCGTCGAAGACTTTTGACCGGTTGCGGTTGTCTACCAAAGATTAGATACGCCGGGGACACCTTTGTTGAACTTTGTATCGCCGTGTTCACCGCATGTCTGAACTCATGTAAGTGTTGATCCCAAGTTCGATGATCGTGTCCCACGAAGATGGCGATCATAACCTTGAGAGTTCTATTACTCCTCTCTACCGGATTTGATTGCGGGTGATACGGTGGGATCAAAGCTCTCTTGATACCGAATTCTTCCAGGAGTTTGTCCAGATGTTTGTTTTGAAACTCCTTGCCATTGTCCGACAGGAAGAAATCGGGGGTTTCCCAACGGAACAAGATTAATTCTTCAAAAGCTCTCGCTATGCTCTTCCCTGTAGCAGTACGCAGAGGTCTCAGCTCCACCCATCGCGTAAATAAGTCCTGGAACACCAAGATGTATTTGTTTTGAGTTTTGCTCATTGGGAACTCCATCAAGTCGGCTAAAACCACTGCCCAAGGCCGCTCTACTATTCGCCTGCCCATGAGTCCCTGCGGTCCCAGTTGAGAGACCTTGTACTGCTGACAGAGTTTGCATTCATATATGTAGTTCTGGACATCGTGCCAAATGCCCGGCCAATAATATTCTCCGGCCACCCTGTTGTAGGTCTTACTTCGGCCCAGATGCCCTGACGACGTCAGACAATCAGCATCGTGAAGGATTCTCTCTCTTTGGTCCGTTGGAATGACCATTTTCCAACCTTCCTCGTTGTTTGACACTGGATCCAACAACTTATCTCTGCGGTAACAATAAAGCAAATCCCCGTCTACCCTCCATTCTTTATACTTGTTTGGATACTGTCTAACCTCTTCCAATTTCTTGACATACCATGGATCTACACTCTCTACAATTTCTCCCACCTCGTCTACATCATAACTTCTTGACAACCAGTCGGGCAAGTAATGATTAGCACCTTTGCGATGAATTATCGTGAAATCCCATTGTTGTAAAAACAAAGCCCATCTTGCCAGTCTACCAGTCGGATCCTTCAGGTTTTTGAGATATTTCAAAGCGCTGTGATCGGTTATTACCGTAAAATGAGTACCCTCAATATACGGCCTGAATTTTTCGATGCCAAATTTAACAGCCACCATTTCTTCTTCCAACACTGTGTAGTTTTTCTCATGGTTTTTTAGCATACGGCTGGCAAAACAAATGGGATGTTCTCCGTCTTCAAAGTCTTGGGTCAAAACCACTCCAATTGAATCTTTGCTGGCATCGGTTTGGACCGTGAAAGGTAGCGTGAAATCTGGTCTCGCTAACACTGGAGCTTCAGTGAGTGCCCTCTTCAGAGTGTCGAAAGCTTCCTGTTCTTCAGTTCCCCAATTCCAAGGGAATTTCTTCGACGTCAATCTGGTCAGTGGAATTTTTATCTCTGACTCATGTTCTATGAATCGGCCATACCAGTTAATGACGCCGAGGAAACTTCTCAAACCTTTCATCCCTTTTGGCGCGGGAATCCTCAGAATAGGGTCTACCTTTTCTGGATCAGGTCTCAACCCTTCCGCGTCCAGCAAATAACCCAGGAATTTCACTCGTGAACAACAAAACTCATATTTCTTTGCGTTCACTACCAAACCAGCTTCTGTCAACCTCCTCAGTACAAACTCTACCCAATACAGTAACTCCACAAAGGTGAGGGCAATGATGATTATATCGTCTAAGTAGGCAAACACATTTGGTTCTACGTCCGGGCCAAATAACGCGTCTATCAGTCTTTGGAAAGTTCTTGGGGCATTTGAAAGACCAAAAGGCATTCGCAAAAATTCGAACAATCCTTTCCCTAGGACTGCGAAAGCTGTATACTTGCGACTCGCAGGATCCATGGGAATCTGAAAATACGCCTGTTTTAAGTCTATCTTACATATGTACTTGGCTTTCCGCAACTTGTCCAAAACCGTGTCTACACTGGGCAAGGCATACGCGTATTTGCGAGATACTTTATTCACATCTCTGTAGTCTATGCAAAACCTATAATCCCCATCACCTTTCTTTATGATTACCGGTGCACTTCTCCACTCACTATTTGATGGTTGAATGATCCCGGTCTCTAACATCTTGTCTACTTCTCTACGGGCTACTTCCTCCATAGCCAGTGATATTCTACGATGAGCATGACGTACCGGCACTGCTCCTTCGGTTAGTTCTATCCGATGCTGCGTTAGCGTAGTGAAACCCTGGAATTCTTCCGGTGGAGGCAAAATTTTCTTTGCGAGATCTTCGATCTGTCGTTTTTCTTCCTCGGAGATTTCGACCAGACCTGCGCATTCAGCCAATATCTCGGCCACCATTTCGACCCGCCGCTTCTCTTCCGGTGTTTCCTTCACTACTGCACATTCTGCAATGAGTGTTTCACCGTTCTCTCCATCAGCCTTCGTGAACTGGTGCCGTATGCCACTCGAACCACTTTTCCAGGAGCCATCCGCATAGTCGCAACAGATCTCAAACGCTTGGATGAAGTCTTGCCCCAGTATTATGTCGTTAGAGATGCCTTTCACCGCTCTGGGCGAAATCTTCTCGACTCGGCCATCTATACTCATCATCAGATCTAACTGGCCTAATACTGTGAGATAGTCATTACCCACTTGTTTGAGACTTGTAGCGCAAGGTTTTAGTTTCTCTCGAAAATGCTCAGCTACCGACTCCCCCACAATAGACACCGTGGCACCAGTGTCGTGTAAGGCTTGGAATGGTTTCCCATTCAACAAGACCTTGAAGAAAAACCTGTTATCTCTCACTAAACCACTTACTTCATCGTCTACTTCCTCAACTGGGCTTCGCACAGTTCCACCCCCCCCCCTTGACGTGAACTAGTCTGAAAACCTTCAGCTTGTTCACTCACACTTTCAGTAGGGGCTTTGTAAAACCTTCGATTCGGAGACCAGTCGATTTGTTCCACAAATTTCTGCATTGCAACATTTATCTGTGTTAGTTGCTCATCGCTTATATTATCCCCACTTGCCAACCTTTCAATCAATTGTCCTATCTCTTCCTCATTAACCTCTAAATCACCTTCTTTCCCCGTTTCCACATCTTCCACTTCATCCCTTTGTCTACACTCAACGCCGATTTCACCACTGATTTCACAAGCTTTTTCACCTGTAGTTACTTTTGTCTTGGCTACTTTGTCGCTAATACTTTCGTTTACCTCCTTGTAAACGATTTCTGTAGGATTTTCACAAAACTTTTCACTTGTAGTTACTCCTGACCTCGTTACTCTACTGCCAATACTCATGTCTACCCCCTTGTCTACATTTTCTTTGGCATTTTCACAGGTCCTTTCACTTTCGGTTACTCCTGCTTCTGCTACTTTATTACCATGATTACTTTCTTCCTGCGTTGGTGTTATTTCTTCCTCACTCCATTTTATCCCACTCTTACTCTTAGGAATTGCTCCTATTCTCCTGGCCTTAAAATTATTCACCACTTTCCACACATCCCATTTTTCACTCTCCTCACTCTTACTCTCTGTTTCCCTAATCTCCTCTACTTCTTCATTTTCCTCCTCACCCGTCCAATCTTCCTCCCACATTTCTTCCACCTGTTGTTCCACGTCTACCTCCTTCTCTCCGTCTCCTTCATTACTGTTGTCTACTGCTGTTGTGGCCCCTGATTGTTGTTTGGGAGTGTTGGGCCACCCGACGCTCCCGCCTTGGCGTTTCCCAGCAAGGCTAACAACTTTGAGCAATTTGCACAGTTTCTCACTGTAACACCCTTTGCTCCACAACCTTGACAACTTGTTGCCTGGGCATTCAATGGGCAACTATTTGCAAAATGTCCAGTCTGTCTGCATTTATAGCAGCATAGATCTGGGCATTCCCAAATCCGATGACCAGGTCTACCACAACTACGACAGTTGCCCATTGGTCTACCTTCACTTTGAGTTTGTTGTTGTCATGATTGTTGTTGTTGAGTTTGTTGTTGTCTAGCTTGCTGTGGTTGTTGGTCTAGTTGTTGTATTTGTGGACGTGATTGATGTTGTGAATTTTGTTGTGTTTGTATTTGAGGACCTAGTTGTGGTGGCCTCATTTGTTTATTAACGTTTTGTTGGTTATACTGGTTGTTCTGCCAGCCATTTTGGTTGTTTCCGTTGTTTTGTCTATTTTTCCAGTTTGGTTGACTTCCTAACTGGTTACTTTGCACCTGAATACTTGCTACCTCATTTCCCTGTCCTTGAATTGGACTGTCTACGTTTTTGTTCTTTTTGTTTTTCTTTTTCGCTTTCTTTTCCTCTCCACTAACCATCGCAACTTCATTTACTGCAGCTACTTTACTTTTCGTGTTCGTAAATGCTGCTATCGGTATCCGGCATTAGTCTTTGGTTGGTGGTCCTACAAATCTGTTACAATCCTCCTTCTGTCTTTCGTATTTTCTTCCGTAGTGCTCCAAATCGTCTACCGTGTCTACTCTTTTATTATCCAAGTACCACTTATATTCAGGCTGCAACCCTCTTCTTATTATCTCTATTTGTTTGTCTTCTACCAGAGGATGCTTTAAATATTTAAATAGGACTCCCAGACAAGTGATTTAGTTTGAGATCGTTTCTCCTTTTCCTTGAGTCCTATTCCTTATTTCATCCATAACCTCATACTGTGAGTATTGGCCAATAAAGTTCCTCTGGAACGACTTTTTAAATTCATGCCACGTTTCAATCTTCAAAATCGCCGTGTCGTACCATCTTAATGCCCGATCCTCCATCACACTCGCCACTGCGTTTATTATTTGAGTGTCCGACATGTTACTATTTCGTCTACACCTGTCTAGCTTGTTCAGGAATTGTTCTGGGTTTTCTTTTCCCTCATCCCCTGAGAATTTTAAATTCCAATCTTTTAAGATTCTCACACAATTGATATTGCCAGATTGTGTATACCCATGTCTACGATGTCTTATTGGTGATCGGCTGTCTGATGACGAAATACTGCGGTTTCGTCTTGAGACATGTCTATACTCTCTCGAACCGGATCTACTACGATAATTTCGTCTACGTCTACAATGTTCTCTATCACATCTATGGCCTCCGATCCACGACCCATGACGACGTTCCTCCGATGAAGAAGACGATCGGTGTCGCTGGCCTCGTAGTCTACTATTGACTCTTCTATGACTCCTTTCTCGTGACGATGAATCCCTTCTCTTACGAGACGGGGATCCGTGACGATTGTGTCGAGTTATGGAAGTTCGTAGTTTACTATTATGTGAATGTCCATGATGTAGTTCTTTGGACCTCGATCTTCGATCTCTTCTTTCTAGAGAACTGTGATCGAGTTCCCGAGATTTAATGTTGACGTGACGTCTTTCCCATGATGTAGATTTATATCTCTTATGACCTGGTTTCGATTTGTAGTGGTTCTCCCTAGAGGAGGATCTATAACGTTGTCTACGATGACGAGACGACTCATTCTTTTCATTGTTATGAACCTTCTTATTCTCACGCTGTCTAGTTATCTCATCGTCGTTTGTTTCACTACCACTACTTGTACATTGTCTGTTTTGTCTTCTTTCATTGTACAGTTTCTTTTCTTTTCCGAATCTTTTCATCTCTTCCTGTCTACTTTCCATTTTTCCATTTCTAGTACTTCTCTTTACTAGCCAATTTCTTCGTTTCTCTATCCTACTATCACCTGAATCTCCACTCTCATAGTTTTTCTCTGACTCATTAGCATATCCACCAATCAATCTATTCTCTCCTTTCCTCCGGTCCATTGACTTTTCCATGTGTCTACTTGTGTCTACTTCTTGTTTTCTCAAACCCAAGTTTAATTGCTTGTTTTCCCACTCCGAGTGAACACCGTGTGAAGGATACATAAACAAGTTTCTCACATCCAGAGGTGGTTGAATTATGGTTTTTCTTAGACCCGTTTCATTCATTCTCTTCTTTGTGCCATCGTTCTCTGGGATTGAGTAACTTGTCTTAGATTCTTGTTCTATATTGTTAGCCACATCTCTCCTCAATTGATTTTTCTCTCTATCCTGCGAATCATTCTCGTCTCCATCTGTCTGATATTCACTCCCGCTATCATCTGTCAACACTTTGTCTTCTCTCGTTCCCCGTTTTTGATTCGTTTGTCTCGATTTCCTCTGTCTGTGTATTCTCGTGTCCAGCACGTATTCTTTCGCTGGTTGTTCTTTCGGCTCCATTCCTTCATTGTCTATGGATGGTATCCACGGGATGTCCAACCTCTTTCCTTCCTGGATTAACTCAACTCGTAACAGTCTTTCGCAGTTTGTCTCGAAAGAGCCTGTCGTGCTTACCTTCGCTTTCACCAGCTCTTCCTTCACTTGATCTTCACTCATCGATCTTATTTCATTCAACCTTCTCCTAATGTCACGAGAATTTGTTAATAATCTTCTCATGTTGTCTACATATGTTCGGTATTCCATCTTCTCTGCCCTTCCTCACGAGAACACAACCACAAGAAAGAAAAAAAAAAAAAAAAAAAAAAAAAATATTGTCTACACTCAATCTTGAATCTGAGAAAACAAAAAATAAAAAATTTTGTGTCTACACTTAATCTTGGACCTGAAAAGAAAATTATCACTGTCTACAATACTCTTGAACCTGAAAGAAACTTTTCACTGACTCTAATTTTCTTAATTCACAAAAAAAAAAAAAAAATTCTGTCTACAATGTTCTTGAACCTGAAAGAAAATTTTCACTGACTCTAATTTTCTTGATTCACAAAAAAAAATTTCTGTCCACAATGTTCTTGACCTGAAAGAAAATTTTCACTGACTCTAACTTTCTTAATTCACAAAAAAAAAAAAAATTCTGTCTACAATGTTCTTGAACCTGAAAGAAAATTTTCACTGACTCTAATTTTCTTAATTCACAAAAAAAAATTTTCTGTCTACAATGTTCTTGACCTGAAAGAAAATTTTCACTGACTCTAATTTTCTTCATTCACAAAAAAAAAAAAATCTTCTGTCTACAATGTTCTTGAACCTGAAAGAAAATTTCCACTGACTCTAATTTTCTTAATTCACAAAAAAAATTCAACAACCGAAAAAAAAAAATAAAATATTTCCTCTTCTCTCACCAACTCTCCGTGGATTAATTTAAAAAAAAAAAATCAACAAAAAAATTATGTTCGGGCGCCATTTGTAACGGGGTATTTCTTAAGAAAAGGGCCTCCCTTAAATAATTAACGGAGTTTCCCCGGCCCTCCCGTTACAAGAAAAATCTCTTTCAAAAACTCTAGGGGAAAACTCCTTAATCTGGGGTCAGGGTTTCCACGGAGAGAAAACCTCCGGGAACGGTTGGTGAGCTAGAGAGAGAGAAAATAAATTATTACAAAAATTTTAGGTTAAATTTGATTTTTATTCTTGTCTACAAAATAAAAAAAAAAATCAAGTCTACAATTACAAAAAAATATAAAATTTTAATTTGAGAACAAAGGAATTAAACAAACTATAAAATAGTCTACAAAATGGCGGGTAACGACGCCGCGCCAAGGAAAAAAAAAACTCTATCGAAATTATAAAAACTTTCAATAATAGCCAAACAGAATTCTCATTTAGCGTGCAATACACAAAATTTCCGGAAAAACATGCTTTATAAAGTTTTCAATAAAATAAAACAAAAACCTTACGTTTTACAAAAATTTCAAAAAAATTTCTCTGATGCCCCAAAATGGCTACTCTCTTTGTTTTTCCAACTCTCGGTATAAATAACCCAAGCTTCGATTTCCTTCTTGTACCTAGCTGTAAAAATTAAGGAAAACACAAATAAAATTGTCTACAAACTCGACTAAAGAAAATAGGAAAAGGAACTTAGAAAAAAGTCTACTCAAAGTAACAAAAAAAAATCAACTCTCAAAAACTACCTCACACTGTGGCAACTGAGAACAGAGTGACGCTCCCCGCGTCTCTCTGTCTCGACTTCCTTCCTCACCATCCCCTCCAAACACTCTCCACCAATCAACAAAAATCAATCCAATAAAGCCTCATTCATACTCGAGGAACAGTCATTTGTCCACCAATCAGACACATTCACGCCACAACACCCAATCACGCTCCCGTCTACAATCTTCCGGCGGCGATCGCCACGCCACCTATAGTACGCGTGAAAATCCAAAAAAAAAACGCACACGAGGCACTCACTGCGTTACCCTATCCCTTGCGCACATACTCTCTCTCTCGCTCTCCCCCATACGCACACATTGTTCGCGCAACGTACACAATACAGAAAAAAAATAATATCTCACTCACGCCCGTGTCTACTGTGGTGAGCGTGCGCGCACGCGCTTGGCGACGCAGTTGCGTCGTCTGCCGACACGCGCCGCGCACCTCGTCCGTCGCCGAAAACTCCCCGACGGAGAATCGGAACCCGTGTGTGGTGTATGTGTGTGTACGTGCGCGCACTGGGCCGGGAGAGCCTTCCCGGGTGGTGAACATGTGTGTGTGTGTATGTGTCGTGAGCGCGCCGGGTGCTCTTGCTGCTGCAACAGCAGCGTCCAGCCGACGGCGATCGTCACCACGTGGTCGGCTTCTGCTGCGCGAGAAAATGGCATGGTTATCACCTGGGAAAGTAAACAAACAAATAAATAATTTCATTGTTTCCCAGGTGACCTGACACTGCCAGGTAAGAAAAATAATTCACGAGGGATTCACTCCCTCGCAATTATAAATAAATATTTTTGTGTGGTTATTACAAAGAATAGAGAAGTAAATAATAAAATTAGATTAAGTATTATCAACATTCAAAAAGTGTACCTGGTGTGTAAAAAGTGTGAACAGAGTTCAATTCATCTAAACTGAAACGGCAACCACCAATTTCCTCTTCCTCATCTGAATCCCCTCCACCATGAGTTGAATCTAAAGATCTTTTTGTACTTTTCTTTTTTTTATAAGGTAAATTAGCTTCTACTGATTCATTTTCTTTGTTGCCATTCATTGAGTTATTCATTTCCACTGAAATGTTTTGTTCTGTTTCTGTGTTTGAAATACTGAGTAATTGACTTGAATTGGTATCACGTTCTTCTTCGACAACGACGGCAGACTCGATTATGAAGATCAAATATTTTTTTCTGAACTCTTCGTAAATATTCTCTTGGGGAATAATTTGTTGTAATTCATCAAGAGTTAATTCCATAAATTTAGCTTGGTCTATTCTTGCACCTTATAATTGAAATAATTCAACGTGTTTATTTATTATAGGTTATGAATTTGCAGATCATACATTTCATGTACCATTAAATTATTATTTTTTACTCACATTTAAAGGCAGTTATAAGGTAACTGTATCCCCAAGAAGTTAGAATCTTAACAACACTCTCGTCCATTTTATCTTATAATTAATAAGTATATATTCACAGTATGAATAAAAGCCGCATGTATTTATTCCGCGGCTCGCAACACAATTATTTACATGTGTGCTTCAGATTACATGCAAATTATAATTCATGACATCGCTTATTGGCTGGAGCGCCCTCTTTTTTTTATGCCGTGGTGCAAAAATATTTATGCTACCGATAGCATCCTATTCGTTGTGCTGAACATCGGTTTGTAGGTGCCGTGCACGGGATTTTGGATGCAAAGAACGCTTTTTAGTCAGCAACCGTTTTTCCGTGATTGCGCCCAGCCGTGAAGACTCACGCCGGCCCGAGAGTCCCCGGCAGGAACGTCAGCATAGACTTGTGACGGAACGAAGTTCGCTACCTACCGAGAAGCGACAATTTGTAAAGTTAGATTTAAGTATTGTAAGCCAAGATTTAAGTTTCATTTTTGTAAGCACTTAATGCATTATTTTTTTTATAATGGTTTATAATGGTTTTATAATGGTTTTATAATCACTCACACTCTCACACGATCAAGCGACCATAATCGTTATCGTGTGAGAGTGTGAGTGATTAAAATCAGTCGTAAAATACTTTGTTTTTCTCGCGTGCGCGTAAGCTGCCGATAGCAGCAGGTTGTTGTGTGCGCGCGCAACTCAACTTAGAGAGCACCGATAACTCTTTGTTGTTAATTGAAATACTCGACCGTATGAGTATTTGTTTGTAAATTATCACCTTGTCAAGCATAAATTTTTTTATTAGTTTTTAAGTTAATTTTTTATTATTAAATATCCAAAATTAACTTTGCGAGTAACAATTATTTTTCGGACCGGTATTCCCCGCGCTCGAATCCTCTAGCCCGTGCCCACCTGTAGCGTTTGAGGTCCAAGTAGACCGCAGGGCTATCTCCTGCTTTTCGTGTTGCTGAGGAAGATTAAGTCAGTCGAAGGCACTCAGTATAATTTCAAGCTTCCTTTATTTGCTGCTGTGGATACACACGGAGCATCCGACCATCGAGGCGGATCGAGCGGTACTGACTGGCGCAGCAGTCGCGTGGTATCGAGTTAGCACGAGTCGATCGTGCAGATCCCTACACACTCCCCCCCTAGTAAATCGCTAGATTTGCAATTTGAAAAAATAATGCATTAAGTGCTTACAAAAATGAAACTTAAATCTTGGCTTACAATACTTAAATCTAACTTTACAAATTGTCGCTTCTCGGTAGGTAGCGAACTTCGTTCCGTCACAAGTCTATGCTGACGTTCCTGCCGGGGACTCTCGGGCCGGCGTGAGTCTTCACGGCTGGGCGCAATCACGGAAAAACGGTTGCTGACTAAAAAGCGTTCTTTGCATCTAAAATCCCGTGCACGGCACCTACAAACCGATGTTCAGCACAACGAATAGGATGCTATCGGTAGCATAAATATTTTTGTACCACGGCATAAAAAAAAGAGGGCGCTCCAGCCAATAAGCGATGTCATGAATTATAATTTGCATGTAATCTGAAGCACACATGTAAATAATTGTGTTGCGAGCCGCGGAATAAATACATGCGGCTTTTATTCATACTGTGAATATATACTTATTACTTATAAGATAAAATGGACGAGAGTGTTGTTAAGATTCTAACTTCTTGGGGATACAGTTACCTGCCTTTAAATGTGAGTAAAAAATAATAATTTAATGGTACATGAAATGTATGATCTGCAAATTCATAACCTATAATAAATAAACACGTTGAATTATTTCAATTATAAGGTGCAAGAATAGACCAAGCTAAATTTATGGAATTAACTCTTGATGAATTACAACAAATGATTCCCCAAGAGAATATTTACGAAGAGTTCAGAAAAAAATATTTGATCTTCATAATCGAGTCTGCCGTCGTTGTCGAAGAAGAACGTGATACCAATTCAAGTCAATTACTCAGTATTTCAAACACAGAAACAGAACAAAACATTTCAGTGGAAATGAATAACCCAATGAATGGCAACAAAGAAAATGAATCAGTAGAAGCTAATTTACCTTATAAAAAAAAGAAAAGTACAAAAAGATCTTTAGATTCAACTCATGGTGGAGGGGATTCAGATGAGGAAGAGGAAATTGGTGGTTGCCGTTTCAGTTTAGATGAATTGAACTCTGTTCACACTTTTTACACACCAGGTACACTTTTTGAATGTTGATAATACTTAATCTAATTTTATTATTTACTTCTCTATTCTTTGTAATAACCACACAAAAATATTTATTAATAATTGCGAGGGAGTGAATCCCTCGTGAATTATTTTTCTTACCTGGCAGTGTCAGGTCACCTGGGAAACAATGAAATTATTTATTTGTTTGTTTACTTTCCCAGGTGATAACCATGCCATTTTCTCGCGCAGCAGAAGCCGACCACGTGGTGACGATCGCCGTCGGCTGGACGCTGCTGTTGCAGCAGCACGAGCACCCGGCGCGCGCACGACACACAGTTCATAGGATTTGTCACAGGATTCATATATGTCACAGGACATAGGATCGGACTAAAAATCGCCTTCACGCCTTTACCTTTACATGCTTGTTCTTTCAACACAATAACTTCTTTTTTTAAATTAGTATGAAATGAAATTTACCGTAAACCGAAAATACTTATAATGTTTAGAAAAAGTGTAGGATATTAATATTTGTTCAAGTAACTTTCTTGCAACAAACAATGTAAGAAAAATGAAAGCGATCAGATATATGTACCGGTCTCAACTTGCAGTCGTGATCAGTCATGATATACCCGTATAGCTAGCTATCTCTTTATAGCCACGTGACAAAGCCTCGTAATCTTATAGGCTGCAGGCCTACAGGCTGAAACGTCCAGTTCTCTCGCACGAAGGCACGTCTACAATATTCCTGTCAGTGCTCTGTTATTAGTCTTTGCGCGCAAAGTTTTGTTGATCAAAATTTGGCAAAGAAAAAAAAGCTTGTTTTTTGAAATCTCATAACTTCTCGGGGTTTTAATCGATTTTGATGAAATTCGGTGGGTGATCGGAAAAAAACCTAAAGTTTCTGAAAAAATTATAAAAAAAAAAAAATTCCCATTATGTATGCCAAAAAAAAAGAATTTTTTTTTTTCAGCCAAAATTTGACATATTTGAAATATTTTTAATTAAAAGTAAATTTAATTAAGAAAATTTTAAGACCTTCCCAATGATGGTATGTCTTTTAGTTTCTGAGATATAATTTTTTAAAGTTGAGATTACCGAGAATGGAGCTCGTGCGCGCTGCTGCTGCCAAGAGCACCATACTACTAAAGCCTTTCCGGCATAGAGTTTAACCATTGTACCTCAAAAAATATTAATTTTTGTGTTTTAAAATTGTTTAAATATACGACTTTGTTAATTAAAATGTTCAAATTTACAGTATTTTGAACATTTTTAGTTTCTGCAGTTTTTATACAAAGCGAAATGAAAAATCTGTTGCTAAAGTAAGTTTTTTATAATTTATGTCAAATTTTGTTTACAGAGTTCATTCGTCAGGCTTCCATCAACATTTATAATACAAAGATGGCTTCACATGTTAAATAACAAGCTTTTTTTTCTTTGCCAAATTTTCAAATGGCCGCCATTTTGAAAATGAGCAGATTTATGAAAAATCATTTTACCACGTTCATGTATATGCCAAACACTAACTTTATGCTAATTTTCATCAAGATCGGAGATGTCACGTCAGATCGCTTTCGATCTCACGAAGAACGCCTCAGATGTTAGTTAGTTTATGTTTGACACTTGCCCATTTTTGAAGAAGAGATACTGCATCATGACAGTGCTGTTTGTCAAATAAAATATTATTTATTTGAAATTACATGAGATGGATTTTATGTTTTAAAACTGTTTTTTGTATACTTACTTTTTTTTAAGTGAATAATTTTTTCATTTGTATCAAGCAATTTCGATTCACTTTTTCTAGAACCAAAATTGTTTCAAAATTTTATTAGATTCTTTCTAATAATTAATTAGTCATTACATTTGGTACTTTATTAATAAAAATATATAAGTCATTATCATCATCGTTATATTTCACAAAGTTGTCCGTTTAATGCCTGTAATAATAACTACAACTCATGAATTACAAGAAAGATTTTTTATGTTAATTCTGAAAAAGTCGAAAATTTTTTTTAATGTAACTTATATTAGAATATTGTTGTCCATATCTGTTACTTACTTTTAAAAAATATGAATTTTTTTTTTTTTAATTTTGTCTTTTCCATGAATAGCTGTAGATGAGTTATAAATTTTGCTCGAAATTTTGTTATTAAAAATGAAAAAAAATTTGTTTTCAAACGGTACAAAGTTTTTACTGTAAATATTAATGGTCGAGTGTTTTAAAATTGCCAATTTTGTACATATATATGTTAGACAATGGTGACTATGCCACAAAGTTAATAAGATATGTGAATTTTTTTCATTAAAATGGTTTATGTCAACACTGGTGCACCATGTTACTTAGAGTTCGCGGCGCTTTCAAGGAGTTGAGGGCGAAGCGAAGCGTAGTTCAAGATAATTCAAGGAGTCCTGGTCTTGAACTCTACTTTTCGTTACGACGCGAAAAAATAGACTGTACGGTTTCTTTCTTAACAGTGATGCAAAATATAATTTGATTATATTTTAACAAATTTTCTCTTAATTAATCCAGATAGTAACGATTATTACAATCTAATTTTTAACTTTAAAACGGTGTCGATCAATTTTGCTTTACGAACCATATTTAAAAAAAGTATTACCTAATTTTCAAAAAGATTGCCTTTAGGCAAGGGCTAAAGGGCATTTATGGATGCTTCATTTTTATTGATGAATTCCCCAGAGATTTTTTTTACAATCATAAAATCAATCGATTTTTCAGGTTCCATTTTTGAATAAATAACTTGTTCAGATCGTATGAAAAAAAATGTATAAGTTTTGATCAGAACATCTGTAATATATCAATAAAAATCGGACCAAAATCGATTCTGTAGTCTTAGTGTAAAAAATTAGTTTGAAGTTTGTAAAAATTAAAAAAAAAAAAAAAAAAAAAAAAACCCAACGGCAAGTTTACCCAATAATTGAAACTGTAAAATTTGTTTCTTGGTATATCATAATAAACATAATGTTATGGATCGGCTTAAATTTTTCAGATGACAACCCGTTCCCCGAACTGGGCTTACGTATACTTTTTAAGAGCCGACGTTTTTAAAAAAATTCCTTTGGAATTTATTAAGTATAATTTGCAAGATGTTCACTTCATCAATCCGTCTAATGATGAAGATTTTGATCGAGATCATACATATTTTGGCAAGTGGTACGACTGTTCTTCAACAGGCGACAGATATCCTCAATCTCATATTCATACTCGGACATACCGGAGAATGCATATATATTATATGGCTGGTTAGATATTAAAAATTTTTCTTTATTTCTCAAACTTTTGCAATAAAGTTTTTCTTTGAAAATTTTGAGCTTCATTTTTTTTGTAGTATTAATATTTATTATTTAAATTTAGATACTTTAGGACGACTTGACAACAAAGTAAGAAAAGGAGGTAGACTGAAGAAGCCAAATTATAAATATAACAATGCCTCCAGTTCAGCTGCAGAGAACGATCATTGTTCCCCGCCGCCGATGTTAGAAAACAGAAGGTAATAACTCAAAGCGTTAATTGAAAATTATGACAATGTTTTTATTCATTCTTGATTTGTAATTTATTTAATTTTTTATTTCACTATTTTGCACATCTTAATTTGTACAGCTCAATTTTTTGAAGTATTGATGTATCCAAATAGTCAAAAATTAATGTGTTGTCCTTTAGTAATTATTATGTAAAATGATTGTATCATTCAAAATACAAATTTAAAAATCAGAATGCGTTGAAGAAACTAATATTTTGTTTTTTTGATTTAATTATATAAAGTAATTTAGTAGAGAGTATTATTTTCGTTCGCTAGAGAAACTTATACCTTAATTTTAATGGATGTAATATTATTTAATGACGATGATTTTTTCTTTGGTAAAATAAACTTTTGAAATTTAATAATATTTTGTACAGACGCTGCAACAACAGGCCAAAGTCAGCGCTGGAAAAAAATTTTTGGAGGCTGTTAAGCAAAAAGAAATTGCCACTCAAGATAAAATTGCAAAAAAAAAAGTTATCAATCAATCCTCGAAAAGATCATACAAAAAAAAATCGAGCACTTTTAAGGCAGCAGCTGAGATTGGAAGTGATGTTGAAGAAAGAATAGAAACTTTGCCCACTGAATCTAATGCCGTACATAGAAGAGCTTTCTCAGATAGAGAAAATCGGCAAACATCAACGACAAATCCATTGGAACTCATCGTTCTTTTAAGAAATGGATATGGTATAGACAGTGCCTTAGAAAATGTATCAATGGCATTTTCTACAAGACCTTCACCTTTCAATTTTCCTATATCAGGCCCATCAGCTTCACCTGTTCATGAAAGTAATAATTTTCAACGCCTGCCATCCAGAGAGGATGTTGACAATAATCTTGAAAACTCAGAATAATTATTTAGAGTAGATATGACCGAATCATAAAGGGTATAGCCGGGTAAGATAGTCGAATCGGCCCCCAGCGCGAACCCCTACAATATATATATCATTCGAAAGGGCATGAAAAAAGAAAATTTTTGGCGCGAACCAGAATTTTTTATACCCACTACTGCGCATGCGCGGTCCAAAATAGTGATTTTTCAACTTTGATTTTTATCTCGAAATCTAAGAGGGTTAGAAAAACGCGGTTTGCGGTAAAATTTTGTTTACAAAAAATGTAGTTCAATCATATTTTTTTGAATCATTTTTGGCGCCAAATTCAAATTGTTCAGGCTGTTTTTCGAATTTTTTTCCCTAAAAAATGCGATTAAAAAAAACGGTGATACATACCTCTCTGGAAAAAAAATATGTCATGTATTTTAGAAAAAATAGCTTTACAAATTTTTTAAAAATTTTTGAAGTGGTGGAAGACACTTTTTAGGCCAAATTATTGAAGATTTTTATCTAAATCGCCACCTAGCGGCTGCATACTGCGTTAAAATATAACAACATTTATATCGCTGAACTACATTTTTTGTAAACAAAATTTTGCCGCAAACCGCGTTTTTCTAGCCCTCTTAGATTTCTAGATAAAAATTATAGTTGAAAAATTACTATTTCGCCCCGCGCATGCGCAGTTTAGGGAATAAAAAATTGCGCTTTGCGCCAAAAGCTTCCTTTTTTCAAGACCTTTCAAATGATATGTATATTGTAGGGGTTCGTGCTGGGGGCCGATTCGACTATCTTACCCGGCTATACCCTTTATTTGTATGAAATAAGCGCTAACTTTTCAATATTTAATTGTTTATCAATCAAGAATCCAGTCCATTCGCAAAGTACAAAATGCAATTACTGAGAGTATGTTTGAGTATTGAAATTTTTAACGTTTTTAATTATAATTTTTAGTTGCGAAGTTGAAGAAACGTCTATCATACATATCAGACTGTATTAATTATTACGCTCATTCAGTGCAAGGAACTCCAGCTTATGAAGAACTTCAAAGGCGCGGCAGTTTAATACAAGGCAATAAAGTAAATATTCGAATTATATACAAAATTAATTATAAATATTGTAACTTTTTTATCGAGATTAATATTGTTATTATCTTAGGTATACGTCGGAGAAGAAATTTCCAGTGATGCAGGACTGTGGGGTATGGCAATAATGGAACGAAATTTAGACAAAAAAATTAATCTATTCATTAATATTATTTGGGAACCGGAGGATTTAGCTAACCAAGCTTTTAATATAAATGGTCTTCATCCCGACACAAAAATTCCTGGAAGAGGAGACGTTCAACTCATTGATAAAACCAGACTGCGTTTATTATACAGTAAGTAACTGCATTCTTCAACATCTTCCACTAAATAAATTATTGAATGTAGAGGGTGCCACTTCAAAGTTTTTATCAAAAACACGATAAATTAAAAGATTAGTCCGTCGTTTCTGTATATACAGTCGAATGTCATTAAGATGCTTTTCAATTTTTTTTAGATATAACTGAAAAGAAAATTTTAAAGATTTTGACAAAGTGTCGTACTTTTATTTTCCACAAATTTTAATCAATTTTTATTTTTGAAATCTTTCAGGTGTATATCATGCCGAGTTACTGAGATTCAATAAATCCTTGGATCAACAGTCCTTCTGGTTGTCAAAAGTTAATCAGAAAATTACTGAAAAAATCAGAAATCTTCGTGCAAAACTAAAGAAGAAAAGAAACTTTGACCCGACAAAGCATTAGCGTTGTAATATTTAGAAAATTGTATTGTATTTACGGAATAAAATTTAAGAATAAGAATTCTTTTTATACTAATAAAGAATTTTTCAAGAACTTTTTCATGTTTTTTTGTTAAAGATAAGTAATATGAGATAAAAAAATCATGTTTTCACTTCAGCAGTTTGAGGTTACAATGGCATTTTTCCCATGTTTCTCGGTGTATATCGATTGAATTCTTTTTCAAATGATCGGTGACT
This sequence comes from Encarsia formosa, assembly GCA_038277355.1. Taxonomy (NCBI): domain Eukaryota; kingdom Metazoa; phylum Arthropoda; class Insecta; order Hymenoptera; family Aphelinidae; genus Encarsia; species Encarsia formosa. Next base: position 55,272,804 of record CM076188.1, on the reverse strand, counting down.
CATAGTTTTTATTCCGTGTATTAAAAATTAAAATTTTAAGGATCATTTTGAACCTTAGTTTGTAAGGGTAGACTTTTCAGGAAGTAACTGAAAGTCTTTGTTAAAGAGCAAAAAATTCTTAAACTCTATGTAATTCATGAAAAAACTAACTAACCTCCATGTAATTCGATTGAAAAAAAAAAAACTTAGTTGTGGGATTAGAGCATCTTGGCCTGTTTTCTCAATTGTACTTTTAAAAAATACAAAAAAAAAATGAATCATATGATTAATCATATGATCGAGTGCGGTTGAAAAATTGAATCACATGATTAATCATATGAAATAGTGGTCGAAAATAACACATGATTAATCATATGATTAACCATGCGATTAATCATGTGATTTATCATATGGTTTGTTTTTAATAGGGAATCGATGTGAATAAAAACCTTTATCTTCAAAATGGCGTAGCCGTTGTGAGAAAAGGGGTAAACAATTATTACCACATTTATATTCAAAATTAAATTGACACTTAAACAAATAAATTAAGTGATCAATCTATCCTAAAGGTGTTTTTGGTATTCAAACAATGTCATCAAGTTATCCTGTTGGTGTTGAGATGAAAAATCAAAACCAAAAGATTATCAGATAAGTGTGCACAAAAATTTCTAAATTCTAAACATTTTCCTTTTAAACTAAAAGAATGCAAAACTTTGTGTATTTTCTTTTTCTATTTTACAGGCTGGGTTCAATCAAGTAGAGAAGAGTATGGGCAAAAGCGACAAAACCAACTCAAACTTTCCTACCTTGAATCAATTTGAGGCAAAAATGAAAAGAAAACAACTGGTCAAAATGACTGGAGGTGGAACCAAAACAAGATTTCAAGATAAAAATAGCACTCAAAGGTAAGTCGCAATTACTGTAATTAGTCTAAAATATAAAATCTTACAACTAAATGCTATCTTATTTCACAGGAACTTAAGTTAAACTTCAGCGATCCTTCAGCTTCTGACTGTCAAAGTGTTTATAGTAAATGAATCTGAATTTTTCTCAGTAACTTGCGTTAGTTTTACAGTAAAGCTTATTGCCAAAACAATTTTACAGTTTATTGAATAAAAGAAAAACTTCTACTTCCTTTTTTTTTTATATTTCTATCTTTCCTGCTTAGCTTAATAGCACAATAATTAATTTTAGTACATCTAAACTTAAATTATATTGATAAATTAAATATGTTGCTTTTTGAATTTATAAGTTTCCGGCAATGATTTCAAACTCACAATTTATCATTGAATTTGAGTTTATACAAAATTCATATATATATTTTTTTCTTTGCTCAAATAAGATTGATTATGAATATTTTTAACATTCAAAAATAAAAAGTAAATGTTTTGAAATAAAGTCAACCTATGGCACTTAAAAGAATGACTGTTTAGAATTTTGTATAAATTAAACAGAATTTTATCTTACTATGAAAATAAAAAAAAAATTTGTATAATAAACTAAATATTAGGAATTTATAAACTGGGTAAAAATAATGTGCACAACATCAACTATTTACTCGGTTCTTGAATTTAAACTTTTTATCCTATCTGAAAGTTGTTTTTATTATGTAAAATATATATGTATGTGAGTGAGTAGAGCAAAGTTATAAACTTGTAACGCTCCTGCCTCAAAACTGATTATATATAAAAAAAAACAGAGTGTATGAAGGTTATCTGTGTGTCAGTCTTTGGTCAGAATAGAATAAGAAATGCAAGTTTTATTTTTTTTATAATTAGACATGCGATTATTGTGTTAGTTAATAAAGTGTTAAAAGACAAGAAAATCCAAGCACTTCTAGTGGTTGGCTGATATCCCACCGCTGCCACCAATGTAATGCTTTTCACAGTGAAACTGTGAAATTTGTTCAAATAAAATTTTACCTGAATGAATGCTGTGTTTGATTCAGGCCCTGACCCTGGTAGCTAGAGTCAGATTATGTGAGATGGATCCTTGCCTGTTCTAACTGCTGAAGCAGACCTAGAATGGCTTTGGTTTAATTATCTTAATTTTATTTACTTAATTTTTTATATTGTATGTAAATTGTTGTTTTTTTTTATCCGCAGGGTGGATTTGATGTTAAATAATCCACAGGGTGGATTATGAATCTATTTATATTTATCTAAAAGGTAGATTTGATGTTAAATAATCCACAGGGTGGATTGTGATAATCCACAGGGTGAATTATTATGTTAAAATAATCCACAGGGTAGATTATATGCTAAAATAATCCACAGGGTGGATTATGAAATTTATTTATATTTATCCACAGGGTGGATTTGATGTTAAATTACCCACAGGGTGTATTATTTATTTACCCCTAAAAGGGATTTCTTGCACAGGGTGCAGATAAAGAGAATAGGTTTATTTGAAGAGATTTGAAAAATGAAATAATTTTAATTGTTAGTGGTTTATTTAATTAAAGAAAGATACAAAAATAACTTACTGCTTACTTTGTTTGGGTTGCAGAGAGAGAGAGAAATTTGAATTTACTGCCGCAGAACCAGACCTAGGTAGGAGCTGCAACTGTTTTTCTTTTGCACTGCGGGAAAACCGCAGTCACAATTTAGTCCTTTTAGTCTTTTAAGTCTTTTCTCGTGGGGGATGCCCAAAAGAAAAGTTACGCGCACGCAAATTTTACACACACAAAAAACGAATGAAAAATTTATAACTTTAGACCTAAGTAAAAGTTATAAATTTAAAAATTCGTTTAAAGTTTTTATTTTAAAAAACACGCGCACAACAACAAAAAAATTATTGAACTGAAAGAAAAATTTCAACTTTAGACCTAAGTAAAAGTCAAAATAGTTTCAAAACTTTGATTTCATTTGTAATCTCAAACACGCGCTGGAATAATTAAAAATGAAACGAAAAACGAAATACGGAGGTGATTTCCTCAAGACCTAGGTATGAGTCGACCTACTCCGGGACTAACGAAGACCTAAGTATTGAACTAGACGCCGTTTGGGCTCCGACTGGGGGTTTTATGGCCTAGGGCCGGCTGCCTCGAGGCGGGCCTCCGAATTCTGGGGGACCAATGAAAATTCGGAGTTTTCCATCATGGCAGTTTTCTCTCTCCCTCTCTTTCCCGACGCACGTGTTAGACCTACGGCTTGTTTATCTCTTCCAGAAACCTTGCCGGAGGTTGCATCTGGTCGAGGAAAACGGCACGTAGGCACTCAACCTCCAGGGCTCTCAAAAGAGTCAGGCAGTAAAGTTGCAGATTCACGACCTCCAGAGGAGGTTCTCAGGGGTCAGCTGCAATCTAAAAAGTTTGTACATCTGGTTTTTTTCTTTCTCAGATGTAAGGCGGAAAAATAAATTTCCTTTTTTTTTCTTTCCCATGTATATACAAAAAATTTAACGTCCACTAGTAATTTTATCCTCAAGTGGTTCCCAGTGAAAAGGGTCGTAAAGTCAAGGTTCAAGTAGAGAATCTTGAATTTACGACTAGACTTTTCCGGTGCACATGCGTGGGGCAACTTGAGATAAAACACCAGGGCAAGAACAAAAAAACAACAAGCCCTTTTTTTTTCTTTCAGAACCCTGGCTTTGAGATAACCTAAATAAATTTATAGTTTAGATTAGATAAACTTATCGTGTGAGAAAAAAAATTAATGCAGAATATATATATATATATATACATGTGTGTGTGTGTGTGTGTGTAATGATATATAAATAGATAAAATAAAAGTAAAATATTACTCTGGGACGACGTCCGGGCGTCACAAACAAAATAATTGAAAAGCTGAACAAATAATATTTGTATATTTGTATACACAAATTTATATTTGTAACTTCTGATACCTGTTTCAAAACTATGATAAAAAAAAAATACCCTCGACTCTTATACCAAAACTTAACTTGGAAAAATGAAACGAAAATGTTGACCTGCAGGATGCGTCTTCATTTTGAAGTCAAACAAAAAATCTAAGTCCAATAAATTAAATCAGTGACTCGAAAACTCCTCGTAGACCAAAATCTGATTCGAAAAAAGGAAGGAGAGTGAATTTCAGGTCACAAACGATGAAAAAAAAAAACAAAAAAACCGAATTATTTTAATATTAATATTTATTGTAATAAAACTTGTTTTTTTTTTGTATTTTTTATTGTTAAAATTTTTTTAATTTATATTTTAGTTTATAAAGTTTGATTAAACATTTTCAAAACATTTTGATTCGCATTAATTATTAATTTATTTAATTTTTGATCAATTTGTTCCATTATGACCTAATTGAGGTGTAATTGAAAGTGTCCCCATTATAAAGTTATTCGTGGCAGATTTCGGCTATTTTTTTTTTTCGTAAGTGTAATAGAAATTTTTTTATGAAGTTTGATTATTTAACTTTTTTGTTTAGAATGTTAGCAGGTAGTATGAAATCTTTTTTTTTTAATTTAATAAAAGTTCTAAAATTCACAAGTTTTATTTTTTATTTTTCAATAACTTACGAAAAACTTACTGCATGCTTTTTATGCAGTTTAATACATTCGATATGTAATGTTTGATTATTGCAGTGGTGGTGCATGTTCACCAGGGTGATTTGGATATCTTATTCATTCTAGAGGATTTGATTCTATAGAGAACAATGCTTTGGTTTTAAAATGATTTCGTTTTTATTCAAGATTATTTTGTTGATTCAAAATTTCGTCGTCTCGGTTCAACAGAAAATATTATTGAGCCAAACGGATATACTCTTTATTTTGAATGAAAAATTCAAGCGGATTTTTCCTCTTGATTCTAAAAGACATGTTTTGTGAGTTAGTGAGTAATAAAATGTTCCATGAATAACTGAGAAAAAGGGTCTTTTTGCGACAAAATTATTTTCCTTTTGACTATTAGTCTTTTGTTTGAAATTAAATTCCTTTTGGTGCAAAAATAAAATTGCAAGCTATATAAGATGTGTTTGAACAAAATATTTATAATAATCAAGTCCTACGAATAAAGTAGAGGTTACAGCAAAAAAAACGACACCAACCTGAATTTACTACGATCAATAGAACCCGAGATATCCCTCCCAAAAATTGACAACTTAGTTAAATAATCAAACTTCATACAAAAATTTCTATTACCCTTTTGAAAAAAAACTTTAGCCGAAATCTGCCACGAATGACTTTACAATGGGGAAACTTTCAGCATCTTGAAATTAACTTTTTTTTTTTTTTTTTTTAATTTCAACTCTTAACAAAATTAAGTTTTAGTAAATAATGCAGTGGTATTTTGGCTCAACGATTGTTTGTAATTGTGATATGCACCCAGGTAGTAGAAATTCGGTTCAGTTACCTCAAATACGTTAAAATAAAATTTTTCCTTTTTTTTTTTTTTTTTTTGAAAGCTTTTAACTCTTCTCAATGCAATGTTATTTTAGGCTTAACTTTTTGAAATCAAAAGTGTCTGGGTTAGTTTTAAAGTTCTTCGATAAAAAAAAAATAAAAACGTACAGACTTTACTGAAAAATTATTTTACCGAAGCATTTGTTATCATTTGTTGTCTCGACTTTTGTATAATGATATCATTTGTTATCTCGACCGATTCCTCATTTATTTCAAACACCCCAGTCATATTACAATCATTCCCATCGAATTCAAAAAAATTGCGTATCCAAATTTATTAATTTTGTCGACCTCCCTAACAACTTTTTCCACTTTTCGGCGTCACCCCGACCTTCCTCCATAATTTCGTCCGTCGTTCCTATCGGATACCTACTTAAGCCATCTGCTATCCCATTTTCCTTCCCTTTACGGCAAGACAGTTAAAATTCAATTGTATATTTGCGTGTGATTTTTGTGAAAAAAAATGTCGTTACAGCGGATCTAATTAAATACGGTTTAGTAAACCGAGATCAGAAGTTTTGAAGAATAATCCTGAAGTGGGGGGATTGATAGGAATATATTTGTAAGCGTGAGCGGGTAGTCAGGTGCATACCGAGGGTGAAGAAGTCAGTGGAGTAAGTTAGGGAAAAATATTTAATTATCACAGCCTCACGAGGGCTTCAAAACAAACTTTTTGTGTTTGGTTAGTTTTTTTTTTTTTTTAAATTAATTGAGAGTCAAAGCCTTAGCGAAAAAAAAGAAAGACGGGGGAATTAAAATTAAAAATTGGGATATATGTGGTATTTTTCATTTTATTCGGAAGAAAGAAAGGAGTGGTAAGAAAAAAAGGGGGATTTTTTTTGTATGGATTAGAAAATAAAGTTAGATTAATTAACATTAATTATTAATCGAAATTGAGATAGGAATCTAAAGGTGGAATTATTTTTTTTTATAAAGAAAATGTCGCAGATAGAATTATACAGTATAGACTATTTCTTGCATAAGTTAGATAGGCAAATAGAGAGAGAGATTTCGTTAATTTTGGGGCCTATATAGATCTTAGAATTTGAAAATGTGGAAGGATTTATATTAACCATGCGAAAAAAAAAATAATGAAACTTTTTTTTGGAAATTTGAAGTAAGCATTTTTTTTAATAAAATGGGGAGGAAAAATAATGATCATGAATTTGAGAACTTTAAGTTTAAATTTAATGTAAATTTTTTTTAATGGAAGACAGGGATAAATCATTCTTTTTTACTCAAACACCGGGAAGAATCTTTATTCTGAGGTAACGAAATAATAACTAGTAAACAAAATAACAATATAAATTATTAAATTGAAACTTTATTTTTTTAATAATGATTAATAATAATTGAGATGCAGTATTTGAAAGAAAAGAAGGAAGAAAGGGTTGGAATCAACAATTAATAGTTAAGTTTAAATGAAAATTGGGAATTAAGCCATGATTTGAGTTAGAATTTTAATCTGGGAGAAAGGAATTGAAATGAAGCGGTGAGCTAGAATTAATACTCTAGGGAGTTAGATAAAAAACTATGATTAAGTTTAATTTAAAAGGAAATTCATATAGTAGATTTAAGCTGAATACTGGTCACTATCCTGACTTTTTGTTAGTGTCATGATAGTAATAAATTTTTAAATTCCAAGAATTCGAGTGTCAGGAAAAACCAAATTCCAGGAATTGGGTGATGGGTTATTTGGGATGGGTTATTGGAAAAAACATTAAAATAAGTGGGGGGGGGGGAAACCTAGGAAAAGTATTTATTGATGGGTTATTTTGGAAAAAAAAGAGATGGTTTATTTTGGTTTTTTTGAATACGTGGGAGGATTGCGCCTGATTTGCGCTTGAGGAGAGATATTTTTGCTTTAGGTATTTTTAAAATTTAAAAATCATTGTGTAAACAGTCATTGAAAATGTCTGTCATCATAGTGTACGGCTCATTATATATACACACATATACACACACACTAGGGGATACCCCCTGCTCGCACCGCTCGCCAGCCCCCCAGAATTTTATGCTTGAATCTACACTTGTACCTATGAGGATGTTAAGACGCTAGAGGCGCTGCTGCAAGAGTCTCCCTCGGCAGTGCTACTCAACGAGTAAGACAGAGAAAGAGATAATGTTCATTTGTCCTTGTCTAACCTGTAGAGTAGCACGGCCGACGAGGGAGTTTCTTGCAACAGCGCCCTCCGTGGCGTTCGTTTCTTAACATCCTAATTCTTATACACATACCTTTGTGTCCACTCTGTGCCTACTGTGATACATACCATTGTTTCTATTCTTATAGCTTGTGACTACACCTGCACCTTATTCTATGCCTACTTTTCATATGACTCCAAACCCTTGTAACTACCCTTGTTCTTACTGTTGCACTTACTGCTTCTTAGAACTAGGCTCTTACTCAGGAATATGCTCATGTCTATATATCTGTTTCTGTCATGGTGTGACCATAGTTTGAATTTTTTTATGCTTTTATTTCTAACTCTAAGACTACTTTTTTATTATCGTTGAGCATACTTACATTTCTATCCTTAGTTCAACATCTGTTTCTATTCTTTTTCCGACTTATTTCCGTCTTTTCATTTGTTAACCTTCCCTGCTTCAAAACCTTGCTACTATCAACATGTCTTGAGTCTTTTTTTCCAACTCTCTTTACTCCGTATGTTGACTTTTTTTTTCTTCTTACAAATGTTAATAATCATGTGCTTACAACCTTTTTTTTCCTTAAGCTACAAACGCTGATCTTTCTACACATGCATTTGTTTCTACATCTTTTTCTACTCCTATGCTAACTCTAGTTCTTTATTTTTTTTATTTAAATTTTTAACACTAAATCTAGCCTTATGCATAATCTTTTTTCATCTTCTTGTGCTTACTACTGTAAATACCCTTATAACAAACCTTGTTCTTAACATTGTTTCAAACTTGATAACTACTCTTGTAACTACATTGTAACTTTGGACCTACGCTTATAAGTACACTTTTGCTTAGTATTGGTCCTATGCTGATTGTGACAATTGTAAACCACAATCTTTTGTGGTTTACACCTAGTCTCCTTCACATGAATATACTCGCTTCAATTTTGGTGTTTACTGTTGTTTTTTCTTTTTTTCATGCTTTGGTTTCTAATTCTGAACCTTTGTTCTCATCTTTGTGAATACTATCGTTTCTATTGTCCTTCTTAAATTTTTTTGTAATTACAATCGCGAAAGTAGTCCTCTTCATACACTTTTGCCAACACAGTTTTTTAACTTTTATGATGAATATTTCCTACATCTGTTTACATTTGTTATCGACATTTTTTCTACCTAGGTTTCTCGCAATCAACTTACCCTGATTGATATCGAAGTTTACCTTACGTCTCCAGTTGCCAGCCATGAGAAACCTCTTTTACTTTGTTATTATTTTCATACCTCCATTTGTAACTTTGAACGTATGTTGTTCTTATTCTTGTGCCTACTTTCGTTTCTACCATTAGTTCAGTTTTTTCTTTTTTATCTTCCTAGACCAGTTCAAGGCCTTGGAACTCACATTATTTCTACCCTTTGTTCTTACATAATAGATACGCAACCCTCTATATACAATATTACCTACCCTTATGCCTTCTATTGTGCATTTTCAAATACTTTCTCTTGTTCATAAAATTATTTATACCTTTAAACACTGCCGGATTAACCCTGATGGGGGCTTATAGGCACAATTTTGGTGGGGGCCTATGCAAGAAAATTTTTTTTACTATTTCAGTTAAAACGCATAAAAATTGAGGTCAGGGGCGCAACAACTCCTTCCAGCTAATGCTTGCCGAGACCAAGACAAGACCAAGATTTGGCATAGTCTTATCTTGATCTTGAAAAAAAAGGAAATTTAAAGTCTTGTCTTGGTCTTGTCTTGGTTTGGTCTTGGTCTTGTCTTGATTTCAAGACAAGAACAAGACAAAATCTCGAAAATCTCGAATTTCACACTGTGTAGCGAATTATATACAAAATTTGAATTCAGGTTAAGAATAAACGAAAAAATACTTGAATTTATTACTACACGGACAGAAAAAAAACAGGAATTTACTGTGTTAAGCTAACACGTAAATTTTCTGCGAGCGCCACACATAAAAATCGTGTGTTAGCTTTACGCAGAAAAAATCTTAAGCGGCACTGTAGCGGAACCAATCAGGTGCGACCGGAGTGATTTTGATTGGCTCCAATACAGTGCGCTTAAGATTTTTTCTGCGTAAAGCTAACACACGATTTTTATGTGTGGCGCTCGCAGAAAATTTACGTGCTTTAACAGCACACAAGTTTCTCGTGTCCTCCACAGTAAATTTCTGTATTTTTTCTGTCCGTGTACTTACTAAAAATTTACAATAATTTTACTATAAAAAACGTTCACAAATTATTAAAATAAATCAATATCAAATATATGGGCAAATCTCACCAGAATGCCAATTTTCATAAATCGACGGCCCGTGCGAAGAAAAACCTTAGCCAAAAATCAGTTGTTTTAAAATTACTCGCAAGAGGCTAAAATGAATTAAAAAGTCGGTTTTGATAGAAAAATTTGGTTTATTAGGTACCAAGTTATGAAGATTCTCGATTTTTTCTAATTTTCTAATTTTTCGCAGCCCTTTATTAATAATTTTAAATCGACAGATTTCCAGCTAAGGTTTTTTTTCATGGTTTATTAATTGTACGTACTTAAAATTAGCGAGTGAAATTAACTTTTGACCAATTTTTTCGTTTATAATTTTTATATAAAAATATTCATCTTATTTTTGTTCTTTTTTATTTGAGTGAAAATCAAATCAAACTATGAATGCAAAATTACACTACACTGTAAAAAAAAATCAGGGTAAATTTACCTCGCTCAGCGATGAAAATTTACTCTATGTTCGTAAATTTACACCATTGAGCTACGTAATTTTACAAATATTTGTAAATATACACCGCTCAGCGATGTAAAAAATGGGAACGTGGTCCAGCGGAATAATTTTACTAAGATTTGTAAATTTACTGCTCGAACGTAAAGTTACAAATTTTTGGTAAATCTACATCGCTCAGCTTCGTATTTTTACGCCAGGTTTTGGAAATATATTTTGATAGTTGAGAGTGAAGTTATGTTGTCGTTGATATCAGTCGACTCGCGGGCATCACCGGTTCGATAGGTAGCAATGTAATATTTTATCATGTTTTTTATTCAAGCAATCTAAACTAAAGAGAACGATGTAGAAGATTACAGAGAGTTTTTATTTTCACCTAGTAGAACTTGTCGGCTTTAAGTATAGTGGGATTAATTGGATTTACCCTCGATAGTCTAAGACAACAAAAGTGAAAATTAAGTGTCTGGTTTAACAAAGTTTTCCTCGAAGTTTTTAATAAAATTGACGTTAATTAAACACATTTAGATTTCAAGATTCTAACATCATAAAATTTAAAGTTTTAATTTAATTACTTATCTGAAAAAATAGCCAAATTAGTACATAGATTCTAAGACTTCGTGATATGTGAGGTTAGGATCAGTGTGAATTTACGAAAAAAAATCATTTGCTTAACGAACAAATAAATAAATATTTTTAATTAAGCTATTTTGTTGTTTTTCATCTTTGCCCTTTAGTATTTATTGATTAATTTTTATCAATAATTTTTTTTTTTCTGAATAGCAGAAGGTAAATTTACAAAATATTTTTAAATTTACCATCGGCGCGTAAATTTACTGCGCAGGTCATTGTAATTTTACCTCGCTGAGCGAGGTTCCCATTTTTTACATCGCTGAGCGAGGTAAATTTACCCTGATTTTTTTTTAAAGTGTACTTCCAAATTGTAAACGATAATAAATTGAAAATTCATACTTACTTTCAAACTACTTCTAAATTTATAAATCTAAAAAGTCTCTGAGAATATATCATTTACTAGTTGAGTTTACGAATCGAATGTTTTTATTAAAATTATAAAAACAGTCAAAGATTTTAAAACGCTTTTGATTTTGTTTTTTTCAATTTGTTTAAACAAAGATTCATAAAACATGAATAATGAAATAAAGCCAATATTTTTTAAAATTTCTTGTGTTTAAATTTTTGATTTTTAAGATTTTCAAGATTTTCAAGATTATCAAGACGAGAGTGGGCTTCGTCTTGGTCTCGTCTTGGTCTTGAAAAACTGTGAGAATACAAATCTTGTCTTGGTCTCGTCTTGGTCTCGTCTTGAAATCAAGACAAGATCGAGAAAAAATCTCGAGTCTCCGCAAGCACTGGAAGTTCCAGCTGGAGGGTGTCCTGAGGACCTCCACCCTCCCGCCCCTAATAAAATTGACGTCTGAAAAAAAAAACGAGCCCAAAACCCTGGAAGCCCAAGTTCAACGAAAAAACTGATCAGCTATCCCCTAAGCTCTAAACCCTCAAAATCCTGGGCGCCCGAGTTCAACAAAAACACTTATCGGCTATCCCTCAAGCTCTAAGCCCCCAAATACCCTGGGCGCCCGAGTTCAACGAAAAAACTAATCAGCTATCCTCCAAGCCCTAAACTCCCAAAACCCTGGAAGACCGAGTTCAATAAAAAAAAAAACTGATCAGCTATCCCCCAAGTTCTAAACCTCCCAAAACTCTGGTTACCGAGTTGAATAATTTTACAAGTTAAGCGTACTTTATATTTGTACATCAAGTCAATAAAACAGTGTTGTTTTTTTTTTTTTTTTTTTTTTTTTTTTGTTCCACAAAAAGGTTGTGGTGTACTTTTATTTACATCACTTGAAAATATTACTAAATAATAATAAAAAAAATTTACACTTTTCTCGAAATGTGTCTTATTTGTAAAAGCATTTAATTGATCGTTAAAAAAAAGAAAATTTGTTGATTATGTTGCAAACAAAGAGTCAAATGATAAGTAAAAACTTATAGTGTTTTCCTACTCAACCACGCCATTTTGGAGTTAAAAATTTCAGACTTACAACTTTATGATATTATTGCACCACTGCAGCGCAATCAGATATAGTTACAAAATTATTTATTTCATGCTTAAGTTAACTAAAATGCACTCATATTTTTGGAATAATTCAACTCGGGCTCCTAAAGTTTTTAGGGGGTTTAAAGCTTAGGAGATAGCTGATCAGTTTTTTCGTTGAACTCGGGCGCGCAGGGTTTAGAGCTTGGGGGATAGCCGATAAGTTTTTTGTTGAACTCGGGAGCCCAGGGTTTTGGGGGTTTAGAGCGTGGGGAATAGCCGATAAGCTTTTTTGTTGAACTCGGGCGCCCAGGGTTTTGGGGGTTTAGAGCTTGGAGGATAGCTGATCAGTTTTTTCGTTGAACTCGGGTGCCCAGGGTTTTGGGGGTTTAGAGCTTGGGGGATAGCCGATAAGTTTTTTTGTTGAACTCGGGTGCCCAGGGTTCAGGGGGTTAAGAGCTTGGATTAGGCAAAATTCATTGTAAAAGAGATCATCACTTTTAAAAAAAGGCATCTCGTAGTATCAAATAATTAATTAGTGCTGATCATAATAAATTCAATAAAAAAAAAAATTGGTACTTTGTTTGAATTATATTTATTATGTTTTCTAATATTAAATTAAAAAAAAAAAAAAGTTCCGTACATGTGGTGGGGGCTTATTGGTGGTGGGGGCCTATAGGCACGTGCCTGTTCTGCCTACCCATTGATCCGGCACCGCCTTTAAACATATTCTTATGGATACCCTTTAATGGTTGGTGCCGAAAATTTTTTTTTTCAAGACTTTTTGAATAATACATATCTTGAGGGGTTTACGCCTGGTGCACGTAACCCCCCCCCCCTCTTCCCCCAACCGGCTATACCCTTTACCTTATCTAAATTGATGAATTAATTTTTTAACTTTATTTTTATTATGAAATTTACTTTATTTAAAACAATTTTATCTTTAAATAGTTTTATATTGTTGTTATGTATTAGTTAATTAATAAGATATAATCTAGTTTTTATATTTATTTATTTTAATTTTAATAATATAATATTACATAATATAAATATATGTATAGCTTAAGAAATAGAGTTATTTATAATTTGAGACATCTTTATGATTATTATTTATTTTATGTATAAGGAGATATGACTCCAGACCCGATTTACGGTTAAAATTAAGAGGTATGATTTTACTTACGAAGTTGCCAGCTTCGGAGTCCCGCAGCTTTACTGACCAAAAGACTGAAGCTGGCTTCATTTCGTGTTTACTTATAGCATAAAAATGCTCAGTTAACGAAATGTGTCTTTCACGACACAATGTCTTATAATTACAAAATGTGTCTTCGTGACACAACACCTCCCCCCTTTAGATGTTTATCTCCACGTTTTTGTTTTGTTTTGGTTTTTGTTTTTATTTTTATTATTATTATTTTTTATTTTTTATTTTTTTTTTTTATTTATTCATTTATTTATTTATTTATTTATTTATTTTTTTTTTTTATTTATTTTTTTTTTTTTTATAACATAGCATCCTCTTCTTTAAGTGTTTATTTTGAATATACTATTGTTATCGCTTTCTTGTTAGTTTTTCATAAAATGTTTGGATAAAATAAGTAATAACAAAGTAATCTGTGAGTTTTACAACTTAAGTTTATAAATAGTATATAAATTTTAAAAATTAAATAACGTATTGTTAGTGGTATTATAACATAGATACATAGGTTTCCTTCCCTGATAAAAAGATTTTTTGAAAAACTCTAAGGAACAAGTCAATCAGAGAAAAAGAAGAAAAAATTATAAACTAAATAAACCGTAATTTTCATTCTTAATTTTTTTTTACGGAAGGTGTCTCTTGTTTGTTTTGGTTAGGAAGTGTGGATGGTAATGGTGGAGGAATTTTAGGTGTGATTTTAATAGGATCTAATTTTATTTCTTGCAGTTCCAAGTGTTCTGCCATCTCTTTAGTTCTTGTTTGTTCCTTGCCCAGGATTATAAAGAAATGCGTTATTGAACTTGACACTGCAGCTAGAAGATGTAAACCACAGCCGTATAATTGTTGTAATAGATAGGCGTTTATTATAGTATCTATAGTTATTTTTATTAGATGTAGCAAGAAAATTATCATAATTATTGCAGATGAAATTGATCCACCTTTAATTAAATTGTCGATAATACTTGACCACAGATCTGCCAAGATTCCTTTTATAGTCGTACTCGTAAACAATTTACTTATGGATTCTTCGTTATAATTGTGTTCTCCAGCCATTTGCCTTGTTAAAATATTGAGTAAGGCTGGTTATTCCTGAGGAAATGTGATCTGTTGTTTAGCTCGTTGAAGCTGAGATGATGAGTATACCCCGGACGTGGCCAGAGCTTCTATCAATTTATAATTCCAATGAAATTTTGTTGATGGTTGAAATATGTGTGGAGATTGTACGTCATAAGTTGGATATGGATCTAGTTTGATCCATTTGTCTCCTATTTTATAGTATCTTGGTAAGATTTTATTACAGGTGACTTGTTTGCCTGTCTTAATAAGAATGTGTGTTTTTGGTGTTAAAAACCACGTCTCGTTTGGTAATGTCACTGGAAGTTGTTCATAACATTCTTCCATGTGCTTTATTTTTACAGGTCTTGGCGTACATTTTATAAAATGCACAGCTTCACCCGCTATCAAGGAAGTGTATCCTGGTTGTTTCATTACTGTGTATGCAAATTCATCTGGCGATAAAGTAGCAAGGGCTAGGGAGTTTTGGATTGTTTCTCTCTCAAGATTACACTTTTCCGTAATTAAATTTATATATAAGTCATTTAATTCTATCCTTGGATGTTTTTTTACATAAATGAACTTAGAATTAATATATGTAAACATATCTAGATTCATAGTATTCTCTTTGACAATATCGTTATCATAATACAAATTATTAAGTCCTAGTTGTGATTCGAAATTAGTAGTTTAGGATGTTCAGTTGTAATAAATTGTCTATTGCATTGAGTTATCGCGCCTTTTGAGGATAAGGCAAAAGTTATATCATTAGAATTTACCGCATAAGTAATCTGATGATCAATGTCGTTTGTAAATTTAGTAGCTATTCCCTTATATAATATATCAAAAGAATTTTTAAAACATTCGTTTACAGGTAGAATATCCCAAAAAGTATGCCCGTATTCTAAATCTATACAGTGTTTATTTGAAAATGTACATATTGTACCCGTACTTAATCTAATTTTATCTGTATCAAGACTTACTTTAGCTATAGTTTGTATGAGTAAGATTTGTATTGTGCCATGTACAAAAACCTTTATATATGTGTTGAATTTGTCTGCATATGATGCTCCGGAACAGGATTTGTCTGCTGCACTACCCGTGAAGTCCACTCCTACTGTCATTGGTGTTGCGTTGACTTTGATATCGGCTATGATATGCGTATCGTCGTATTTAAAAATGCCTGTGTCATGTAGTAGTTTGCATTTTTCCTGAGATAATTCGTAAAGGTACTCTTGTTCACCGTTCTCCACAGGTAATAGATGTCCAAAAATGCCGCTATTAACTGTGCGATGGATGATTATTTTGCAGTAAATCGTACTCACTTCTCGAAATTCCGCAAGTTGTACCAGCTCGATTGTAATATTTGTCGAATTTGGTCTTATTTCATGGAAGTCGCATTCGCCCGTGTCCAATAATGAGAACGTTGTGATGTTTGGTGTGGTAGAGCTACACTCATATCCAATAATTTGTGCGTATGATTGTATGATTCATGAGAATGTGATTGGTATGAAATGCATGTTATTTTGTTTGCTTTCTCTTTCTCTTTTTTTTATTTTATTTTTTTTTTATTTTTTTTTTTTATTTGTTCCTAAAACAAAAATTAAATTAGTTTTTTCTCATGTAAAAATAATTTGTTAGGATGAACTTGTTTTTGCTTTCCTTTGTATAAAAATATAATATCACCTTTATCCGTAATATTTTTTATTTCAAATGGACCTAAATTTTGGTCTTTCTCTAGTTTTTCTGGCTTTGGCTGCTTTTGCCAGTACACTTTGTCGCCTACTTCGAAATTTACTGGATTAGCAGTTTTGTCATAGTATTTCTTTGCCTCATGTTTAGATATAATTAGATTTTCTCTTGCCAAATTGGCTATATTTTTCATGTTATTCAGTAATTTTTCGAAATAGTCATTAAATGTTGGCAATTGTTCTGACTTTTTTAAAGGTTCACTAGATGGTAATCTAGGTGGATATGCAAAAACAACTTCATATGGTGTAAATTTATGAGAAGAGTTAACTGAACAATTTAGATTTAATCGAGCAAGTTCAAGAAACTGATCCCATTCTATATTTTTATTTGAAAAATTTCTTAAAAAAGTTATTAATGGTGCGTGTTGTCTTTCTAGCGACCCATTAACCCATGGTGAAAAACTTGTGGTTTCTATCTTTTTTATTTTGAATCTACGTGACAGTGCCTTCATTAATTTCGAACAAAAATTTTGTCCTCTATCTGATAAAACAATTTTGGGACTGGCAAAAATACAAATAAATTTTTTTAAAAATGCGTCAGCAATTTTCTCTGCTGTCTGATCTTTAAGTGGAGTTACTATTAAGAATTTTGACAAATTGTCTTGGATAGTTAAAATATATTTATTGTCTTTCTTTGTTACATTGAGTGGGCCAACAACATCCATGGCAATTTTATCAAATGTTCTCAAAGGGGTGTCTGTTATGACTAATGGTTGTTTCGTTTTTCTAAGTTTAATTTTATTTTTCTGACAGTCATCACAATTTTTGATTCTTTTTTGTATGTCTCTTTTAAGATTTTACCAATAGTAATTATTTTTAATTTTCAAGTAAGTTCTATGCACGCCTGCATGTCCTCCTATAGGACTTGTGTGCATTTCATTAAATATTGTATCTCTATGGTTACTTTCGATATATTTTATTGTATTTAAACAAATTATAACTTTTACTTGTGATTTTTCAAAAATGTCTCTTAATATTTGTTCTATTTCCTCCCATTTAACGTTTATAATTTCAATATATTTTGAAATACGTATTGTTGCGATATTTTTTTGAATCATTATGTTTTTCAGTAATTTTAGTGATAGTGATATATCATTAAATATTAAATCTTTCGATTTTGCAGTGTCTAGACATATGCTAAACAGTTTTTTATTTTTAATTTTTAGGATTTCAATCTCTCTCGGTTGTATTTCACTGTCGATCAGTAAGTTATTTGATTTTACGATTTCATATGTTTTAGAGTCCAGTGGTATTTTACTTTTTGTCATGAAGTACATTATATTATCTTGTCCTAGATTATTGTATCTTTTACTTTTACAATATTTTCAGTTAGGTTTTTATTTATTGTATCGTTACATTTCTTTTTATTTATTTTTTGTCTATTTATTTTTCGAGAATTTCTTTCTTCCGATTTTGCATAAATGTCTTTATTTATATTTTTTTGCTTGCGCGCGCGTTATTACAAAAATTTCATTCGAGTCATCAATTCCTCTACTGAGCGCGTCTGCATTCGTATTTTTTGATCCCGGTTTATAAATTATGTCAAAATCATATGATGCTAATTTTAAACTCCAGTTTTGGTAATTAGTAAATAGACAAAGCAAATTTTTCCTATCAAACCCTTCAATACTCTATTCATAATTCTTTGAAAAGTTCTGGGACTATTCATTAACCCAAAGGGCATCACTTTAAATTCTAACCTGCCCAGTGGGTGAATACTAAATGCTTTCTTCTTCGTATCTTCAGGTCTTAGTTTTATCTGATGGAATCCTGATATTAAATCTAGTGTAATAAAATACTTAGCTGATCCCATTTCATCGAAAATCTCTATAGTGCTAGGGATAATGTATGGGTCAGGGCTTGTAAATTTGTTCAATTCTCGATAATCTATCACGAGACGATGTTTAGGTTTATTTAGGTTTATTTAGGGGTAAGACCCTTTTTTGCTACCAAAAAAGCTGGAAAATTATATGGACTGTGGGATTCTCTCACCAAATCATTCTCTATCAATTTTTTGCCCTCTTGTATTGCAATATCTCTCAAAGCGAATGGCAATGGAAATTGTTTGACATAAATCGGTCTGTCATGTGTAAGATTTATCTCATGTTGCTCGACTGTGCATCTCTCTAACTTATTGCCTTCACAGTAAAATATATCATCATTTCTCTCAATTAAATTCCCGATCAACCTTGCATTTTTTTTTGACAAATGTTTTAGATTTATTTTATTTAATATTTTTTGAGTTCTCTCTCTCTCTTATCGACGTAATTATTATTGTTAACATTGTAAATTTCTATAGTGTCGTTAAAATTGATCTCGAATTTCATATTATTTTCTTGTATGTTGTGTTTAAGATGTTTTCTATCATTTTCATTTGGGTTGAAATTTACATTGTTATCAAGTATTTTCAAAAAGCAAGGGTAGTCTAATACTTTATTTTCGACATTTAATTGACATATTTCACTCTTTAAGGCACAGTTTATTTGAGCTACGAATGTTTGCATATTATTTTCCGTTTCTATCACTCTGCGTAAATTTGGTTTACTATTATTAGGCTCTGTCTCATTATTTTTATAGCTGATTTCTGCTACTGTGTTCAGTAATTTTTTTATCTCTTCTGTGAAACAAGTGTCTTTTTCCGTGTTTATCTCATCTGTATTAAAATCAAGTTTCAAAACATTCATTACCTCATCGTTTTCATTTTCAAAAATTTTTTCGCGATCATGCGATGTAGTGACTTGCAAGCTAAGCGAATCATTGACCAAGTTTTGCGTGTCATTTATGGAATTTTTATTTTGTATTTCGTTGACCATCCTATTCTTATTTATTAACAGCTTGAATTTTACATTATTTATTTCTAGATAGCCCTCATCTAATCTTAATTTACCCTCAGTTAGTAATTCTATACCCAAAATACCATCGTATGGTAAATTAAATGCATCGGAAGCTACATGAAATTCATAAAATAAACCGTTAATAAGTATATTTCTAGTACCTACAGTTTTCATAATTTTATTCGATATTCCTGATAACATGATTTGATGTCTCGGATCAATATCTGTCTGTCTAACTTTATCATTTTCAATTATATTTAATTGAGCACCGCTGTCTACTAAAAATTCGTATGTATTTTTCGGATTCACGTTCTCGACTCGAATATGTTTCAAGAGGTTTTCCAACTTTACTACGTAAGTTGGTATTATAATATTTTCTTCACACGTATAGTCTTTTACGTCTGTTAATTCTATCAAATTTTCACAAGTATCATTTAAGGAATTTTCGGCGTTATCGTTCAATAATTGGTTTATTTTCTCACTAGATTCTACGTCTGTAGAAAAAAAATTTGCTTCCACCGAATATTGTGCACGTCTACATTTTTCAATAGTATGCCCGATATTTTTACAATTTGAGCAAAAATTCCCGGCTAATTTTTGTAAATTTTGCAGGTCTAAGCAATTTCGCAACGAATGTCCCGGAGAGTTACAGTGTCGGCAATTTTCAGGATTGTTACTTGTGTAATTTTTTAAGGCTTTATATTTAGTGCACATATCGAGATCATGACCTTTATAATTGCAATATTCGCATATTTTTTGTGATACGTTATTTCTATTTGGATCCCGTTTATTATAATAGGTATTAGTTTGAGTGTTTTGTTGTTTATTTTTAGTAATATTTAAAAATTTAAAGCAATCTTTAGCGTTGTGACCCGATTTATCGCAAATTTGACAAATTACTGAGTTTTTATTTTTTTGCTGCGTTATTAAAGTTTTCATTTGAATGCAGTCATTTAGTTCATGGTCAATGTTTTCACAATAAGTACAGAAACGATATCTGTTTTTATTTTCTTGAATATTACAATTTTTTATAGTATGACCTTTGTTGTTACATTTTTGACAAATAACTTCGGGGCATTCATTAACCGTATGACCCGTTTTTTTGCAATTTTCGCAGTTTTCGCGATTTTCTTCCTTATTTGGGCACAAATACGGAGTGTGTCCGTGTTTAAAACATTTCCAACAAAGTTCAAATTCTTTTATGTTCTCGCATTGATCTACTTGGTGACCTGCTATTTGACAAAATTGACAATTTTTACTTCCGATTTTATTAAATTCACATGCGCTAATTGAATGACCGTAATTACTGCATAAATTACACAGTAGTTTTATTTTTTTAGTTGCTCTATTACAATCAAAAGATCTATGATTCTGCGACTTGCAGTATACACACGCCGCGGATGGACAAAATAAAGCTTCGTGATTGCGTTCTGTACATATTTGACATATATATATATTAGGTATATTTTTCTTCATCATATTATTAGCACAATGATTTACTTGTATGTTATTTTGATTTTCAATTAAATTTAGTTTTTTCTCTAAGATCAGTGCATTATTTAATATTGCTGAAAAATCTCCCGTCTTGTCTAACTGAACATTAATTTTAAATTTAAAACCATCAGCAAAACTTTTCAGCGCGTCAGCTTCTAATTTAGTTTCAAAAGTTTGATACTCTGTATTCTCTAAGTTTGGGGTCAATTTTTTTAGTTCTTTAATTTTTTTTACTAATTTTTTCAACCGCGTTGTATAGTTACGTACGTCTTCGTCTTCTTTCTGCGCTATTGTTAATAAATCGTTATAATAAGAATAGTAGTTTTCTGTTGTCGGGAATGAATTTTTAATACTTGTTATGAATTCTCTTATTGTTGTTGGTTTTTTATCCGTAAACCATTCTTTCGCTGATTCAACACATTTTCTCAAAATTAGATATTTTAGAAAGTTTGGAATGTCGTCGTTTGCAATTAATGATTCTACTTCTGTCACGTATTTAATTATCTCTTCCGCCGATTTTTGCGAACCGTTAAAAAATGGGCTTTCGTTGACCAGATCCGTTATTTTAAATTAAGACATTCTTGTGAACTTTATAAAATCTAATAGATTATCTACCTCTTTTACTTCAGAGCTTTCTTCGAGATCTATTAGCGAATTATTTCCCGACGTTATTTTTTGTGTGTTATTAACGTTTGGTATTTGATTCGTTTTATCTGGTATAAAATTTTCTATATTTTTATTGGATCTTGAGAATTCACAAACGATGAATCCCCTGACACTAGATCTGTCGTTGTACTCGACGCATTTTCATCGGTACACTTGTTTAAATTTAACTGTTTGGATGGGTTTCGTTTTTTACTTACGTTGTCTAATCCCGGTAAGATCTTCTCACGTAATTCCGGGTTATTTTTTACCGTGCTTCTCGTTATTGGTTTATCCTCGTTTGTATTATTCACGGCTTTTTTTCCGGCGTACGATGTACGGAATACATTTATTTTCATATTTAGTTACAATTTTTAAAATATAGATTTATCCTCTCTTCGTCTTTCGCACGATGACTAATTATTATTATTTTACTTTATTTTATTATTATTAAAATTTTTCATCGATAACCCGTTTTACACTATTAACTATCACTTAGATTGAACCGTCTCTAACACGATTAATTATCACTTTAGATTCTTAACAGATTCAACTGTTTCTCACACGATTAATTATTATTTAGATTTTTCACAGATTTAACCGTCTCTCACACGATTAATTATTATTTAGATTTTTCATAATTTAACCGTCTCTCACACGATTTATTATTATTTAGATTTTTCACAGATTTAACCGTCTCTCACACGATTTATTACTATTTTTGCACTCGAAATTCAATTGTATCGGAACCATTTTGTTATGTATTAGTTTATTAATAAGATATAATCTAGTTTTTATATTTATTTATTTTAATTTTAATAATATAATATTACATAATATAAATATATGCATAGCTTAAGATATAGAGTTATTTATAATTAGAGACATCTTTATGATTATTATTTATTTTATGTATAAGGAGATATGACTCCAGACCCGATTTACGGTAAAAATTAAGAGGTATGATTTTACTTACGAAGTGGCCAGCTTCGGAGTCCCACAGCTTTACTGACCAAAAGACTGAAGCTGGCCTCATTTCGTGTTTACTTATAGCATAAAAATGCTTAGTTAACGAAATGTGTCTTTCATGACACAATGTCTTATAATTACAAAATGTGTCTTCGTGACACAACATTGTTATCATAAATATCGCATTGTATTTTTGTTCCACTATTATTGTTTACAATGAATTTAAATATTTTAAATTCCTTTTCATCACTTTTTTTAATAAATATATTTTGACCAATAATTTCATCTATATATACTACAATAGACCTCTAAAATAATGAATTTTTTTAAAAATATTTATAATTAAATATATATCAAAAGAAAATATTTATAAATACGCAATTCTGTCTCCAACACTAATATTACTTCAAATATTCACTATCCGAAAAATTATATTCTTTCATTTTCTTATTTCTTTGGTCATTGCTTTGATTTTCTTCAGTAAATTTTTTTTAGATTCTCTTCCCATGCTCTAAATTCATTTTAATATTTTTTATGGTAAGATATATTTATTTAATTTCTTAATTAAATTTGTTTAATTAAATATTAAAAAATTTATTTTTTTCATATTTAAATGATTTATTTTTTTTTCTTCCTTATAAATGAATTTTTTATGAATTTTTTATACTTTAAACAAAAATTTCTTTCCATACTACATTATTTATATAATTTTGTAAACAATTTTTATTTTCAATAAACAAATTATTAGGATCTTTACATCGGGTTAATGTTACATAAAGTTGTCCATGAGAAAATAATAGTTTATTTAAATATATTCCTACTTTATCAAAACTTTGACTTTGTGATTTATTTATTGCCATTGCAAAAGCTAAAACTAATGGGAACTGCTTTTTATGTATTACAAATGGAAATTTAGAAGTTTCTGCTGTACTTATTGTTATTCTTGAAATAAGAACTAACTTATTTCTTTTATCTCCGGTTGATATTTTACATTTTACAATCATAAGTTCTTACAACTTTTAATCTGGTTCCATTACATAAACATCACTAATACTGAAATTTCGAATTAACATTACAATAGTTCTAATAAAAGAATAAGAATAAGAATAAGAAGAATATAAAAATTTAAAAATATTGGAATAGTTTAGTTTGAATAATATATGAAATGGGAATAATGAACAATATTAAGAGGGTGGGGAGGGTGGGGGCGAAAATGGAAATTGATATGTTTTACGGTTACTAACCCACTTTGGAGTGAGGGTAACTGTTTATTAGGAGTGGGAGAAATGCTGCGCTGTGATTGGTTGGTGGGGATTAGGCCGCGCCATACCGTCCAGATATTCTACTGACTGTGCCGGTCCTTTCTTGATGTGCATCACAAAAGGCCAAGGATACAAGGCCTACAAAGGCTTTGTATTTTCGTGTGTATGGTCACCAGGGCGATCAACATCGAAGCAGTGCCAGACTATACAACGAAGACCTTTCTTCAAGCCTTTCGTCGTTTCACAGCTCGTCGAAGTACGCCCAGCATCGTGTACAGTGATAACGGTACTACTTTCCAGGGGATGGTCAACGAGCTAAAGAACCTCTGCAACCAAGCGACAGGAATCGGTCAAGAGATTGCCGAAGCAATGGCAAATGATGACGTTGAATTGAGTTTTATCCCACCGCGGGCTCCACACTCCGGTGGTCTGTTGAAGGCCGGAGTAAAATCCTTCAAACATCATTTACGCTGGACACTCGAAGTCGCGACCCTCACTGTTGAGGAGTTTTCCACTCTCCTCTGCCAAATCGAGGCCTGCTTGAACTCCAGGTTTTTATCTCCACTGAGTAATGATCCGCAACATCCAGCCGCAGTGACTCCCAGTCATTTCCTGGTTAGAAGAGCTCTGGTAAGCTTTTCCGAGCCGTTCACTACAGAAAACCCTGGAAAGCTGACCGATCGCTTTGCGCTGCTCACAGGTATGCGAAACTACTTCTGAGACCGTTAGCGGAACGAAGTTTTACGTCAAATGCAACAAAGGACGAGATGAATTGATCCTCAACCTAACCTGAAACCTGGTGATCTAGTGGTCATAACTGACGAACTCCAGTTGCCCTCCAAGTGGCCTGTAGCTCGTGAAAAAAGGTGCTCTTTTCTCTATAAAATGGGAACCGCCAATCCGCCCTTTTTGAAAATTCACAAAAACCCTTCTTTACTCCTAACAGAGGGCTCTGCGAGGTGATGGCAAAAGTACACCGCGCCAAAGTTTAAAACTCATAATCTGCGAATAAAAAAAGACTAAAAGCAGTCAGTTCTACATCTGTAAATGGGAACTGTGAGTCTGTCCTTTCTGAAACTGCACAAAAATCTTCCCCTTATCTTGAGAGAAGGCTCTGCAAAATGGGGGAAAAAGTACTCATCTCAAATTTCCAAGAGATCGCGTCAAAGTTCTAAACTCGTGGATCACAAGAGAAAAAGCGCGGAAAAAGGTGCACTTTTCTCTATCAAATGGGAACTGCCAATCTGCCCTTCTTAAAACTTTACAAGAATATTTTCTTTGTCCTACAGAAGGGCTTAGTAAAATGGTGGCAACAGTACTTATTCTAGTATTTTTTGGATTGCGAGCAAAAGTTCGAAACTTAAAGATCGCGAGAAGTAAAAGCATCAAAAAATCGCAAATTTGTCTGTGAAATAAGAACCACAAGTCTGCTTGTCTTGAAATTTTTCAAAAACATTTTTCTAGTCTTTAGAAAGGGTACAGCGAAGTAGTAGAAAAAGCACTCAATTCAATTTTTTGAGGCAACACACTATAGTTCGAAACTTGTGAATCGCGAGAAGAAAAAGAAAAAAAAAAGAAACGTCGCGTTTTTTTCTGTAAAATGAAAAACGAAGTTCTGCCCTTCTTGGAATTTTACAAAAACCTTTTTTAGTCTTTAGGAAGGGCTTTGCAAAGTTATAGCAAAAGTTTACATCTCGTATTTTTGGGGCATTACGTCAAAGCTGAATTGCGTATAAAATATATACTACTATTAAATAGTATACTCATTTGTTCATTATACAGCACTATTTGTCTATTTGTTTTCGTCGTAAGTCTTGTAAAATATTCATCGGTATATAAAACTGAAGTTTTGTTATGTGTTCGACCTCTTCTTTTTTTCTGAAACTTGGTAAAGTGACTCTTTCAATGCTTCTGAACAAGCTCCAATCATAATTTCAATAGCTATAGGCCGTGTGGCGGACACACATGTGTCACATGTAAAGTTAAAACTGTAATAATTTTTTTTCCATACTTGTAAATAACTTTCGGGAGCTTGCGGTCGACTCCTGGTGCAGCTGGTCAACTTCTCCTGGAATTTTTCATTATAACTAGTACTTTGGACTAAAAATAATATAAAGGGTGCCTCAGGTTGACTCCTGGTGCACCTGGTAAAATTCTCCTGGAAGCTTTCTTTGTAACCAGTGCTCGGGGCCAAGATCAAGATGTAAAGTGCACCAGGTTGACCTTTTTTACGGCGTTGGTTACACTTTCTCTCCCCTAAAAGATTATCTTTACTTTTTCCTTGAATGTGCCGACAAAATTTTCGGTTGCGCCGTTGGTGTGTGGGTGGAACGGTGGAGAATAGCTATGTTTCACACCAAAATCTTCCAAAAACTTGTTAAATTCTGAGCTAAAAAAATTTTTTCCATTGTCTGTGACTGAATGATCTGTTGAACCATGTATGGTAAAAAGGTCGTGGAAAACTTCTACCATTTCGTTTGCTTTAGTGTTGTTTTTGAAGTTGATAACTTCTGGACATTTTGAATGTGCATCTAGCAGGACCAAGAACATATCTCTTAAGAATGGTCCTAGGAAATTGGCATTCTTACCCATAGTTTTTCTGGCATTGGCCATGGTCTTGGTACTACTTGTGGTAGAGATTTTTTATTTTCTACATAAACTTTGCATGATTTTACTATCACAGAAGCCTGTTTTCATCAGCATGCAAGTGATTCGTATAAGTTTAAGGTGACGATCACTTGAAATTCAAGTGATTCACTGCTCTGCATAGTGATAGAAAGTGGCAATCACTCTAATTTCGGGTGATCGAACAAGCCGTATATAAAGTCACACGCACAAAGAATTTTCATAGTATAATTTTAATTTTTAGATTTTTATATTGAAATTGCAAAGATTTTTTTAAAGGTTTGATGCGCTAGAAAGTGTGGTTAGTTTAGTCTGAAGACAAAACTCAAAACTCGATCACTCGAAGTTTAGGTGATGATCACCTACAATTTTGGTGATGAACTACCACTTGCCTTCTAGTGAAAACTGGTTTCCGTGTAGGTTTTCTATGTTGGCGACTATGCATGGCCACCATACGTAGGAACGTGCGAGAGCTTTGATTTTTACTTTGATTCCCATGTGAGAGGCATGGAACTCGTTTAATAATTGATCTCTCGAACAGTCTCGTACTATGATTCTAACGCCACAGAATAGGACTTCTTCCTTGACTGCCAGTTCATCCTTCTTTAGAAAAAATTTTCTTTTTGCCTCGCTCATGTTTTTATTTTGTTTTGGTCAGCCAAAAATATAAAATTTGATGTTTTTCCATAGTAGCTAGTCACGATTTGTTTCTTCCACTTTTTATTTTGTTTTGGTCACCAAAAAATATAAAATTTGATGTTTTTCAATAGTAGCAAGTCACGATTTGTTTCTTCCACTATCGTTCGTCAGTTAATTGAATTTTCGTTTTTCAAAATATTGTAAATTATCTGGATCACACTGGAAAAATAGACGCATACAAAAACGATTTACAATGTGCTAAAACGCTTATTCAAATTTGTTTTCATTCTTACTATTTTTTCAGTATAATCAATAAACTAAATTCAATATAATCAATAAATTATTCTACACTAATTTATTCATTACTGAAATAAATTTATTTAAAAATATATTTATTACACAG
This sequence comes from Encarsia formosa, assembly GCA_038277355.1. Classification (NCBI taxonomy): domain Eukaryota; kingdom Metazoa; phylum Arthropoda; class Insecta; order Hymenoptera; family Aphelinidae; genus Encarsia; species Encarsia formosa. Next base: position 55,245,656 of record CM076188.1, on the reverse strand, counting down.
CTGTAAACTTTACAGATCTAAATACGACTAAAAAAAAAGGAAATTAATAAAATTTATGAAATCAACATGGAATATTATACTTATCTTTAGCATTTTATAATTTTTTTTATTAATAAATATCAGCTAACATGGAATGTAGTTGAGTTCAAAAATGAAACTTATGAATACAAAAACTGTACCGTCGAGCGCGAAGCGTGAGGGTTGGTCGGTCGTGCCTTTTATACGTTGCGCGGAGCGGTAGCGGAGCATGGCGATCGTGGTAGCGATGCAAGGTGCGGAGGTGTTTTTGCTAGAATATTTTTTAAAGAATCAGCGTAGCAAGGTTGGGTTTTTTCAAAAATTTTGAGCTAAAACACAGGGAAAGCCTCCTGGTCTCTTGAGCAAAGCGAGAGGGCCGGGAGGCGCGCTAGTTCTTCAATGAACTTGACAAAATCAGAAAAATGTGATAAGGTTAGAAAATAACAAATACAAAAAATTAAAAAGTTCATAAAATTTAAAAAATCTAGAAAATATCGTTTTGGCTATTCCATGTTCTGCTGGGTGTCGTCTGCTATGAAAAAGTCTTATTGGAACCATAATTCACTATAATTGAATAACATATCTTATTAAAACAACAGTACAGCATTAAAAAAAATCAAAGTATTGTCTGGTTGGTTGAAGAAAATTAAAATCTTTTTTTCTTTACTTCGAATAAGTAGTATACTATTTTCAGTTTTTGAAAAAATAAATTTTAGTTCTTCATTTGAGTACCCCCAAAGAATTAGCATTGCTCTCACAGGATATGTTATAGAGTGATAGTTTCAATAAGCAATATTATTAACGAATAGTTTAAATAAGGAATTTAATTTGAAAATTATTTCAATATTTATCATTAAAATAACAATGGTTTCAATATGTATGATATTAAGCAGCGTGCACTAAATTGATGCGCTTTAGGCTTTGTTTGGCAAGTACAAAACTTAAAAAAAATTTTCGGTGGATTGTGCAACGAATAGCAACGGATTATGCTAATTCTATTATTTATTATTAACTATTCTTTTTTCTGCAACTTGTTTTGAATTTCCAACTAACAGGTCAGTGCGAATGCAAAAAATGCGAGTCGAACAAAAATGAAATATCATAAGATGAAAGCAATCAGTAGCTGCAAAAGTAGGGCGACTGCGGCTATTTCGAAGATATCGTAAGCTCGTCTAAGTGACTTCTAAGATGAGATCCCGGAATACATAAGCTGTTGTTTTGTAAGGTAAATTTTTCAATTTTGTGTCATCATTTTATTTAATTTATTTTTTTTTTTCAAAGTTATTTTTGTCATAAAATTTCATGTAGTTATTTACTTCAAAATAATTTGAATATATTTTTAATGGCTATTTCAGTTAATTACATATTGCATGATTAAAATTTAAAACAAAAATACTATTTTTCTGAAATTTTAACTGTGGAGATAAATTTTATTAAAATCTATGCCAAAAATATAATTTTTGCTGCCTCGTTATTTTTTCAACTAAGTTTTCAAAAAAAGTATAAGATTACAAATTATTAATTCTTTAATTTTATCCATCTAGTTGGCTCAAGGTGTTGCAGCTGATACAACGTTAATGGTAGGATTGTTGGTTCAAGCCTAACTGGTCAAGCTTTATCACTTCTTCGGGCTGCGAGAGCAGCTGCTGAGACTGCCAAAGATTAAATTTTTTTTGCTACGGTGTTGCACGTTTTACTATTTACATCAAGATCAACACCACATTTTGCTTTTACTAGCGTTGTTTGATTGCTTGAGGGTTTCAAACAACTATTAGTGTCAACTTTACTTGGAATAGTATATTACACACCGGGCGCTGGAAAAGTATTAGCTAGCCCTAGCAAATCCAAATTGATGCCCGAGCTGAAGGCGAGGTCGTCAAGGGTTTGCTAAGGGTTAGTTCATACTTCTCTAGTGTCGTGTATAATGTTTTTTTCTACACAAGGTAAAGAAAGTTCAAACTCCCTGCTTGGGACAAGGAAGAAAGTTTGAACTTTCTGCGCCGTGTGTTGAAAATATATTTTCATCGTTGCAGAGATGTGTAGTACTCAAGTCAAATAATGTATTATAAAGATTGATATCTATCAAATTTATTTAAAAAATAGGTTTAATTCTTGTAACTATAAGTATGCTTTATATTTTTCATAGAGACCGAAATCGATTTGATCATTAAGATCTGAATTATGTAAATATGTTAATAAACTGATTATAAGAATATATTTATACTTTTTATTAATAGTATATTTCGTACCTAGGCCGCAAAAGTAAGAAATGTCTCAGATCACACGTGATTGTCAGCCGAGGCGCAGCCGAGGTTGATAAACCGTGTTCTTATTATTCTTTCTCTTATTTTTCTATGAAAAAACCTTTTTTCGAGATAGTTGAATTTTTTCCAAACAACGCCCCATTTGATTACGTTTTTTCGTATAAGTTTTTCAAACTTCAAACTAAATTATCTCGAAAAAAAACATGGAAATTTATACATTGCAGATGATATTTTGGGAAATTGAGACAAAACTACTTCCTTCAAAGTGATAAAACTGTGATGAAAAAGCGCTAAGCTCTACTCTTAAAGTAAGGGAAAAATATTATGGAAAAATCCATTTCAATTGGTCCGGGTATATGGCCGGACAAATTAAAAGAAATGCTACTTTCCAGCCGGAGTGCAGAAAATAAATTTTATAAATAAAATTTTAGCCAAAACCATCGCATTTATATATAATGAGAATCTTTGTGAATTTTTGCCAAAAAATTCCGAACTTAACTAATAATTCCCAAAGATTCATGAAGATTCACAAAGAATCACAAATATTCACAAAAATTCACGAAGATATTTTCGGCAAGGGTCTCGACTATCACATCAAGAATAAATCGATGGCATTCCATCTTGGTTCATCATTATGAAGAGGGATTTAAATTTAGAATTAAAGTCTCTCAATTAATCACATCAAGAATAAATCGATGATATTTGATCTTGGTTTATCATTACAAAGGGGGATTAATGCAATTTTAATACTTTCGATAATCTTTTCTACCGATAAAATGGCGTGATCTGAATCATGTTTCCGAACATCACTGACGACAATGAAGTCATTGTCTAATATTCATAATAACCGACTGCATTGAAGATTGAAATTTGATTTTTTTTCCAATGATAACTTTAGATTTCATCCTTTAGTATGAAAGACTAATTTTCTGCGAAATCAACATGTAAAACTAGACTTCATCGTTTTTTTTTAACAAAATATTTTTGTCTCGAGTGGCCTTCTTTTGAATATTTTGAATGCGATCATGAGTACAAATAATTTCAGTATATAATATTGTAATTCATTGAAAAAAAAGTATCTATAAAGTAACCATTTTTTTGCGATTCTCCTTTATCCCAAAAACCGTAAACGACTTCTTCAATTTCCATTCACTGTCATTTAGGCTTAAATTTTCAGCTGTTGTATTTTTTTTCAGAACAGTTCTGGCCTTCTTGAAAAGCGCAATCTAAACTATCTTTTAAACAAATCATTAAATATAATAGCAATGAAGAAAGATTTAGTTTTAATTCTTTTGTCATAGTATTGACATCCTCAATCGATTTTTTGACGGAAAAAGTTCTGGATCAGAAACATCTTAGCTACTCAAAATTTCTTGATTGCTGACTATCTGACTTTATTGACTAGGATTGGGTGCAGGGAGAATTTGGGTTTTTTCTTGTAATTTATCAAAACAATAACTGCACAGCTTATCAGTTTCACTAAAAATGCGATAAAGTTTAGGCATAAACTCTAAGAGATCAACCGAAAGTTCAAAAGTAGTTCTATTATCTTTGTATCGAATTTTTTTAGATCTTAAGCTTCGGTCTACACATTTGACTTAACTGAATGAGAAGATGTCACTCATTATGCGTAATCTGCAATAATACTTAAAGGATACATGAAGAAAAATAACCACAGCTTAAAAAAAGATGTAATGCTATGTTTTGGTCATCATTTTTAATTAATTTAATTTTATACACCGTGATTCATTAAATATGGATCAACTGAGATATTAATATTTTTGTGTACAGAATTTTACCCTGATTCCAAAAAAATATATTAATATTTTTTTTTTTAATCAGGTTTTTTTTTATCAACAATTAGAAATGTGCATGAAATTTAAAAGTGAGGTTTAGAATCAAAGACCTCATCAAAATAGAAGGCTGTATTTAATCGAGCGAACATAAACATAACCCTAGCCAGTTTAAAACGCACGTGGTTGAAGATCGTGGTATTGTTGTGAAGTGTTTTAAAAAAGAAGTGTGATTAAATCAGCATCGTACTAGCGGAAGGTTCGTATCTGGGTAAATTCATCACAGTGCAATACCGGAGTTGCATCGCCATCGCGTAATGCTGTGAATTTCAAGAGTTCGACGGCTTGCTACCGGCACAAACACCGGTAAGTAATTTTCAAATAAAAGCGTTATTATTGCAATTTTTATTTAGTCTTCTTCTTAAAACAATCGGCCGAGACACTACCTAAGTCGCGTCGCTGTTGCTCGAAGTTCCTCGACGGCTTACTACCAGCACAAGTACTCGTAAGTTGAAAACTTTATTTTTTATGAAAAAAAAAAAAAAAAAAAAAAACCATTACATTATAGGACAATTAATTTTTTTTTTTTTTTTTTTTTACAGTGTACAATCTACTCCGTACAGAAAACCCTGCAGAATCTGTCGTCGTGATTTAAGAGTTGCCATCACCGTCGCCGTTTGGTTCCGTTGATTCAAATGCGCAAGTATGTAAAATTTCAATTTTTTTCGTAATTTTTAATTCAATTTAATGTTTTTTTTCATACAAAACTATAGTTGTGTATGTATAAACCCTTGAAATATTATAGGATGTATCCATTTTACTTTAAAAAATTTATTTATTTCAGTATTTATTTTTTAATTTTGTCTCTATCTTTCAAACAATTTTTATGCTCTGAAAATTTTTAAAATAAATAATTTTGAACTATTTTTTTCAAAGGTGACGTTCTCGATCCAAGCTATGCCAAGGGGGGGCTGCTGTCCTTCGACCGCTACAATAACCAGCTGATGATCTACTGCTATCGGCTATAGCACATCGACACGGCTTTCGTTTACGGCAACAAGGTCGCCATCGGCAAGAGTTTGAAAAAGTACTTCGACAACGGTGGCAAACGCGAGGATGTCTTCATCACTACCAACGTACTATTTTTCGAGATTTTTTTTTTTCCCTAAGTACTGATTTCCAATCGTAGGTCATCTGAAAAAAGACGAGAAACTTACAGAGATTACAGGGTTGGCTACAATTTTAAATTCATTTTTTTTTTCTTATCTAACAAAAAATTATTGAGACGTATTTTACTAACGTAAATAAAAAACTAAATAAATTTTGTCTCTTTTAAAAAAGCTTCCCATGTACGGAGTCCGGGCCTCGGACGTCGAGAAGTTTCTGAAGCTGTCCCTCGAGAGTTTGGGCCTGCAGTACGTCGACATGTACTTCATCCACTCGCCGATGGGTATGGTCCAGGACAAAAACGAGAACTCGGTCGCCAAAAACGAGGACGGAAGCTTCGTCACAGACAACGACACCGATCGCGTTTCCACATGGAAGGTCGTACATTCAACTTAGAAAAAAAAAAAAAAATTTTAACTTAAGTAAACTTGATTTACTCGACAGGCAATGGAAGATCAAGTCAAAGCCAGTCGGGCCAAGTCGATCGGTCTGAGCAACTTTAACCAATAGCAAATTCAAAACGTCCTGGATCACTTCGAAATCAAACCGAGCAATTTGCAGGTATATAAAGTATATATATATATATTTTTTCTTTAAAAAGAAAATTTTTGACACGATTTATAGCAAGTTTTAGCTTGTTACGCGATAATAGTCATATGAATCAAAAAAATCATGTGTCATTTGATAAGCACCTCCCAGAGTTGAAATTAAACAACTCGCCCCACCTTAACCTGTCTCAGGTTAGGTATTCCGGGCTCAAATGAGATCTGACTCTTTTCAAGAACTCTCGCTTGATTAAAAGGCATATGAATCAAAAACATCATGTGTCATTTGATAAGCAACTCTCAGAGTAAAAATTAAACAACTCGCCCCAAACTTAACCTGTCTCAGGTTAGGTATTCCAGGCTCAAATGAGATCTGACTTTTTTTTCAAGAGCTCTCGCTTGATTAAAAGACATATGAATCAAAAAAAATCATTTGTCGTTTGATTAGCACCTCTCAGAGTTGAAATTGAACTGCTCACGACGGCCTTAACCTGTCTAAGGTAAGAGATTCTGGGCTCAAATAATATATAACTTTTTTTTTAAGAACTCTCGCTTGATTAAAAGGCATTTGAATCAAAAAAATCATTTCATCATCCATCTTTTTTTTCCGAAATTCTTGATTAATTAAAAGGCATTTGAATAAAAAAAATCATTTGTCATTTGATGAGCACCCCTAAAAGTTGAAATTGAACTCCTCACTACGGCCTTAACCTGTCTAAGGTAAGAGATTCTTGGCTCAAATAAGATCTAACTTTTTTTTCAAGAGTTCTTGCTTGATTAAAAGGCATTTGAATCAAAAAAATCTATTGTCATTTGATAAGCACCTCTCGAAATCCAAAATCAACTGCTTGGCCTGACCTGAAATAGATATACCGGTACTGAAGAATGTCTAGCTTGATTTTTTCAAAATTTTGAATTCAAATGGAGGCCTCCGTGTCAAAAAAATCATTTATGAATAAAATAGTGAAAATTTCAGTCGATCTCAACAGTCAACTAGTCTCAGGTTAGGTATTCCGGGCTCAAATGAGATCTGACTTTTTTCAAGAACTCTCGCTTGATTAAAAGGCATATGAATCAAAAAAACCATTTGTCATTTAGTTAGCATCTCTCAGAGTTGAAATTTAACAACTTGCCATGGCCTTGATATGTCTCAGGTTAGGTATTCCGGGCTCAAATGAGATCTGACTTTTTTTCAAGAACTCTCGCTTGATAAAAAGGCATATTAATCAAAAACATCATGTGTCATTTGATAAGCAACTCTCAGAGTTGAAATTAAACAACTCGCCATGGCCTTAACCTGCCTCAGGTTAGGTATTCCGGGCTCAAATGAGATCTGACTTTTTTTTCAAGAACTCTCGCTTGATCAATAGGCATTTGAATCAAAAAAATCATTCGTCATTTGGTTAGCACCTCTCAGAGTTAAAATTGAACAGCTTGCCATGGCCGTAGCATGTCTCAGGTTGGGTCTTCCGGGCTGATATTAGTTCTGCCTTTTTTTCAAGAATCCTTGCGTGTTTAAAAGTCATATGAATCAAAAAAATCAAGTGTCATTTGATTAGCACCTCCCAGAGTTGAAATTAAACAACTCGCCCCACCTTAACCTGTCTCAGGTTAGGTATTCCGGGCTCAAATGAGATCTGACTTTTTTCAAGAACTCTCGCTTGATTAAAAGGCATATGAATCAAAAAAACCATTTGTCATTTAGTTAGCATCTCTCAGAGTTGAAATTTAACAACTTGCCATGGCCTTGATATGTCTCAGGTTAGGTATTCCGGGCTCAAATGAGATCTGACTTTTTTTCAAGAACTCTCGCTTGATAAAAAGGCATATTAATCAAAAACATCATGTGTCATTTGATAAGCAACTCTCAGAGTTGAAATTAAACAACTCACCATGGCCTTAACCTGCCTCAGGTTAGGTATTCCGGGCTCAAATGAGATCTGACTTTTTTTTCAAGAACTCTCGCTTGATCAATAGGCATTTGAATCAAAAAAATCATTTGTCATTTGATTAGCACCTCTCAGAGTTAAAATTGAACAGCTTGCCATAGCCGTAGCCTGTCTCAGGTTGGGTCCTCCGGGCTGATATTAGTTCTGCCTTTTTTTCAAAAATCCTTGCGTGTTTAAAAGTCATATGAATCAGAAAAATCATTTGTCATTTCATTAGCACCTCTCTGAGTTGAAATTAAACAACTCGCCCCACCTTAACCTGTCTCAGGTTAGGTATTCCGGGCTCAAATGAGATCTGACTTTTTTCAAGAACTCTCGCTTGATTAAAAGGCATATGAATCAAAAAAACCATTTGTCATTTAGTTAGCATCTCTCAGAGTTGAAATTTAACAACTTGCCATGGCCTTGATATGTCTCAGGTTAGGTATTCCGGGCTCAAATGAGATCTGACTTTTTTTCAAGAACTCTCGCTTGATAAAAAAGCATATTAATCAAAAACATCATGTGTCATTTGATAAGCAACTCTCAGAGTTGAAATTAAACAACTCACCATGGCCTTAACCTGCCTCAGGTTAGGTATTCCGGGCTCAAATGAGATCTGACTTTTTTTTCAAGAACTCTCGCTTGATCAATAGGCATTTGAATCAAAAAAATCATTTGTCATTTGATTAGCACCTCTCAGAGTTAAAATTGAACAGCTTGCCATGGCCGTAGCCTGTCTCAGGTTGGGTCCTCCGGGCTGATATTAGTTCTGCCTTTTTTTCAAAAATCCTTGCGTGTTTAAAAGTCATATGAATTAGAAAAATCATTTGTCATTTCATTAGCACCTCTCTGAGTTGAAATTAAACAACTCGCCCCACCTTAACCTGTCTCAGGTTAGGTATTCCGGGCTCAAATGAGATCTGACTTTTTTCAAGAACTCTCGCTTGATTAAAAGGCATATGAATCAAAAACATCATTTGTCATTTGATTAGCATCTCTCAGAGTTGAAATTGAACAACTTGCCATGGCCTACATCTGTCTCAGGTTAGGTATTCTGGGCTCAAATGAGATCTAACTTTTTTTTCAAGATCTCTCGCTTGATTAAAAGGCATATGAATAAAAAAAATCATTTGTCATTTGATTAGCATCTCTCAGAGTTGAAATTAAACTACTCGCCATGACCTGAACCTGTCTTAGGTTAGGTATTCCGGGCTAAAATGAGATCTAACTTTTTTTTCTGAAATTCTTGCTTTATTAGAAGATATTTGAATCAAAAATCTTTTGTCATTTGATAAGCACCCCTAAAAGTTGAAATTGAACTGCTCACCACGGCCTTAATCTGTCTCAGGTTGGGTATTCTGGGCTCAAATGAGATCTAACTTTTTTTTCAAGAGTTCTTGCTTGATTGAAATTCATTTAAATCAAAAAAATCATTTGTCTATTGATTAGCGCTTCTCAGAGTTGAAATTAAACAGCTCGCCCCGACCTTAACCTGTCTCAGGTCAAGTATTCCGGGCTTAAATGAGATCCAACTTTTTTTTTTGAAATTCTTCCTCAATTAGAAGACATTTGAATCAAAAAATCATTCGTCATATGACTAGTTTCTCTCAGAGTAAAAATTAAACAGCTCGGCCTGACCATTACCTGTCTCAGGATAGGTATTCCGGGCTCAAATGAGATCTGACTTTTTTCAAGATCTCTCGCTTGATTAAAAGGCATATGAATCCAAAAAACCATTTGTCATTTGATTAGCACCTCTCAGAGTTAAAATTGAACAGATTGCCATGGCCGTAACCTGTTTCAGGTCGGGTCTTCCGGGCTTAAATGCGTCTTGCTTTTTTTTCAAGAACTCTCGCTTGATAAAAAGGCATATGAATCAAAAAAATCATTTGTCATATGATTAGCACCTCTCAGAGTTGAAATTAAACAACATGCCATGGCCTTAATCTGTCTCAGGTAAGGTATTCCGGGCTCAAAGAGATCTGACTTTTTTTCAAGAATCCTTGCGTGTTTAAAAGTCATATGAATCAAAAAAATCATGTGTCATTTGATTAGCACCTCCCAGAGTTGAAATTAAACAACTCGCCCCACCTTAACCTGTCTCAGGTTAGGTATTCCGGGCTCAAATGAGATCTGACTTTTTTCAAGAACTCTCGCTTGATTAAAAGTCATATGAATCAAAAAAATCATGTGTCATTTGATTAGCACCTCCCAGAGTTGAAATTAAACAACTCGCCCCACCTTAACCTGCCTCAGGTTAGGTATTCCGGGCTCAAATGAGATCTGACTTTTTTTTCAATACATCTCACTTGATCAAAAGGCATTTGAATCAAAAAAATCATTTGTCATTTGATTAGCACCTCTCAGAGTTGAAATTTAACAACTTGCCATGGCCTTGATCTGTCTCAGGTTAGGTATTCTGGGCTCAAATGAGATCTGACTTTTTTTCAAGAACTCTCGCTTGAAAAAAAGGCATATAAATCGAAAACATCATGTGTCATTTGATAAGCAACTCTCAGAGTTGAAATTAAACAACTCACCATGGCCTTAACCTGCCTCAGGTTAGGTATTCCGGGCTCAAATGAGATCTGACTTTTTTTTTCAATAACTCTCACTTGATCAAAAGGCATTTGAATCAAAAAAATCATTCGTCATTAGATTAGCACCTCTCAGAGTTAAAATTATACAACTCGCCCCAAACTTAACCTGCCTCAGGTAAGGTATTCTGGGCTCAAATGAGATCTGACTTTTTTTTCAAGAACTCTATGTTGATCAATAGGCATTTGAATCAAAAAAATCATTTGTCATTTGATTAGCACCTCTCAGAGTTATAATTGAACAGCTTGCCATGGCCGTAGCCTGTCTCAGGTTGGGTCTTCCGGGCTGATATTAGTTCTGCCTTTTTTTCAAGAATTCTCGCTTGATTAAAAGGCATATGAATCAAAAACATCATGTGTCATTTGATAAGCAACTCTCAGAGTTGAAATTAAACAACTCACTATGGCCTTAACCTGCCTCAGGTTAGGTATTCCAGGCTCAAATGAGATCTGACTTTTTTTTCAATAACTCTTACTTGATCAAAAGGCATTTGAATCAAAAAAATCATTTGTCATTTGATTAGCACCTCTCAGAGTTGAAATTTAACAACTTGCCATGGCCTTGATCTGTCTCAGGTTAGGTATTCTGGGCTCAAATGAGATCTGACTTTTTTTCAAGAACTCTCGCTTGATAAAAAGGCATATAAATCAAAAACATCATGTGTCATTTGATAAGCAACTCTCAGAGTTGAAATTAAACAACTCACCATGGCCTTAACCTGCCTCAGGTAAGGTATTCTGGGCTCAAATGAGATCTGACTTTTTTTTCAAGAACTCTATGTTGATCAATAGGCATTTGAATCAAAAAAATCATTTGTCATTTGATTAGCACCTCTCAGAGTTATAATTGAACAGCTTGCCATGGCCGTAGCCTGTCTCAGGTTGGGTCTTCCGGGCTGATATTAGTTCTGCCTTTTTTTCAAGAATTCTCGCTTGATTAAAATGCATATGAATCAAAAAAATCATTTGTCATTTGATTAGCATCCCTCAGAGTTGAAATTAAACAACTCGCCCCACCTTAACCTGTCTCAGGTTAGGTATTCCGGGCTCAAGTGAGATCAGACTTTTTTCAAGAACTCTCGCTTGATTAAAAGGCATATGAATCAAAAACATCATTTGTCATTTGATTAGCATCTCTCAGAGTTGAAATTGAACAACGTGCCATGGCCTAGATCTGTCTCAGGTTAGGTATTCTGGGCTCAAATGAGATCTAACTTTTTTTTCAAGAGTTCTTGCTTGATTGAAATTCATTTAAATCAAAAAAATCATTTGTCCATTGATTAGCGCTTCTCAGAGTTGAAATTAAACAGCTCGCCCCGACCATAACCTGTCTCAGGTTAAGCATTCCGGGCTTAAATGAGATCCAACTTTTTTTTTTGAAATTCTTGCTCAATTAGAAGACATTTGAATCAAAAAATCATTTGTCATATGACTAGTTTCTTTCACAGTAAAAATTAAACAGCTCGGCATGACCATTACCTGTCTCAGGCTAGGTATTCCGGGCTCAAATGAGTCTTGCTTTTTTTTCAAGAACTCTCGCTTGATAAAAAGGCATATGAATCAAAAAAATCATTTGTCATATGATAAGCACCTCTCAGAGTTGAAATTAAACAACATGCCATGGCCTTAATCTGTCTCAGAATAGGTATTCCGGGCTCAAAGAGATCTGACTTTTTTTTCAATAACTCTTACTTGATCAAAAGGCATTTGAATCAAAAAAATCATTTGTCATTTGATAAGCACCTCTCAGAGTTATAATTGAACAGCTTGCCATGGCCGTAGCCTGTCTCAGGTTGGGTCTTCCGGGCTGATATTAGTTCTGCCTTTTTTTCAAGAATTCTCGCTTGATTAAAAGGCATATGAATCAAAAAAATCATTTGTCATTTGATAAGCAACTCTCAGAGTTGAAATTAAACAACTCACCATGGCCTTAACCTGCCTCAGGTTAGGTATTCCAGGCTCAAATGAGATCTGACTTTTTTTTCAATAACTCTTACTTGATCAAAAGGCATTTGAATCAAAAAAATCATTTGTCATTTGATAAGCACCTCTCAGAGTTGAAATTTAACAACTTGCCATGGCCTTGATCTGTCTCAGGTTAGGTATTCTGGGCTCAAATGAGATCTGACTTTTTTTCAAGATTTCTCGCTTGATAAAAAGGCATTTGAATCAAAAAAATCATTTATCATTAGATTAGCACCTCTCAGAGTTAAAATTATACAACTCGCCCCAAACTTAACCTGCCTCAGGTAAGGTATTCTGGGCTCAAATGAGATCTGACTTTTTTTTCAAGAACTCTATGTTGATCAATAGGCATTTGAATCAAAAAAATCATTTGTCATTTGATTAGCACCTCTCAGAGTTATAATTGAACAGCTTGCCATGGCCGTAGCCTGTCTCAGGTTGGGTCTTCCGGGCTGATATTAGATCTGCCTTTTTTTCAAGAATTCTCGCTTGATTAAAAGGCATATGAATCAAAAAAATCATTTGTCATTTGATTAGCATCTCTCAGAGTTGAAATTAAACAACTCGCCCCACCTTAACCTGTCTCAGGTTAGGTATTCCGGGCTCAAATGAGATCTGACTTTTTTCAATAACTCTCGCTTGATTAAAAGGCATATGAATCAAAAACATCATTTGTCATTTGATTAGCATCTCTCAGAGTTGAAATTGAACAACTTGCCATGGCCTAGATCTGTCTCAGGTTAGGTATTCTGGGCTCAAATGAGATCTAACTTTTTTTTCAAGATCTCTCGCTTGATTAAAAGGCATATGAATCAAAAAAATCATTTGTCATTTGATTAGCATCTCTCAGAGTTGAAATTAAACTACTCGCCATGACCTTAACCTGTCTTAGGTTAGGTATTCCGGGCTCAAATGAGATCTAACTTTTTTTCTGAAATTCTTGCTTCATTAGAAGATATTTGAATCAAAAAATCTTTTGTCATTTGATAAGCACCCCTAAAAGTTGAAATTGAACTGCTCACCACGGCCTTAACCTGTCTCAGGTTGGGTATTCTGGGCTCAAATGAGATCTAACTTTTTTTTCAAGAGTTCTTGCTTGATTGAAATTCATTTAAATCAAAAAAATCATTTGTCCATTGATTAGCGCTTCTCAGAGTTGAAATTAAACAGCTCGCCCCGACCTTAACCTGTCTCAGGTTAAGTATTCCGGGCTTAAATGAGATCCAACTTTTTTTTTGAAATTCTTGCTCAATTAGAAGACATTTGAATCAAAAAATCATTTTTCATATGACTAGTTTTTCTCAATGTAAAAATTAAACAGCTCGGCCTGACCATTACCTGTCTCAGGCTAGGTATTCCGGGCTTAAATGAGATCTGACTTTTTTTCAAGATCTATCGCTTGATTACAAGGTATATGAATCAAAAAAACCATTTGTCATTTGATTAGCACCTCTCAGAGTTAAAATTGAACAGATTGCCATGGCCGTAACCTGTTTCAGGTCGGGTCTTCCTGGCTCAAATGAGTCTTGCTTTTTTTTCAAGAACTCTCGCTTGATAAAAAGGCATATGAATCAAAAAAATCATTTGTCTTATGATTAGCACCTCTCAGAGTTGAAATTAAACAACATGCCATGGCCTTAATCTGTCTTAGAATAGGTATTCCGGGCTCAAAGAGATCTGACTTTTTTTCAAGAACACTTGCTTGATAAAAAGGCATATGAATCAAAAACGTCATTTGTCATTTGATTAGCACATCTCAGAGTTGGAATCGAACAGCCCACCCCATCCTCGACCTATCACAGGTTAGGTATTCCGGGCTCAAATTAGATCTAACTTTTTTTCTGAAATTCTTGGTTTATTAGTTGATATTTGAATCAAAAAATCTTTTGTCATTTGATAAGCACCCCCAAAAGTTGAAATGGAACTGCTCACCACGGTCTTAACATGTCTCAGGTAGGGTATTCTGGGCTCAAATGAGATCTAACTTTTTTTTAGGAGTTCTTGTTTGATTGAAATTCATTTAAATCAAAAACTCATTTGTCCATTGATTAGCACTTCTCAGAGTTGAAATTAAACAGCTCGCCCCGACCTTAACCTGTCTCAGGTTAAGTATTCCGGGCTCAAATGAGATCCAACTTTTTGTTCAAGATATCTTGCTTGATTAAAATGCATTTGAATCAAAGAAATCATTTGTCATTTTATTAGCACCTCTCGGAATCCAAATTCAACTGCTCGGCCTGACCTGAAATAGATGTCGCGGTACTGAAAAATGTCTAGCTTGATTTTTTCATAATTTTAAATTCAAATGGAAGCCTCCCAGTCAAAAAAAATCATTTGTGAATAAAATAGAAAAAATTCAAGTCGATTTCCAACAGTCAACTAGTCTCAGGTTCGGTATTCTGGGCTCAAATGAAATCTGACTTTTTTTCAAGAACTCTCGCTTGACAATAGGCATATGAATCAAAAAAATCATTTGTCATTTGATAAACACCTCTCAGAGTTAAAATTCAACAGCTTGCCATGGTCGTAGCCTGTCTCAGGTTGGGTCTTCCGGGCTATCTGGCTATCTGCCTCTTATCTGGCTATCTGCTCGCAGGCAGTAAAGGCAGAGGACGGCAGTTTTAGTTCTTTCCGGCCCCTTAATAAGGGCGTGCCCCAGGGGTCGGTGTTGAGTCCTCTGCTCTTCCTTCTGTTTATTGTTGACATTGCTCTAGGCCTTGGTCCTGGTGTCTTTCATGTGACTTATGCGGATGATCTTCAGATTTACGTGCGGGGCCGAGTTGAGGACATACATGACACTCTGGGAAGACTGAGTCGAGGTGCTGAACACGTTGCTGACTGTGCTGCCACTAATCAGCTGGTGCTGGATGCTAAAAGGACCAAGGCCATGATTTTTGGGACCCCGTCCTATGTCAATGCCTTTAACGAGTTGGGTATTCGTGACCTGTGGTTTGGTGGCTGCACAGTCCCGTTTGTCCCCTCTGCGCGTAGTTTGGGGTGGTGCTGGACTCTAAGCTGAACTGGAAAGACCATGTTCGGTATGTTTGTCGTAGAGCCAACTCGTGTAAACACCTCGTGCAAACCTTGCTTTTTCCTATCGTTGACTATTTATCACTTGTGTACTGTAATATCTCGGGTGGGCAGGATCTCATATTACAGCGTTTGCTCAATCGTGGGATCAAGTACATCTTTGGGATTAGAAAGGGCGATCGCGTTACACTCTACAGACGCAAGCTTGGCTGGCTTTTTCCGCAGGGACTATTTTGCTGCTTGCTTGCTCTATAGAATCCTTCTCACAGGTACCCCCTGCTATTTGGCTGATTTGTTTGCTGAGAAGCTCAACTCGTGTCCCAAGAGAATGGTGAACCCGCATGCACTTGATTCGGTGATTGTCCCCTTTGCTCGCATGGACTTTCTGAAACGATCTTTTCATGTACTAGCTACTAACTCATGCAACACACTACCGAGAGACATTATTCGTCTGGCCCATGCTCGCCACCAGACTCCGTCTCACTTTCACCTTACTTCTTCTTGAGCCTTTTTGGCACAAACGTATACATAACTTAGATCATATATTTTGAGTGATTTGCATGTTTGTAACGTCAAATCTTTGTTTTACAGATCGAACCCAGAGAAGAGTCACCGTAAATTGTTGGATGGGCTTAAGAAACCACCAGCTGATTGGCACACATTTTTTCGATGAAAGATTAGATGGCGTAACATTTAGGAATTTCCTCGAACAAGAATTCCAAGTACTTCTTCGAGGAAATCTGAATCGAGAACAAATTGATCAAACAATCTTTCAGCATGATGGGGCTCCTGCTCATACTGCGCGGGAGACCCAGGAGCTTCTCCATGAGTTGTTTCCCAGAGGGTATATTGGTCGAGGAGGATTGGTTGCAGAATGGCCTGCAAGGTCACCTGACTTCAACCCCCTCGATTATTACCTCTGGGGAACAATGAAGGAGAAGCTCTATCATAACGGGAGACGCTTCAATAATGAGCAGGAGCTCCAAAATGCTATCAGAGAGATCGCAAACGGGATTGAGGCTGAAACGATAAGAAAAGCTGTTGAAAATATCATCAAACGAGCCCGTGAATGCATCAATCAACGTGAGGGTCATTTCGAACAATGTTTGGATTAAAAATTTATATAAAAGCTTCCTTTTTTTTCAAGTGACTTCAACGTTGGTTGATGCATTGTTTATTTGTATAAAAATGAACTGTACATATTTTGTTTTTTTTTTTTATGAAATATATTTAATTTTGTTGATGTTAGAAAATTGTTCAAAATAAAAGATTTATTGTAAATAAATAAATATTCTTGTTAAGATAAAACCTCTTTGTTGAGCAGAGTCCTTCAGTGATTGTTAATGATGAGTAGCACCTTTTGAGTCTAAGCCAGTTGAGCGTTGATAGGAGCTTGTCGGGTAGTACCTTGAGGAAAGTCCAAACCAAAATACCGCGTTCACCATGTGGCGGTAGCGAGGTTATAGTCGTAGGTGAGTAGACCACGAGAGATGCCCTAGAGATTTTCCACTCTTGCATGATTGTCAAGTAATTTGTAAACACACAATTCTATTTATTGGCTCTCACTAATCACTTCCCTTTGAGCTCGCATTCGTATAATTATTGAATCCGTGATACTTTTGCTTACACAAGGCGTGAAATCAAGCCTTAAAAATCCAGATGATAGAAACAAAGTCATAAGTCGATTTTTACCCGTCTTGAGCCCAAAAACTTATTCGGGTAACGTGTCCTGTTTCAGGTCTGGCCAAACAGTTAAATCGTGACTCTGAGAGATGCTAATCAAATGACAAATGATTTTTTTGATTCATATGCCTTTTAAACACGCAAGAATTTTTGAAAAAAAGGCAGATCAAAATTTAGCCCGGAAGACCGAACCTGAGACAGGTTACGGCCATGGCTGGCTGTTCAATTTTAACTCTGAGAGGTGCAAATCAAATGACAAATGATTTTTTTGATTCAAATGCCTTTTAAACAAGCGAGAGTTCTGAAAAAAAAGTCAGATCTCATTTGAGCCTGGATTACCTAACCTGAGACTAGTTGACTGTTGGAGATCGACTGAAATTTTTACTATTTTATTCACAAATGAATTTTTTGACACGGAAGCCTCCATTTGTATTCAAAATTATGAAAAAATAAAGCTAGACATTTTTCAGTACCTGTATATCTATTTCAGGTCAGACCGAGCAGTTGATTTCGGATTTCGAGAGGTGCTAATCAAATGACAATAGATTTTTTTGATTCAAATGCCTTTTAATCAAGCAAGAACTCTTGAAAAAAAAGTTAGATTTTATTTGAGCCCAGAATCTCTTACCTAAGACAGGTTAAGGCCGTGGTGAGCAGTTCAATTTCAACTTTTAGGGGTGCTTATCAATTGACAAATTATTTTTTTGATTCAAATATCTTCTAATAAATCAAGAATTTCAGAAAAAAAAGTTAGATCTCATTTGAGCCGGAAATAGCTAACCTGAGACAGGTTAAGGCCGTGGTGAGCTGTTCAGTTTCAACTCCGAGAGGTGCTTATCAAATGAGAAATGTATTTTTTGATTCAAATGCCTTCTAATTGAGCAAGAATTTCGGAAAAAAAAGTTAGATCTCATTTAAGATCGGAATACCTAGCCTGAGACAGGTTAAGTTTGAGACGAGTTGTTAAATTTCAACTCTGAGAGGTGCTAATCAAATGACAAATGATTTTTTTTATTCATATGCCATTTAAACACGCAAGGATTCTTAAAAAAAAGGCAGAACTAATTTCAGCCCGGAAGACCCAACCTGAGAAAGGTTACGGCCATGGCAAGCTGTTCAATTTTAACTCTGTGAGGTGCTTATCAAATGACAAATGATTTTTTTGATTCAAATGCCTTTTAATCGAGCGAGAGTTCTTGAAAAAAAGTCAGATCTTATTTGAGCCCGGAACACCTAACCTGAGACTGGTTAAGGCCATGGCGAGTTGTTTAATTTCAACTCTGAGAGGTGCTAATCAAATGACAAATGATTTTTTTGATTCATATTCATGCCTTTTAATCAAGCAAGAGTTCTTGAAAAAAAGTCAGATCTCATTTGAGCCCAGAATAGCTAACCTGAGGCAGGTTAAGGCCATGGCAAGCTGTTCAATTTTAACTCTAAGAGGTGCTTATCAAATGACAAATGATTTTTTTGATTCAAATAACTTTCAATCAAGCGAGAGTTCTTGAAAAAAAAGTTAGATATTATTTGAGCCCAGAATCTCTTACCTTAGACAGGTTAAGGCCGTGGTGAGCAGTTCAATTTCAACTTTAAGGGGTGCTTATCAAATGACAAATGATTTTTTAGATTCAAATGTCTTCTAATAAAGCAAGAATTTCGGAAAAAAAAAGATAGATCTCATTTGAGCCCGGAATACTCAGCCTGAGACAGGTTAAGTTTGGGGCGAGTTGTTTAATTTCAACTCTGAGAGGTACTATTCAATTGACAAATGATTTTTTTGATTCATATGCCTTTTAAACATGCAAGAATTCTTAAAAAAAAGGCCGAACTAAATTCAGCCCGGAAGACCCAAGCTGAGACAGGTAACGGCCATGGCAAGCTGTTCCATTTTAACTCTCAGAGGTGCTAATCAAATGACAAATAATTTTTTTTTCTATTCATATGCCTTTTAAACAGGATTCTTTAAAAAAAGGCAGAACTAATTTCAGCCCGGAAGACCCGACCTGAATCAGGTTACGGCCATGGCAATCTGTTCAATTTTAACTCTGAGAGGTGCTAATCAAATGACAAATGGTTTTTCTGATTCATATGCCTTTTAATCAAGCGAGAGATCTTGAAAAAAAGTCAGATCTCATTTGAGCCCGGAATACCTAGCCTGAGACAGGTGATGGTCAGGCCGAGCTGTTTAATTTTTACTCTGAGAATCTTAGTTATATGACAAATGATTTTTTGATTCAAATAACTTCTAATTGAGCAAGAATTTCAGAAAAAAAAGTTGGATCTCATTTGAGCCCGGAATACTTAACCTGAGACAGGTTAAGGTTGGGGCGAGCTGTTTAATTTCAACTTTGAGAAGTGCTAATCAATGGACAAATGATGTTTTTGATTCATATGCCTTTTTATCAAGCGAGAGTTCTTGAAAAAAAGTCAGATCTCATTTGAGCCCGGAATACCTAACCTGAGACAGATGAAGGCCATGGCAAGTTGTTTAATTTCAACTCTGAGAGGTGCTAATCAAATGACAAATGATTTTTTTGATTCGAATGCCTATTGATCAAACGAGAGTTCTTGAAAAAAAATTCAGATCTGTTTCAGAGCCTAGAATACCTAACCTGAGACAGGTTAAGTTTGGGACGAGTTGTATAATTTTAACTCTGAGAGGTGCTAATCAAATGATAAATGATTTTTTTGATTCAAATGCCTTTTGATCAAGCGAGAGTTATTGAAAAAAAAGTCAGATCTCATTTGAGCTCAGAATACCTAACCTGAGACTAGTTGACTGTTAGAGATCGTCTAAAATTTTTACTATTTTATTCACAAATGATTTTTTTGACACGGAGGCCTCCATTTGAATTCAAAATTATGAAAAAATCAAGCTAGACATTCTTCAGTACCGGTATATCTATTTCAGGTCAGGCCAAGCAGTTGATTTTGGATTTCGAGAGGTGCTTATCAAATGACAATAGATTTTTTTGATTCAAATGCCTTTTAATCAAGCAAGAACTCTTGAAAAAAAAGTTAGATCTTATTTGAGCCAAGAATCTCTTACCTTAGACAGGTTAAGGCCGTAGTGAGCAGTTCAATTTCAACTTTTAGGGGTGCTCATCAAATGACAAATGATTTTTTTTATTCAAATGCCTTTTAATTAAGCAAGAATTTCGGAAAAAAAAGATAGATGATGAAATGATTTTTTTGATTCAAATGCCTTTTAATCAAGCGAGAGTTCTTAAAAAAAAAGTTTGATATTATTTCAGCCCAGAATCTCTTACCTTAGACAGGTTAAGGCCGTCGTGAGCAGTTCAATTTCAACTCTGAGAGGTGCTAATCAAACGACGAATGATTTTTTTTTATTCTTATGTCTTTTAATCAAGCGAGAGCTCTTGAAAAAAAAGTCAGATCTCATTTGAGCCTGGAATACCTAACCTGAGACAGGTTAAGTTTGGGGCGAGTTGTTTAAATTTTACTCTGAGACAAGCTAGTTATTTGACAAATGTCTTTTTTGATTCAAATGCCTTCTTATCGAGCAAGAATTTCGGAAAAAAAAGTTAGATCTCATTTTTTAATTTTAAAGTAGTTCTGAAATTTAGCACACAGTATGATGACACTTTATTACAGACTGAGAATACTTCTAATTTATTCCTAGAGGTATCTAGGACTTTTATTTTTGGTCTCGATTAAAATATCGCGTAACAAGCTAAAACTTGCTATAAATCGTGTCAAAAATTTTCTTTTTAAAGAACAAATATTTATATATACTTTATTTACCTGCAAATTGCTCGGTTTGATTTCGGAGTGATCCAGGACGTTTTGAATTTGCGATTGGTTAAAGTTGCTCAGACCGATCGACGTGCCCCGACCGGCTTTGACTTGATCCTCCATTGCCTGTCGAGTAAATCAAGTTTACTTAAGTTAAAATTTTTTTTTTTTTTCTAAGTTGAATGTACGACCTTCCATGTGAAACGTGATCGGTGTCGTTGTCTGTGACGAAGCTTCCGTCCTCGTTTTTGGCGACCGAGTTCTCGTTTTTGTCCTGGACCATACCCATCGGCGAGTGGATGAGGTACATGTCGACGTACTGCAGGCCCAAACTCTCGAGGGACAGCTTCAGAAACTTCTCGACGTCCGAGGCCCGGACTCCGTACATGGGAAGCTTTTTTAAAAGAGACAAAATTTATTTAGTTTTTTATTTACGTTAATAAAATACGTCTCAATAATTTTTTGTTAGATAAGAAAAAAAAAATGAATTTAAAATTGTAGCCAACCCTGTAATCTCTGTAAGTTTCTCGTCTTTTTTCAGATGACCTACGATTGGAAATCAGTACTTAGGGGGAAAAAAAATCTCGAAAAATAGTACCTTTGTAGTGATGAAGACATCCTCGCGTTTGCCACCGTTTTCGAAGTACTTTTTCAAATTCTTGCCGATGGCGACCTCGTTGCCGTAAACGAAAGCCGTGTCGATTTGCTATAGCCGATAGCAGTAGATCATCAGCTGGTTATTGTAGCGGTCGAAGGACAGCAGCCCCCTCTTGGCATAGCTTGGATTGAGAACGTCACCTTTGAAAAAAATAGTTCAAAATTATTTATTTTAAAAATTTTCAGAGCATAAAAATTGTTTGAAAGATAGAGACAAAATTAAAAAATAAAGACTGAAATAAATAAATTTTTTAAAGTAAAATGGATACATCCTATAATATTTCAAGGGTTTATACATACACAACTATAGTTTTGTATGAAAAAAAACATTAAATTGAATCAAAAATTACGAAAAAAATTGAAATTTCACATACTTGCGCATTTGAATCAACGGAACCAAACGGCGACGGCGATGGCAAGTCTCTTAAATCACGACAGATTCTGCAGGGTTTTCTGTACGGAGTAGATTGTACACTGTAAAAAAAAAAAAAAAAAAAAAAATTAATTGTCCTATAATGTAATGGTTTTTTTTTTTTTTTTCATAAAAAATAAAGTTTTCAACATACGAGTACTTGTGCTGGTAGTAAGCCGTCGAGGAACTTCGAGCAACAGCGACGCGACTTAGGTAGTGACTCGGCCGATTTTTTTAAGAAGAAGACTAAATAAAAATTGCAATAATAACGCTTTTATTTGAAAATTACTTACCGGTGTTTGTGCCGGTAGCAAGCCGTCGAACTCTTGAAATTCACAGCATTACGCGATGGCGACGCAACTCCGGTATTGCACTGTGATGAATTTACCCAGATACGAACCTTCCGCTAGTACGATGCTGATTTAATCACACTTCTTTTTTAAAACACTTCACAACAATACCACGATCTTCAACCACGTGCGTTTTAAACTGGCTAGGGTTATGTTTATGTTCGCTCGATTAAATACAGCCTTCTATTTTGATGAGGTCTTTGATTCTAAACCTCACTTTTAAATTTTATGCACATTTCTGATCGTTGATAAAAAAAAACCTGATTAAAAAAAAAAATATTAATATATTTTTTTGGAATCAGGGTAAAATTCTGTACACAAAAATATTAATATCTCAGTTGATCCATATTTAATGAATCACGGTGTATAAAATTAAATTAATTAAAAATGATGACCAAAACATAGCATTACATCTTTTTTTAAGCTGTGGTTATTTTTCTTCATGTATCCTTTAAGTATTATTGCAGATTACGCATAATGAGTGACATCTTCTCATTCAGTTAAGTCAAATGTGTAGACCGAAGCTTAAGATCTAAAAAAATTCGATACAAAGATAATAGAACTACTTTTGAACTTTCGGTTGATCTCTTGGAGTTTATGCCTAAACTTTATCGCATTTTTAGTGAAACTGATAAGCTGTGCACCTTATTAGTATAATAACGATCCAGAACACATAAAGATCATAAACAATAAATGAAAGCAAAAACTATAATGTAGCAGATTGTTCGAAATCATATACTGTATACAATATTTGGATGCGTTTTATTTGAGTTGGTCGTTCGGTCGAATCGCTTGGTTCGCGTGATTCAGTTGTTCCGATTGTTTCGAATTTCGATCAAAAAAATTATGAAGTAATTCAGTTTTACCTCAATCTTGTTATTACTGCCTGCCGCTTAAGCGAAAGTAAACGAAAGAGCGATCTCTCTAGGTAGATGGAAAAATTTGTCCTTTGGGATCTGGATTTTGATGAAACTTTGCACACAGCTTTCATTCATCATAAAAAAGCCCTTCAGTGTTCTTTTTCCAGAATGGGCCCTTTCTTACCAAGTTCCCATGTATCCCATATGTTAATAATTAGACTAATTCTAATAAAAAGCCGTTTTTGACCGCATATTCAAAAAATTCCTTCTCAGACTGTATTGTGCTTAGAAATATCTGAAACCTTGCATTTTTTTTTTCGCAAGTACTTTTGGAAAAAAATTATTACAAATTTTTTTTTAATGATTTGTCTATTTATATTGTCACCCAAAAAGACTAAAAACTGGTTTCAGAAAGCTTAATTTTATATCGACAAAATCATTCAAAAAAAATTTGTAATAATTTTTTTCCAAAAGTACTAGGAAAAATGAAAAAACTGCGAGGTTCCAGATATTTCTAAGTGCAATACAGTCCGAGTAGGAATTTTTTGAATATGAGATCAAAAACTGCTTTTCATTGGAATCAATCTAATATTAAAATAGGGGATATATGGGAAGCAGGTAAAAAAAGGTTCATTCTGGAAAAAGAACACTGAAGGGATTTTTTTATGATGAATGAAAGCCGTGCGCAAAGTTTCATGAAAATCCAGATCTCAATGGACAAATTATCTTCTTGTAAGTAAGTTGTTAAAAAGCAGTTTTTAGTTTACAAAATTTTTTTTGATTGATACAAAATTATTATATTGCAAATAATTATTGTTAATTACAGTTAATTATGTTCAGAAGATAGTTCAAATTCTAACTTTAAGTATAAAAATTTGAATTTTTTTTTGCAATATTTTTAATTGAAGTTAACTCAACAATCAATAATCCACCATTTAGCAAGGAACTCTAAATTCCGAAATCGTTTTTATTTTGAAGATTACAGGACGTCTTTTCTAAATATAGTTGCGATCGTTGATAACTGCGGGTATTTTCAGAGGTTTCAAATACACCCTGAGCATAATCATAAACGAGATTTGAAGGAATAAAGGGTAAAGTGACGATCGCGTTCTTAGAGTCGAGGAAAAATTTTGTATTATTGAAGATTATGGTAGTGAGGTTGTCAATGGTATTGAGATATAATGGAGAAGGTGAAATTATTTGTCTTTTTTAACTACAGCGTACTTCCAATGGGAAAAATTGAACCCGATTAGTACCTGCTATGAAACTTATTTAACAAAATTTAAGTATAGTTGAGTATGATTTTTTTTTAAATTAGCACTGTTGATATAATTGTTCAAAAATGTTCTTTTTTCTGTTAATTTGAAACTTCATGCTTTAAAAAGTGTTGATTCCTTGCACAAATAAGTATAATTTTTATTCTTTTCGTGCTCTATTATTTCATCAAAATAATTTTATTTAATATATTTATCGAAATACTTACAATCATTGCTAGGTATCCGTGGTTAAAAATTATAAAATAAAAATTAAAAAAAAAAAATTTTCCGTAACTTACCTGGAACAAAAATCAATATCAAAATTTTAGCAAACATGTTTATTTGAAATTTCATACCTATTTTAAGTTTATTTGACTAAACAAAACTTTTATTAGCAAATTTTTTACAGGATACCATAATTTGAAAATGTTTTTCAAACATGTCTAACGATACCATCCTCAAAAAAGTAACTAACTAACCTTCCTGAAACGTAACACATGGCCATATTTTTGACCCCAGGGTCATATTTTTGTCATTTTTGACAATTTTTCTGAGTACTTCAAAACTAATTAATACTCGTTGTGCTTTGCGCGACTGAATCATATTTTTTTATTTAATTTTAATGTTATTTTGACGTTTTTTTTTCGATCATTGTAAATGCTGATTTGAGTATACTATTTGGTTTGAAATATCAAAGCCAGCGGTAGATGGGTTAGGAGAGTTTTTCGTGCCAAAATAGTAGCCAGCTGCCGTTCTTTATTTACAGTAGCTGGAGCTACCTTATCACTACTAACCATAATTAATTTATTATTTAAAAATTAAAACACGCTACCTGCATCATTAAACCTATAGAGCACGCCTATTTTTCACTATCAAAGAGATGAGGATTGTTTTCGTTTCGTATATTTTTTTAATTTCCTTATTTATCAACTCGCATTTTTGAATCCAGCCTTTTTTCGGAATTTTCACAGTGTTCGAAAAACATTCAAACGCCGATAGATATTCGGCACTTCACAGAATTTTCCCAAAACATTTTTTTCTAATATTTTATGGATTGATATAGATTAAATGATTAAAAAATAGTATATATAACCTATCAATAGATTGATAAAACTTTAAAAGCTAAGTCAATCGTTTTAAAAACTTTTTTACCGCTAACTGGCCTGACCTTAAATTGTGCCTACTTCCCAAATTCATTAGAACCTATATTGATTCTTAGTGTAGGGATCTGTACGATCGACTCGTGCTAACTCGATCCCGCGCGACTGCTGCGCCAGTCAGTACCGCTCGATCCGCCTCGATGGTCGGATGCTCCGTGTGTATCCACAGCAGCAAATAAAGAAATCTTGTAATTATACTGAGTGCCTTCGATTTACCTAATCTTCCTCAGCAACACGAAAAGCAGGAGATAGCCCTGCGGTCTACTTGGACCTCAAACGCTACACTGGTGACCCCGGAATTTCCCAACACGCGAAGTCAGGAAATCTTCAAGATTGTTCGAGTCGTATACTCTCTTCGAGCGAGGCAGCACGTCAAAAGACGTTTTGCTCTAGCGACAAAAAAAAAAAAAAAAAATTGGTCTTGAAAACTGCGAAGTTGTGCAGGCACCCTGGCAACTTCGCACGGAAAATTCAAAAACAAACCTCGGCCCACGAGCCCCCGAGAGACCTTGGCATCGTTGGAGGAGCAGCGGTTGAAGCCGGCGCGAAGCCACTTCACGAAGAGTGCATTCTCGGCGCGAAGTCGATGCACGAAGAGGGTTACCTGGACGCGAAGTCGGTACCCAGGTCAGGCTGACGGAGATCACTTCCACGTCGAACTCTGCAAGCTCATGGCTACGACCCCGCGCCGCCATGGCTATCCTCCAGGACGTCAGCGAACATCATCTCCAGGATGACAACGGACCAGCCCTTCAAAAACATTGTGTGTGTGAATTGTGTGTCCAGTGTGAGTACGGATCTAGTGTGCAGAGTGCAAAGTAAGCACTTGTGCGTGCTTGCTTTACCGCGTATTCCCCCAGTTCCGCGAATTAGCGACAGTTACGCGCGCTCACACTGAAATTGCTCGTTCGGTATTTACAAACATTGCGGCGTGTCTTGTACGAAGCGTCGCGAACAGTTTCAATTTCCTAGGTAGTATAAACAACTTCTTGCAGTCAGGTAAAACTGAAGAATTGTTTTTTCTATTATTCACCGATATCTGTCACGCGACTATTTTCTCGCCGGGCATAAATTCACTCGCGTACGCGGCGGCGTGTGCTGGACAAAGACAGTTGCTTTGTATTAGGGCCTTGTGAGCCACGCACACGCATCGGCGTTTTAGCTCGTGGGTCCACTGCCTGACTCCCCGGACCATTCCCCTCGGTAGGGTTTTCATTTTTTCTCGTCATGGTGATCGAGACCAACGAGGAGCGGCACGCGCGTGAGTTGGCGGAGGTCCAGCGGAGGCTGAAGACCGCTCAAGCCCAGATCGAGAGCTTGCGCCAAGCTCAGGCGACCACGACTGCCGGACCAACGGACACCGCAAGTGCATCGGCGACAACTACCGCGGCGGTTACAAACTCGGGCCCGCTTCCTACGCAGCCCACGGTCGGTGTGATATATCACCAGCCCAAGATCCCACTGTTTTTGCGTGACAACCCTAGGGTTTGGCTGGGCCAGGCGGAGATTACTTTCCGCAACGCCGGTATCACTAATTCCACTACGAAGGGGGATTTTATCGCCGAGAAGCTTGACGTCGAGGCACTGGGCCATGTGTTGCCTCTCCTCGAGCTTGACCCTCGTCCCCCGGACCTCTACGAGCAGGTCAAGGTGGCCTTGATCTCTGCTTTTGGGGCATCCCCGGAGGCACGTTTGCGCGATTTGGTCAGGGGCCGAATTTCCATGGTGGGCAAACCATCGCTGATGGTCTCAAGAATGTGTCAGCTGGACACGAGCGCCAATGACGATATTATCCGCGTCCTTTTTCTCGAGAACCTCCCCGCGGACTGCCGTGGCGTCCTCGCGTCCGCCCGCGTTACGGACCTCGCCACGCTGGGCGATATGGTGGACTCGCATATGGAAGCCACTGGGCCTAACCGCGGAGTCGTTTCCACAGTTGGCGCCTCACATCCGGTTACCCCCATTGCCACTCCGCTTGTCGCACCCCCTGCTGGCGGCGCGCATGGCATCGCCGCCGTCGGCGGCTCGCATACCTCGAGGCTTGAAGGCCAAATCGCGAAGCTCACGGCTGAGCTCGCCGCCCTCAGGACGCGCATCAATCGCAATAATCGCGGTTGGTCCCGGTCACGGCCTCGTGACCCTCAGGGCAACGGCCAAGGGCAACAGCTCCACAGCGCCGCCCCTGCAGGGCCCTGCCACCGGTATTTGTCGCATTCATCAAAAATACGGCCACAAAGCTCGCAAGTGCATCCAGCCGTGCTCGTTCGCCACGGGAAACTAAGTCCCCCTCCCCGCGTGGAAGCCGTGGGTGGGGACGATCTCTCGACTCGCTTCCATATTCACGATCGCGCTTCAGGGTTGGGTTTCCTCGTCGATACCGGCGCGGAGATATCCCTCATACCCAACCGAGACGTGAACACAAAACCCGCAGAGCTTCGTCTCTTTGCGGCCAACAACACCCAGATTCAGACATTTGGCGAACGGAAACTCGCACTCGACCTCCGCTTGAAACGTCCGATTGAATGGAACTATTGCGTTGCAGCAGTTCCCTGCCCTATAATCGGAGCCGACTTGCTCAGTCACTACGGCCTCATCGTCGACGTTCGATACCGTAGATTGATTGAGCCTAGCACGGGCTTGTCGACAAGGGGCCATTTTAAGTCGTCCGATGCCCCCTCGGTTAGTCTGTTCAATCGCAATAATCGTTTTTCCGAGATTGTTGCCAAGTTTCCTGAAGTCACGGGTTCGAAACCTGCCAATCCAATCACTTCCCACGATGTTTTTCACCATATTGAAACCCACGGCCCCCCCGTCTCCCAGCGGTCCAGGCGCTTAGACCCGGAGCGGTATAAGGCCGCGCAGGCCGAGTTTGACGAACTGATCAAGCAAGGCATATGCCGCCGGTCGAAAAGTTCGTGGGCTAGCCCCATTCATATGGTGCGCAAGAAGGACGGCAAGTGGCGAATCTGCGGAGATTATCGCCTCGTCAACGTGGTTACTGAACCCGACAAATTCAGTACTCCGCACATTCACGACTTTTCCATTAACCTCCACGGTTCGACTGTCTTCTCGAAACTCGATCTTCACCATGCGTACTACCAAATCCCCGTCGCTCCGGTCGATGTAATCAAAACCGCGGTGACCACATCCTTTGGTCTCTTTGAGTACGTATTCATGCCCTTCGGACTTTGGAACGCCGGTCAGTCATTCATGCGGTATATGCGGAGAGTCCTCGAAGGCCTGGATTTCGTCTTTTGCTATCTGGATAACATTCTCAATTTCTCGGCTAATGCACAGGAACACGAGAAGCATCTGCGTATTGTGATGGAACGCTTAAGAGCTTTTGGCTTGAAACTTAATCTCGCCAAGTGCGAACTTGGAAAAAGCTAGATCGTGTTTCTCTCTCAGCTGATCAACAGCCAGGGTTCTCGCCCAACCACTGAGATGGTTCAAGCGATCCTCGATTTTCCTAAGCCCAAGACCGTTTCGTCTCTTCGCTTTTTCCTGAGCCTCATCAACTTCTATCGGCGTAATATTCCACATGCGGCGGAAGCGCAAGCCCCGCTTTACGAACTGACTCACGGCGCAGTTAAGAACGATCAGACTCCCGTTGTCTGGACTCCCGTGACCGAGCAAGCCTTCGAACTTGCCAAAACCGCCCTCGCAGATGCCGCTCTTCTGAGCCATCCTTCCGAGGATACCGAGACACGCCTCGTCACCGACGCTTCGGACTTCGCGATGGGCGCTGCCCTCGAGCAGCGCATCGACGGGTCTTGGAAGCCACTGGCGTTTTTCTCTCGCAGATTTAGCAAGACACAGCTGAATTACGATACGTACGATCGTGAGCTGACTGCTATGTACGAGGCGGTCAAGTACTTTTGATACTTCCTTGAAGCGAGGGAATTCGAAATCATGACCGACCACAAAGCGCTCACCAACGCATTTGGTCAGCGCTGTGATAGTTTTACCCAGCGGTGGCAACGTCAACTCGGGTAAATCTCGCAGTTTACCACCAAGATCGTACATTTGCCAGGCAGGGAGAACGTCGTGGCCGATTGCCTCTCGAGGGTGGACGCAGTTCGTCTGCCGCTCGAATTCGACGTCCTGGAACTTGTGAAAGCTCAGGCTGAAGACTTCGAGCTCACAGAACTTCGCAAGTCCACCGGTCACTCGCTGAAACTCATTTTTCTCGAGTGGGGTCCCGACCACAGTCGCATTTGCGTCGACCAGACCGACAACGTTCTCCGACCATACATTCCTAAGCCCCTGCGTAAGCGTGTCTTCGATATGTTCCATTCTCTCGCCCATGGTGGTGCAAAAGTTACGGACCAGACTATCAGGCAACGCTACGTATGGCCAGGCATGCACAAAGATATTAAACTTTGGTGCAAGACCTGTCTCAGTTTGATTCGCAACTCCACAAAGCGCTCATGTCGTTTATCGGGATCGACCGTACACGCACGACCGCTTACCACCCGAAAGCGAACGGGATGATCGAGTGATGGCACTGGGTCGTGAAGGCTGCTATAATGTGCCACAATACCCCTGAATGGACCAGGACGCTGTCCACCGTACTCCTCGGCCTGCGAACGCACGTGCGGACCGACAAGTACTTTTCAAGTACTTTTCGACCTTTTTTTCACTGTAACTTTTTTATTATGAATTTTCAACAAAATCGGCCAAGAAATTATAACTTTGTATTGAATCAAAGAATTGAAATATCCTTGGTGTTATTTTTTTTCCCTGTTTTTGTATACTTTTAGAGCGCTTCAAATCCGTTTTGACGAAAAAAAACGTAATTTTTTTTTTCACTATTGCAAGTCATCTAGGTTTCAATATTCAAAATTCAATCGGGATCTTGTAAAAAAATATATGACTCGATACATCATCAAAAAACAAAGCTCTCGATGAAATTCCAGGTCCCCATCATCAAATCTCAGGTCATGGCATAAAAAAAAAACCATTTTTCACTTTTTTTTTTGACTATATTGCGAGATATCTGGGACGTAATATTCAAGATTCAATCGAAATCTCACAAGCAAGTTTATTTTTCAAAAAATCATTGATAAATAAATCTCTCGGCTGAGTTTCAGACCTCTAATATCGAATTTTTAGCCATTATCAACCGAAAAATTAAAGAAAAAAAAATAAAGTTAATACTAAAAAGACGATTGTAAAAAGATGAAGGGTTTGTGAAAATGGCTTACAAGGAGAGCACCAGACATTTGGGTCATGGATTTAGCTATAACTTGATATATGGGCTCCAAATATGCCAAAAAGAAATCTCCAAGCGTCAGTTTCTCTGAATGGACCTTTTAAAGTCATGTTCCCTCTACACCCCATGTTAAAAAATCAGCATTTTATCAGCACTTTTAAATAAGAAGCTGTTTTTGACCTGATTTCTAAAACAATATTGCTTAGCTATTACACTTACAGAATTCCGGAACCTCGCATTTTTTTCGTCTTTCCAAGTACTTTCTGGAAAAAATTATTTGAGATTTTTTTTATGTATTAGACCATGTAAAATTAAGATGTTTTTCGTCATTTTTTCATTTTAAATCCATGACCCAAATGTCTGGTACTCTCCTTGTAAGTCTTTTTCACAAACCCTTGATCTTTTTGCAATCGTCTTTTTAGTATTAACTTTATTTTTTTTCACATTATCTTGAACCTTCCAGTGTCCCATTTTTTCTAATTTTATATTTGCCTTGTGTAAAAAATCTTGTAATTTTTGTACACAAGACAGTTAAAAAATTATAATAAATGTGTTATGAAAAAAAATTCTTTTTGTTAAATTTATTTGTTGGTACGACCTTTAATTCTATAGTTTGAATTCCTGAGGATCAAATAAGTACATAAACACATTGTTTTCGTGCTTCCCAAAAAAATTTAGGTTCCGCAAAATTGTTTATTGAACTATCTTTTTTGATTTAGTTTTCTGTGTAATATTGGAGCGAGTAGGGAGTACCCCCTAGTACATTTATGCATACTTTGGCTGCGCCTCAGGCCCTCCAATGGGTGGTGTGAGGCGCAGCAAGGCGCAACCAAAAAAAAGTGCTTACACGAAAAAAAATAACTCTCTGTATCAGAGCGTGCTATTTAAGTCTAGGTCAGTGCTGATTTTTAATCTTGCAGAAAAGCATTTTTCTCAAATCTGATACGTATTTTACCCCGATTCCGATGTTGTTTTTTCTACGAGAAAAGTCTCTGTTCTTATTTGGTCCGAATGGAAAATGAAACTCACGAAGAAACGCGGTTCTTCGTCAGTTTTTATTAAAACTCACGAAGAAACGCGATTCTTCGTGAGTTTTATCTAAAACCGACAAAGAATCGGTTTCAATTTCGTGTTTCTCAATTTCAAAACAATACACCAAAACGCTAGTCAGCTACGCACTGTTTTATCGACACCTCTTCACCTCAAAAAATTTTATTGAAAAAAATGAGGTTTAACGTTCGAAAATCAAAATAATATGCATTTAATTTGATTCAGCAATTTGGCATGAAGTGATTGAATACATTTATTTTACATTTGATGTGCAAACTTTAAGATTTACAAATATCACAAGTTCAGCTCACATTAACGTTTGATGTATACCTATATGTGTGAATCGTATATACAGATATACCTAGCGCAGATGCTGCTGCTGACGTGCAGTGACAAGCAGATACGCATGACACATTTGAAAAAACGACTGAATATTAATTAATAAACTCTGTTTTTAAGTAAAAAATGATTTAAATATATATTTATGATGATGATTCATCAAATTTGAGAAAGTATTTTCTCGACCTCGCATGGTACAGCGGTATTTCTACTCGAGCTGGAGATATTCTGCGCGCGCAGCGCGCGGCGTATTTGAAAAAATGGCCGTCGAGTACAGAATATCTTCACTTCTCGTAGAAATACCGCTGTTCCCATGCTTGGTCAAGAAAATACTATTACTCTACTGCAGAGAAACATACGCGGTCCGCCAGAGCGAAGGTGTCGGCTCTGCGGCAGAGCCATACCTTTGCTCTGGAGAACCGTATACCTATTCGCTCTGCAATTCAAATGTTTTTGAAGCCACATAATATCCTGTTGCACGCACACAAATTTTTCATTATCTGAATGTCTTCCTAGGCTATGTTCAAAAGTTACAGATTAACATACATTTAAAATTTAATATTTAAATAAAAATTTTATAAATTATTAATAAATTTTGTTCAAAAAAATATATATTATGTATGTACATGGATGGCTCCAAGAAAATTTGAACGCCGGACTGCAGAGCAAACGTACGCTCCTCCAGAGCGAATGTTTGCGGCAGAGCCGACACCTTCGCTCTAGAGGAGAGCGTACATGATGCTCTGTCGTAGAGCCTGACTACGCGCTTTGCTCCGGAGTTTTTTTTGGCTCTGCTACAGAGAGTTATTTTTTTCCATGTAAGTTCCGATATTTATGACCAAAATAATGCGTATTCAAGGAGTTTTTGGCTGCACCTCATGGAAAAAAATACCCCTTCAACTTTATAATATAGTAAGATAATTTACTTATAACTCTGAAAGAAAATAATCAATCAGCTTGATACATTTTATTTATTTTGAAACAAATACGAATATTGTTACCTGAAAAAACAGTTGATAATTTATGTAACACTTAAATACTGAAGAGTCCAGGACCATTTTATAATAAAGCTTTGCTCTACTTTAATTGAAATTCTAAAATTACAAAAAAACGGAGTCTCCGTTCTAGAATTAACACTTAACTACATTTAAATAAATTTGAATTAGAAAACTAAGGCCCGCATCAGGAACAATACTCTTAAAGCCTTAACGTAGGTATTTCCGTATAATCGTTCTTGTTGCTTGTTCCTGTTCTTCTGCTATCTACGCGCATATTGACGCATGGCCTTTTGTTCTACCATCATTTCAAGGAGAAGCCGAAGTCAGTTTGGACTTTTTTTCTTAATTTACTGTACCAAAATTGTTTGTTTATTTTGAAAAAAATTAAAGATTTACTTTAGAATGAATTTATAAGTATTTCCAAATTCGATTTGTATTGATATATTCCATTTTATGAAGAAATATAGGTATGAAATTAAGAAAATAATTTTTGACGAATAATAACAGCTAAGTTTTTCCTCGAAACTGCACTATGTGACACAATGAAAGTGATTAATTATGAAAACTGCAAGAAATACTTTTAATGTGCTATATATTTATTTATTTATTTAAGCATCAATGGATCTAAGTTATTAACATATAAATATAATAAACAACTTAATAGAGTTTATGAAATAGCCACTCTAGAGATCTTTTTTATTAGAATCTGCGATTTCTTTTAATTTTTTTTTTCAATATTGAACAACATATACGACAGATCTCTTATAAATGTATCAGGTAATATGTACCTGAAAATATTGAATAATTTTTTTTCTACTTGTGCTAATAATTTAAATTTTTTTAAATTTTAATCAAAATTATAATTTAAATAAAAATAAAAATAATTAAAGGTACTCTTTTTACAATGTGTGTTGAAATTTTTTACAAATTCTTGATTACTAGCAAACAATAACATTTTTTTTCTTTTATTAACTTTTATATCAAAAATATCGTAAAGTGATATACACTGAAAAAACTTCGTGTCTATCATCAATTGAACTTCATTCAAGCATAGCTGTAATTTACTTTCAACATTATATAATTTTAGCATTAAAAAATTTTCATTTGAAACATATTGATCTTTTGCTTTTAACCTAGCTATATTTTTAATGAAAGCTGCTACTTTCTCCTCCTTTGTTGGATCTAAATAATACAATGGTGTACACTTGTAATAGTCTAGACTATTTACATCTGCTCCTTTATTCAGCAAATAGTTAATTGTTTCAGGGCTTGTTTCTTCATATTGACATGCTACATGTAAAACACTGGAATCTGTATCCTGACCTTCATTTATGTCTGCGCCTCTTTCGATTTAGAAATCAAAAATACTTTTTTTTTCGCTGCATAACGCAAGCATCAGGCACGTTGATCCTTTTAAAGTTTTTTGACTTATTTGAACTCCGTGTTCCACCAGAAAATGGATCTGAAAACATACAGAAGTTTTATTTGTAAATAGCTGATAATATTTTGTGACAGTCAGTGATCGTAATTAAATCGTCGGTAACGATTTAGGATTTGGCGCGAGTCACGTGATGTCGAACGCAGATCAGAGCGGACCTCTGAGGTAGTAGAGCGGGAATCGGGAAGCAACTCGTAGTTTTCGTGTTCGTGAGTTCGCACGTACATGGAACTTAACTCGTCTCGGTTCGACGGCTAACCGGACTCCTCGGGAGTGGAATGTCGTCGAAGAGAGAATCGGCAGAGATAGAAGGAGCAGGATCGATGGTCATCGCCCGGGAAGCATTCTTCTGTCTAGACGAGTCAACCGGCTTTTGGAAGCCGTGGACGTCGGGGAACTTGACCGACGTCCGGCAGACACGCAAAGATCTGGAGATCGATTCATGGCAGATCTTGAAGCAGCTTACTCGTTACGGAAGTCGAGGCAATTATTGACATTCGCGTCGCGCGTTGTGGTAGAGCCGTAGTGTGAGAGTGTGGTGTTATTTGTGAAGTTGTCATTTCACGTCATCGCCTGGACCGCTTTCCGACGGCTACACGGCGACTCGAGTATGGTAGATATAGCGGCTGGTCGGCATCGTAGCCTGGCATTTTGTTTAGCCTGACGGCTTGGTGTGAGGTGCACCTTAACGACTCCGTAAGTTAATTGTAAATGTGCGAGTGAGTGTGAATGCGTGTGAGTGTCCTTAGTACACTGTTATTGTCATAATCTTTGTTTTTCTCTTGCGCGCGTTAGCTGCCGATAGAAGCAGGAATTTGTGTGCGTGCGCAACGATTTAAAGAGCATTGAAGATTCTTTTGTTTACTGGTTTAAACGACACCGAGTCGTAATTCGAAATTTGTATTTTAGGTTTAGATTTGTTTTAATAAATTATTAAATTGTTAATTTAATTTTTATTGACTAAACCTGGTGTTTCTGCGAATCGATCCTGTTTTAATACCCGCACCCACTTCCGATAAACGAACTAGCCGACCGCGTCGCGAAGTATAGTAATATTCGCGGACGCGATTTCCTCATTTTATTATTTCAGGTCGACGAGTTGCAGTTCGACGAGTGCTTGGATAAGCACTAAGTACAGGTGATAAGGATTTAGTACGCACCGTGGGTATTTGTATCGGCTCATACAAACCCTTAAATCCACCCCTGTTACATGGTGCCCAACGTTTAATGGGGAGGCTTATTTTTCCACACGTGTGTGTGCCAGGTGTTATATGGCACCCAACGTTTGTGGGGAGAAAAAGTCATCGAGGTTTGAGCGATGTTACATTGCGCTCAAAATTCAAAAGGCAGGCTAGAATCTTCTGCGAAAGAAAGATCGTGAGACGGTTGTCTACAAATCTCGTGATGTTAGGCTTTTCGTGTAGGTGCGTAGGATCGACGCAGTGACGTACGGCAGCCGAAGGGTTCAAGGTCGGCCAAGTAAATAGAGAAAAACAAAGAGCTCGTTATTGCTTGGCCTAGCATAACGAGTGTGTGTGTATGTGTGTGTGAGAATTTAGATTCTTACTCTGTGTTTACAAAGTGGACAATTTTTGATTTTGCTGTGTTGTTTTGATTTCTTGTATTCTCCACTTTGTAAAATACCCGTATCGATCGGTATATTCGTATCCAAGGCTGGCGACTGGTAGGACAGTCGGAAGTAATGACAGCTTGCACTGGCTGGAGAATTTTCATTGGTTAGAAGATTGGATCGCAAGAGTGGAACCGGAATCTTCAAACGAAGGAAATCAGCCAGCGAGGGATGCGAGCGAAAATCCTGATGACAGCGAGCTTCAGGTAGTGGGCGTTCCTGATTAACCCGAACTGCGTTCAAGTTTTTCGAAGCGACGTATTTTTCGGATACGTCACTTCTGGGAGGGGAGTGTGACAGTCAGTGATCGTAATTAAATCGTCGGTAACGATTTAGGATTTGGCGCGAGTAGTAATATTCGCGGACGCGATTTCCTCATTTTATTATTTCAGGTCGACGAGT
Source organism: Encarsia formosa (assembly GCA_038277355.1). Taxonomy (NCBI): domain Eukaryota; kingdom Metazoa; phylum Arthropoda; class Insecta; order Hymenoptera; family Aphelinidae; genus Encarsia; species Encarsia formosa. Next base: position 55,209,140 of record CM076188.1, on the reverse strand, counting down.
TGCAGTTCGACGAGTGCTTGGATCAGCACTAAGTACAGGTGATAAGGATTTAGTACGCACCGTGGGTATTTGTATCGGCTCATACAAACCCTTAAATCCACCCCTGTTACAATTTTTATAAATTTAATATATTTTGTTTTGTGGCTTTATCTTGGAAGAGTGAAAACGGGCCTTACTGGAAGCAGCTACTAGCCCTATACACCGAATGAAAAAAAAGTAAACATTTAATTAGAAAATCATTATATTCAAAAAATTCCTAACTGGATTCTATACCACTGACAAGTTCATGGCAAAAATGAAATTTTTTTTCTTTCAGGAGTTAAAAATTGAAAATGGAAAGGAAAAATACTTATTTGTAAAATTTGTTACGATCATAAGTTAAATATAGAATATTACGTACCGAAGAGAAAAGAGTTGACTAACTCTTAGAAAAACTAAATTGAAGGCCAAGCCGAAGGCGAGGTCATCAAAGGTATATGGGTGTGTTTTATTTGAGTTGATCGTTCGGGTAAAACGCTCGGTTCGATTGGTTCATGAGCATTCCAAAATTTTTCCAGCTGATTAAATTTTCAACAACTCTCTAAAAATTTTTAAAAACCTTTCATAGTTATTAAATTTGCGATATATATTTTCAGCAAGCCTACAATTCATAAAAATTGAGATTTGAAAATTTTTTAGGGAATGGAATGTTCGTGCCGAGAAATGGAATACCGAACCGAGAGATTCGACCAAACGACCAACTCAAATAAAATGCACTCTATAATTTTAGCGCATTAAGTGCGTCTGGCACGATTTACTCACGATAACCTAAAACGGCATTCGCAAAATCGTACCCCATGTGCTGATTATTATTGTACATGTGACTCGCTTTGCTCGAGCAAAATCTGAAGTAGAAACTATTTTTATTTAGAATAAATCACCGTTTAATCGCTTTTTTCATGATTTTGAATGCCGTGGGTCTTAATTATTCAGCATTCACTTCAGTACCGTTCAAGTGTCTTATTTGTACTGATTGAATGTTTTTTTTTACCTTAATATTTATTTTTTACGCCCTCTCGAAAATTGCGAGACTACCATATTTTCTAAGCAATTTATTCGTATAATTTTAAATTAATCATTTTAACTTACAAATTCTTCTTTTCCATTTAATATTGACAAGTGCAACTCTGTGAAAGAATCAGGAAGGCCATTATAATGCAAAAATTTATCCATAGGTAAACCATATTCACACAATAATTGAAACATGTTCAAAGGATATTTTACATTTTCTTCTGTTACTAATAAATAAAAAAATCAACTTAATAAGCCAACTTTTTGAAGAAATATTCTCTTCTAGAATCTGTTTACGTAGAAGATCAATGTTGCCTTCTTGTACAAGAACTGAGAGTTCCGTAACTCTGGATGCCCTAAAATTGAAATTAACATATGATGTTATTTTTTTTTTTAGTAATATGATGTTAGTTATTTTTTATTTTTTTTATTTTTTTTTTTGACTAATGTAAATTTTTTCAAAAAAATAATCATTTTCCACAAAAATATTTTTTTAACGAGGAAATTGAGAAATTGTATTAAATATTACGTGCTTCTCATTTGATTAACAGATTAATTCAATGATTTTGTACTGTAAGCAGTGCAAGCGAACTTGTTAACAATTGTATAAATTATCACTCTGTTTAATTTTTAGATCCCAGGAGAACCTCACAAAAAAATTATTTAATATTTTAGTTTAACACGTAATCTTATTGAAAATTGTAGTTTTTTTCTTTTGACTAAAAAATTAAGTGATTTAATGTAACGACTTTAATGAAAAAAAATCTCGGCAATAGAAAAATATGTAATACGTGTTTACAGCCTTGAAAAAGCTTTCGAGAGTACTTGTAAGTTAGTTCAAAAAAGAAACAATAACTAAAATTTGCGGTCAGAACCCATAGGTTCGTTCGATTTTCAGTTCAAATTTACTCGGAGTTGATTGAAGTGGTCAACGAACACTTTTTCGGATTGGTTTTGGCTCGGATTGAATTTAAACTAATAAAGCTAAAAATTATTTTTTTTCAGAATGTATTAAATATTAGGATGAGTATTTTTTTTAGATATATCCCACGCAAAAGCTAAAATTCTCTGAGTATTTAAAAAAAAAGTTTGTCCCGAAAAAGGCTCACTCAAAAAAGTTCAGAACGTTTAAGGTTTTAATCCACTAGGACATGTAATGGGTACTTTTCGATGCGTTAAATACGCGTGGTAGGTATTACTTTTCCATCCCCCTAAAATATTTCATTAGGGGTACGGTAAAATACACTTTACCATCCAGCAGACGGAAAATAGTAAATTGCCAGCCTGGTCGGGCAAGTTTGGCAATTTTTTTTCCGTCCGACAACCGAAAACAAAGGGGCGAAGGTCCAATTTTGAGGTTAGAGTACGGAAAAGGTACTTTTCCGTCCCCCTAATTCTAGTTAAAAATAGTATATTACATACCAGGTGCTGGAAAAGTATTGGCCAGCCATAGCAAACCCAAATTGACTCCCGAGCCGACAAGGCGAGAGTGTCAAAGGTTTGCTAGGGGTTGGCTTATGTATAATACTTTTCCTGCGTAATGTTTTTTTCATTACGACGGGAGGAAAACCCTAAGTCCCGCTCCGACCTGGGGAGGAAATTTGATGTTTTCGTTCCGGAGGTATGAAAAATCATAAAATTTTAATAGCGTCTACGGCGCTGCTTATCTGACCCAAAAGGTCATAAAGTTACGTCTCAACTCTTCTCGTTTTTCTATGTATCAGTGAGTGCGTTAGAATATAGAACAATGCATCTCTTTATTATTATTTTTTATTTTTTTCTCAAAGTACCCAATTACACGTCGCTATGGAGTAAAATATGGTACTTAACTAATGTGATAGGTTATACTTTGACATCTCGAGTTTACTACACTTGGCTACACCTCGTGCATCAAACTAAACTCTCGATGGCAAAATATAAACTACCACACTAGTTGAGTAATATATCATTAAAGCGCTGATTTCCTTTCGCTAAAGAATTCAGGCGAAGGAGGCAGTATCAGTATTAAAACTCGAGCATCTGGTTTGGGCTGCAGCATGCTTTCTTTCAGGAGACTGTGGCCTAAAGGTGAAGTATAAATCAATATATGTTGTTACTTTCAGATCTATGTTAATATTAATCAATTTATCCCGAAAGATACGAACAGATGAATAAAATTAAAAATTAAAATAAAAAATCATCTTTCAGTAGAGTTACAGTGAATTCTGTTTATTTTTTTTAACTTTAATTATAAATTAATTCGAGTATCTACTCTGATTTTGATATTATGTTTTCGGGGATACGAACAGATAAATGAAATGAAATCAAAAATTATTTTCCGGACGAGTTTTTAATAAATTTTTTCAGTTTCATTTCTTTAATTAATTTTTACTCAAATTATTTAAAATTCCTACTCTGATTCTGCTGATATTTTTTTGGAATATGAACAGATGAAGGAGATGAAATCAAAGAATCATCTTCCAGACGAGTTTTAAGTAAATTTTTCTTTTCTTTTTTACGCATCTTTTTTCTTTTTTTTTTTTTTTTAAACTTGAATTCAATTATTTTTTAGTAAAAGTTTACTATCAATTTATTCAATTTAGGTGTCGTTCAATATCGTTAAAGTCATTCGAACTCGACGGAGCCGCAGATTAACGATTAACAGTCGACCAAAGATATTCATGCATCACCGAAAAAGCAGAAACTGTATTAGGGTAACTAAAAATAAAAAGATTTAAAAATCTAGGAGCTTTTTTTTTAATTGATCCTTTGTAAAGGAATATTATTCTAATTAATAAGTCTGCGGCTCCGTCGAGTCCGAATGATTTTAACGATATTGAACGACACCTAAATTGAATAAATTGATAGTAAACTTTTACTAAAAAATAATTGAATTCAAGTTTAAAAAAAAAAAAAAGAAAAAAGATGTGTAAAAAAGAAAAGAAAAATTTACTTAAAACTCGTCCGGAAGATGATTCTTTGATTTCATCTCCTTCATCTGTTCATATTCCAAAAAAATATCAGCAGAATCAGAGTAGGAATTTTAAATAATTTGAGTAAAAATTAATTAAAGAAATAAAACTGAAAAAAATTTATTAAAAACTCGTCCGGAAAATGATTTTTGATTTCATCTCATTTATCTGTTCGTATCCCCGAAAACATAATATCAAAATCAGAGTAGATACTTGAATTAATTTATAATTAAAGTTAAAAAAAATAAACAGAATTCACTGTAACTCTACTGAAAGATGATTTTTTATTTTAAATATTAATTTTATTCATCTGTTCGTATCTTAAATATCGGGATAAATTGATTAATATTAACATAGATCTGAAAGTAACAACATATATACTTTTGTTTTAGTTCTGTCCAAAAAAAAACCACTTGCCGTAAATTCTTACCTTTTTAAAGGTCGTTCTTTTCAAAGATTTTATTTCTTTCGCTAGGTATAAGGTGAAACTAAAAAAAAAATGGTAAAATTTACCAATTGATACCTGAGTAGAACAAACAACTTATGACTCCATTGAGATGAATGATTTTATCGATATTGAAGGACAATTAAAATGAATTGATTTTATTGTATACTTTTTTTACTGATTTTTAAATATCAAGTATAAAAAAAAATTTTTATTTTGATAATTCTGTTATAGCAACTATACAGTAAAAACCCAACTCGCCGTTGGTATCTTACATTTTTAAATGTTTTTTTTTTTTAATTTTATCTATCTCACAGGATTAAAAAAAAATGATATTTCAATAATTATTAATTTTTCAGTTCTCAATTAAAATGAGAGTAAAATAAATTGAAAAGATTTTTTTTCTTAGTTATGTGTTGTTGTTGCTCTGCAAAAGAGGTTCCGGCGTAAGAACCAAACTATGCTTAAATGAATTTTTTGAGATGTTTTTTTTTATCATGCAGTCAAATACAAAAATATTTTCTCAAATCTCTGATCTTACTAAATTGTTTTATATTTTTTTCATCATTTTATTTACTTTAAATCTTAACTTTTCAGGCTTGAAGCATAAAAGTTTTATTCAAAATTGTATCTATTTGTAAAAAAAAAAAAACAACTCAAAACACATCACTATGACTAAACTGACTTAAAACCCACACAATTTTAAGGTTTCACAGAAATATTGCGATCTGTAGTTATAACAGATGCTTTACCGTGTAACAGTGCTCGTCCGGGGAAAAACAACGATGATCCGCGTTGTCGGACCAGTAACTGTACAAGTATAAAACTCCTGAGTACTCGCTCCTGATTACTCCTGCAGCCGTTGCCAGTACCTGCAAATAATTAAGTAGACATGCTTGGGGAGACGCGTACGCGGACTAGCTGTCGAATGCCAGCAGTGGGCGGGGCTATTTCCCAAGCTAAAATCAAAATAAAACAAGTTTCCCGGAATTAATAAATTCCCTAAATGAGGAAAAGTCGAGTGGAGGAAAAAGGTTCGGTTTTTGAAAAAAAACCTCGGAAAAACAATTAATTTTAATTTTACAATTTATTGTAAAAAAGAATAACAAAAAAAAATAATAATACAAAAATTAATTATCGCGATTCTAGAATTTAAAATTTAAAGTTCGGCTGATCGCGCGAGTGGCCGAACAAAGAAAATCAAAAGTAAACAAAGTAATCTGCCGGGTGGCTACGCGCGCTGGCTCGCAAGTTTCTACGTGTGAGTTCTATCAAGGATTCACACGTAAAATCTTCGGAAAATAAATCAAGACGGGGAGAGAACAATCTACGGATTCTCTCCCTTATCACCCAGCACTCCTGCACACACACGCTTCACACTTGTTTTTGGGGGGCACAAACCTTCACGCCACGCGGGTGGAGATCTCCGTGGAGCAGGGGTTCCGGGATTTCTAGCTTGTACACCACAAACTCGTACACTCGAACACGCCACACTCTCAGCGACTTTGCGAGTCGTAATTGACAAAAAAACTCTTCGCGAGCCGCGATCACAACTTTCTTTATTTCGACAAAAAAGAGAACGAGAGAGAGACGGAGTGTCTAGCCTAAACTATCGAAGTAGACTGGCGCGCTTACGCCTCGTTCCAGATGGTCCGACCGCTAACGGTCAGCCCGTTCCGGAATGGTCCGCCAGCAGTTGTTCGTCTGCTGCTGGCTCGCGTCCACACGAAAGATCTCGATCGTGTGGACTAATATTTTCACCGACCATGACAACCGATAAAATTTTTGGTGATAAAATTTTTTATATTAACAGATTTTGCAACATGTCTGACAAATTGAATGACCCAATGAGACATTGATCGCCATCACATTTAAAGGCAGCAAATGTCAATGACCAAGTTGAGGTAGTCGGTAAACAGCGGATAAAACTAAAATTAAACTTGATAGTCAGACAAATTCATCTTGGAAAATAAACTGAGAACAATGAACCTTATCCGTGTTGGTGTATTGACTCAGAATTTACAAATTTCAGTGATGATTTAAATGTATTTACTTGTCTGACAATTTGAATAATTCCATGAGACATTGATCACATTTGAACTACCTCAACTTGATCATGATAGTTAGACAAATTCATCTTGGAAAATAAACTGAGAAGAATAAACCTTGTCCGTGTTGGTGTATTTACACAGAATTCATAAGTTCCAGTGATGATTTAAAAGTATTTACTTGTCTGACAATTTGAATAACCCCATGAAACATTGATCACCATCACATTTGAATGCAGCAAATGTCAATGACCAAGTTGAGGTAGTTGGTACACAGCGGATAAAACTGAAATTAAACTTGGTAGTCAGACAAATTCATCTTGGAAAATAAACTAAGAACAATAAACCTTATCCGTGTTGGTGTATTGATTCAGAATTTATAAATTTCAGTGATGATTTAAATGTATTTACTTGCCTGACAATTTGAATAATTCCATGAGACATTGATCACACTTGAACTACGTCAACTTGGTCATTGACATTTGCTGCAGCAAGTTAAGGTAGTTGGTATATAGCAGATGAAACTAAAATTAAACTTGATCGCCAGACAAATTCATCTTAGAAAATAAACTGAGAACAATGAACCTTATCCGTGTTGGTGTATTGACTCAGAATTTATAAATTTCAGTGTTGATTTAAATGTATTTACTTGTCTGACAATTTGAATAACCCCATGAAACATTGATCACATTTGAACTACCTCAACTTGGTCATGATAGTCAGACAAATTCATCTTGGAAAATAAACTGAGAACAATAAACCTTATCCGTGTTGGTGTATTGACTCAGAATTTATAAGTTCCAGTGATGATTTAAATGTATTTACTTGCCTGACAATTTGAATAATTCCATGAGACATTGATCACACTTAAACTACCTCAACTTGGTCATTGACATTTGCTGCAGCAAGTCAAGGTAGTTGGTATATAGCTGATAAAACTGAAATTAAACTTGATCGTCAGACAATTTCATCTTGGAAAATAAACTGAGAACAATGAACCTTATCCGTGTTGGTGTATTGACTCAGAATTTATAAATTTCAGTGTTGATTTAAATGTATTTACTTGTCTGACAATTTGAATAACCCCATGAAACATTGATCACATTTGAACTACCTCAACTTGATCATGATAGTTAGACAAATTCATCTTGGAAAATAAACTGAGAACAATAAACCTTATCCGTGTTGGTGTATTTACTCAGAATTTATAAGTTCCAGTGATGATTTAAAAGTATTTACTTGTCTGACAATTTAAATAACCCCATGAAACATTGATCACCATCACATTTGAATGCAGCAAATGTCAATGACCAAGTTGAGGTAGTCGGTACACAGCGGATAAAACTGAAATTAAACTTGATCGTCACACAATTTCATCTTGGAAAATAAACTGAGAACAATAAACCTTATCCGTGTTGGTGTATTGACTCAGAATTTATAAGTTCCAGTGATGATTTGAATGTATTTACTTGCCTGACAATTTGAATAATTCCATGAGACATTGATCACACTTGAACTACGTCAACTTGGTCATTGACATTTGCTGCAGCAAGTTAAGGTAGTAAGTATATAGCGGATGAAACTAAAATTAAACTTGATCGCCAGACAAATTCATCTTGGAAAATAAACTGAGAACAGTATACCTTATCCGTGTTGGTGTAGTTACTCAGAATTTATAAGTTCCAGTGATGATTTAAATGTATTAACTTGTCTGACAATTTGAATAACCCCATGAAACATTGATCACCATCACATTAGAATGCAGCAAATGTCAATGACCAAGTTGAGGTAGTCGGTACACAGCGGATAAAACTGAAATTAAACTTGGTAGTCAGACAAATTCATCTTGGAAAATAAACTAAGAACAATAAACCTTATCCGTGTTGGTGTATTTACTCAGAATTTATAAGTTCCAGTGATGATTTCAATGTATTTACTTGTCTGACAATTTGAATAACCCCATGAAACATTGATCACCATCACATTTGAATGCAGCAAATGTCAATGACCAAGTTGAGGTAGTCGGTACACAGCGGATAAAACTGAAATTAAACTTGGTAGTCAGACAAATTCATCTCTGGAAAATAAACTGAGAACAATAAACCTTATCCGTGTTGGTGTATTTACTCAGAATTTATAAGTTCCAGTGATGATTTAAATGTATTAACTTGTTTGACAATTTGAATAACCCCATGAAACATTGATCACCATCACATTTGAATGCAGCAAATGTCAATGACCAAGTTGAGGTAGTCGGTACACAGTGGATAAAACTAAAATTAAACTTGATAGTCAGACAAATTCATCTTGGAAAATAAACTGAGAAACTAAACCTTATCCACGTTGGTGTATTGACTCAGAATTTGTAAATTCCAGTGATGATGTAAATGTATTTACTTGTCTGACAATTTGAATAATTCCATGAGACATTGATCACATTTGAACTACCTCAACTTGATCATGATAGTCAGACAAATTCATCTCTGGAAAATAAACTGAGAACAATAAACCTTATCCGTGTTGGTGTATTTACTCAGAATTTATAAGTTCCAGTGATGATTTGAATGTATTTACTTGTCTGACAATTTGAATAAACCCATGAAATATTGATCACCATCACATTTGAATGCAGCAAATGTCAATGACCAAGTTGAGGTAGTTGGTACACAGCGGATAAAACTGAAATTAAACTTGATAGTCAGACAAATTCATCTTGGAAAATAAACTGAGAACAATGAACCTTATCCGTGTTGGTGTATTGACTCAGAATTTATAAATTTCATTGATGATTTAAATGTATTTACTTGTCAGACAATTTGAATAATTCCATGAGACATTGATCTCATTTGAACTACCTCAACTTGGTCATGATAGTCAGACAAATTCATCTTGGAAAATAAACTGAGAACAATAAACCTTATCCGTGTTGGTGTATTGACTCAGAATTTATAAGTTCCAGTGATGATTTAAATGTATTTACTTGCCTGACAATTTGAATAATTCCATGAGACATTGATCACACTTAAACTACCTCAACTTGGTCATTGACATTTGCTGCAGCAAGTCAAGGTAGTTGGTATATAGCTGATAAAACTGAAATTAAACTTGATCGTCAGACAATTTCATCTTGGAAAATAAGCTGAGAACAGTATACCTTATCCATGTTGGTGTATTGACTCAGAATTTATAAATTCCAATGATGATTTAAATGTCTTTACTTGTCTGACAATTTGAATAACCCCATGAGACATATATCACCATTCACATATAAACTACCCCAACTTGGTTATTGACATTTGTTGCAGCTATTTTTACTGGATAAATAAACCTCTACAGCATCAGCAGAAGGTTTCACAAGTTCAACTCACTCTAACTCATAAATGATTATCATAAGGAGACTTTATATATTTTGTTTTGAAAAATTATAGCCAAATATTTTTCTATAATTATTGATGGTTAATGGTCATAATAGTTATTAATTAAATTATGTTAATAGTGAATTTAGCGTGATGCCGCTGTATATTTTATTATATAATACTTTTTTAATTTCTTAATTATTTCTAAATCATGTAATAGAATAATAATAATTATGACCGATGTCTTCGGCTCAGCTACTCGGGTCTCAGCGGCTCGGCCTCTTGCGTGTGCGCACCTCACCTGCGCATCCTGCTCGCATGCCTTGCTGCAGGCTGCAAGAGTGAGACAGCGTTACGTAAGATCCGGTTGAAGCTACATGCAGCGCATGTAGAGAAACCGGATGTTCAGGGACTGGAAACGAAAAAATCTAAAGTAAATCACCGCTTCGAATTTTGAGACGATCATAACTTCTTAACGCAGAAATTTTTCAGGATGATTTTTTTTTTAATCTTCTCAGGGGATCTTAGGCTACGCGTAGAATATATGGTCAAGGAAAAATAAACTATCAATGATTTTAACTTGCAAAGGCTGTAAGCCATTTTCATATAATTTCTAAGTTTAATGTATAATTTGATGTTGAAAAATGGTCGATCGACGGAGAACAATTCAAACAGAAACTGATTCTATGCGGTTAATATGAATCGTTAAGGCTTGAGTCATTTTTGTGTTATTTGTAAGTTCAATGTCAAATTGGGGCACCAGTAAGGTTTCAACTTATTTTAATGAAAAATAAAAAAATCTTATAAATCTTATTTTTGTGTTTATTAGTTAATTTTAAATGGTAAAAAATATATTTATTGATGAAAAAAAATGTGTTTACAAAATTTAATTATTTTCGGGCGTTTGACGTTCAAGTTACGGTAGTGTATCTACAATTAAAACGGCAACTTACTTTATTATAATCTGCAATTTCATTATCTTTTGTTAATTTAATAACTTGAAATTTAATGAACGCTTATTATTTGATATGAGATTCTGTATTTTTAATACACATTATTACTTGCTTTCACATGTTATAAATTGCCTTCGTGCAAAACTGAGGTTAAGTCACGCGTTTGAATGCTGCAAAGAGTGCGGCGCTGCCCGCTTTATGTAACGTTCTTTTGATGAGCATTTTTTTGATTTTTTCAATAAAGTTCTCATTATTTTTACCGTGTGACAGTCAGTGATCGTAATTAAATCGTCGGTAACGATTTAGGATTTGGCACGAGTCACGTGACTGTCGAACGCAGCTCAGAGCGGACCTCTGAGGTGGTAGAGCGGGAATCGGGAAGCCACTCGTAGTTTTCGTGTCCAAGTGTTCGCACGTACATGGAACTTAACTCGTCTCGGTTCGACGGCTAACCGGACTCCTCGGGAGTGGAATGTCGTCGAAGAGAGAGTTGGCAGAGACAGAAGATGCGGGATCGATGGTCATCGCCCGGGAAGCATTCTTCTGTCTAGACGAGTCAACCGGCTTTTGGAAGCCGTGGACGTCGGGGAACCTGACCGACGTCCGGCAGACACGCAAAGATCTGGAGATCGATTCATGGCAGATCTTGAAGCAGCTTACTCGTTACGGAAGTCGAGGCAATTATTGACATTCGCGTCGCGCGTTGTGGTAGAGCCGTAGTGTGAGAGTGTGGTGTTATTTGTGAAGTTGTCATTTCACATCATCGCCTGGACCGCTTTCCGACGGCTATACGGCGACTCGAGTATGGTAGATATTGCGGCTGGTCGGCATCGTAGCCTGGCATTTTGTTTAGCCTGACGGCTTGGAATGAGGTGCACCTTAGCGACTCCGTAAGTTAATTGTAAATGTGCGAGTGAGTGTGAATGCGTGTGAGTGTCCTTAGTACACTGTTATTGTAATAATCTTTGTTTTTCTCTCGCGCGCGTTAGCTGCCGATAGCAGCAAGAATTTGTGTGCGCGCGCAACTATTTAGAGAGCATTGAAGATTCTTTTGTTTACTGGTTTGAACGACACCGAGTCGTAATTCGAAATTTGTATTTTAGGTTTAGATTTGTTTTAATAAATTATTAAATTGTTAATTTAATTTTTATTGACTAAACCTAGTGTTCCTGCGAATCGATCCTGTTTTAATACCCGCACCCACTGCCGATAAACGAACTAGCCGACCGCGTCGCGAGATATAGTAATATTCGCGGACGCGATTTCCTCATTTTATTATTTCAGGTCGACGAGTTGCAGTTCGACGAGTGCTTGGATCAGCACTAAGTACAGGTAATAAGGATTTAGTACGCACCGTGGGTATTTGTATCGGCTCATACAAACCCCTAAATCCACCCCTGTTACAACCGATTACTGCTTATTTTTTCTTACATTTTTTAAATTCTCAAAAAATGATCTACTATTGCTGATTTTTTGAGAATTTTCAACAATCTTATTTAGAAGCAAACAAGATAAAAACCACGTCACTCCGTTCTAACCTATGTAAAATGAAAAATTTTTTACTTTGTAATTAGTTTTGAAAAAGACCGTTGATCCCTATTTTTTTCAGAAATAAGATATGCATGCCCCTGAGTCAACTAAATCAATCAAAACGCAAAGATATCGATGCACTCTTCCCAATTCAAAAGTTCCCACCTCAACTAGGTAAAATACATCATGCAACGCGTAAATTACTATTCACCTACTTTTCGGTCATAGAGATACTCCCTCGCCAATGAAAAAAAAGTTGGAGTACCATCGAACAACTTTTTTTTTTTAAATCCGTTTTTACATATTCCCGAATCATTCTAAAACTGCATCCAAATCTTATACATTTTACAACTCCATGTGACATATCAAAAATTTTAATTTATTTCCTCCCTTCTTAAAAAAATAAAAAAAAATATTTTTTTTTTTATACAATCAAAACTTAAAAATATTTCCTGCTCTATAACCTGGAAAATATACATGAGACTCAAAATTCTTTGCAAGGGCGGAGAAAACCAGGAAAACTCAACCAAGTCTCAGAATAACATCGAAATTACAGTGTTTAATTGTGTCTTCAAATATAATATACTTTACAAAGTAATTATATTTATCTTATATAAATTTTATACTTATATTCATATATTAATTTTACATAATATTTATGATAACTTTACAATTATTAATTTCATAATTTTAATTATTCATTCAGAAAAAAAGAATTTTCAAAGAAATATTTAAAGTATATTGTTATATAAATAAAAGAAATTCAATTTATTACAATTGATAATCTAATTATTAATTTGTTTTACAATTATTAATACCCTCAATTTAGTAATTTCACCTTTGTATATTTCGCAAAGACAGAGATATATGTTTTCAATCCGAATGTCAACTCAAAACAAATCTAGCTTTATTAATTTGAATCATTCAGTTCAAATTCAAAAATATTTCCCGCAAAAAAAAAAACCTTCTTCAATAATTTTAACGCGCGCCTCTAATTGGTCATGAAAAAATAAATTCCCCGAAACGAGATAAAGACGGGCGGCAGTAGTCCCTGCTGCTAACGCACTATGACTTACTATAGGTCATGCCGGTCTGTGTTTTGTTTTCGAAAATTCTTTTGCTTCCAAGCACGCTCGGTCCTGCCGGATGAGTACCGATTGTGCATTCAGCTCGAGTAGACCTGTATTATTCTCGCATTGTAAAAAAAAAATTTTCGTTGTTGCCTACTTTCTCACAACAAACCACTGTGTCAACCCTTCTAAAAAAAATTGTTTCGTGAATTTTCCCTTTTCAACAACAACTGACTACACTTTTTTTAAAAAAAAAGGAAAACTACACTCTTGAAACAAATGGAATTTGTGTCATGCAAAAATACTTTAAAAAAAACTTGTTAAAAATAAACTATGTTGCTTTGAAAACAAAAATAAACTGTGTTGTGCAAAGAAAAATAAAACTTGCTTGTGTTAAAAACCAAAATAAATTGTGTTGTGCAAAGTAAAATAAAACTTGCTTGTGTTAAAAATTAAAAATAAATTGTGTTGTGCAAAGAAAAATAAAACTTGCTTGTGTTAAAAAAAACAAAAATAAATTGTGTTGTGCAAAGAAAGGAGATCAAGATTTGTGAACGAGAGAAAAGAGACAAAATAACTGTGATCTTAAAAAAAAAAAACTGTGCCTTTAAGGGGTTTTAATAATTTTCTCCTCGCCCTTCTTAATTTTCAAATTAAACTATAAATTGTTTAATCATGGCTTCTGACCACCCCTGTCTTGTCAATTACACTGATTCAGATTCGGACCACCTGAGTGATTCCAGCACCCCAAAACTTCTTATTGATGAGAATTTTTTTTCTCCCTCTAACGAATCATACCGCGCATTAATAACGTCACCCAGTGCCGCTGACTCTTTTTCTACTGCTGAAAATAATTTTCCTTGCAAAAAGATTGAATTTAGCTTCCCTCCCTATAGTGTATCTGACAAAAAAATAAAAACCGAATCCGACTTATCTTTTTTAGAAAAACTTTCATGTTATTCTCCTTCATTCGAGAAAAAAAAACTCTCAGGACTCCCCATTAAAATAGAACAACTTTCAGAGTTCGATTCTAAGTGTTTTAACAAAACCCCCAGCTCTGTTTCTTCCGACAACTTTTCAGTACTTCTACAAGAACATGCCCGCGAATTATATGATTCAAATTTTATAAACAGCACAGATTACAATTTCATTGTTCACCCAAAACGTTCAACCCCTGCTTCCGTCGCTTATTCTACAACCCATGAATCACGCACCCCATTATCTGAGCAACTATTACACTTCGCTTATCTCCCTTCTTTGATTGCCCAATTACCGTTGCCCTCACTCTTTTTATCAACCTCTTATGAAGATTCTTTCCCGGCTACATCAACCCATTCAGTTTCTAATGCAACTTTAATTACGACTGACCAGCTCAATTTTGAATTCGGGCCTTATGATTTTTCTTTCATCGTTTTCAAAATAAACGCCGCCTATGCTTGGTGTCCTGACTTCAAAACTACTATATATGAAGAGGAGGAATATGATGACCACCAAGAACATCCTCGCGGTTCTTCATATGCCTCACTAGTTCGCTACACGTCCGATAACGATATACAGTTAATTTTGCCATTAAATCGCCGTTTATTTGGTCCCGTTGGCCGCCGCGGAGACATCATTGGGTCTTCCTTCATATATTTCCATGGTTTAACGACTTTATGGCATTAAGCATAATTTATTACAAGTGATATTAATAATTATAATTAAGTATAGTAATTAAGCTTCAGTTTAAAAAAAAAAAATTATGTAACCATTAAAAAAAATGTAATTATTTTTATAAGGTTCAGTATCATAAGGCAAAAACGTTACATTCAAATGCTGTACTTTAGTTAAAAAAAAAAATTTTAATAAGTAATTATGAACAACAAAAAAAAATTATAATGTGATGCTCTTAATGTGTGCTAAAATAAACGTTTTTTTTTTCTTTAAATTTATCATCAAACAATTTTTTTTTTTTTTTTTTTTTTGGTGTTTAACCAAATTTAATAAGTGAACAACGAAAATTTATAATAAGTGTTATCTTGATATTTTTAATTTTAATTTTTAATTATATTCAAAAAAAAATTTCATACTTTTAATATTAGAATAAAAACATGTGTTTACGAATGTAGATCATAAGATTATTTAATTCATTTTAATTTGTTAAATTAAGATTTAGTTTTAAATTAGATCTTTAAGTCTTCATGTAAAAAAAACTTAAATAGTTTATATAAAAGGAAATTATGTGATTTCTCCAATGTTCTTTTGATAAATAAAAAAAAATTAATTTCAAAAAAAAATTTATTCTACTCTCTTGTATTCATTTCAAACCAGATCCTTCTTTCTTTTTTTAATACTTGTAAAAAAAATGTGTGAAAAATAATAAAGACTCTTATTTTATTTTATCCTAAAAAATTCTAAGATTAAACTCAATTGAAATTTTCACTTATTCAAACAACCTAAAAAAAAGTTCCAAAAATAAAACATTTTAATTTTTAATGAAATAGCCAATAAGAAAAAATCATATTTTTATATTTACATTTAACTTTATTATTTCCTTCATTAAATACAAGTTTCAAATAATCAAAATAAATCCTCTAATATTCTCAAACGCGACAATAGATATCGGTCCAAACTGTAAAACATTTTTCCCTACCGCATACGCGATCATACAATCCTTGCAACATGTAGCTGGCCTAACTACATCATAAAACAATAGTTTACACCTACTACAAATTACCGCTGGTCTGTCATACGCAAATGATAACGTGTGGTGTTTTTGTATCTTAATATCATCATCGCGCCATAAATCATAAAATCGCATACAGTTTCCACATAAAATTTCAATTCCTTTTGAAAAATAAATTGTTGCCGTGTGATTCATTCCTTTCATCACACTCCAAAAATCATTATTAAAATCTACTCTATTTAAAAAAATATCTCTCAAAATTACATCATTCTTATTAGGTATAGTTGGTAAACGTATCAATTCCATATAAATGTTATATTGCATGTAATAGAAAATTTCATTCTTAAAATTATTTAGTTTTTTAATTCTATCACTATTTCTTTCCATCTCAATCATACGATCAATTTTATGTATATAATAGTTTATACTATAAAGTTCTATCTGTGTCGTCATTGTATATAAAAAAAGTAAACTCTCTCTCTTTCTTAATTTATAATTTTACACATTTTATTTATAAATTAAAAAAAAAGGTAACTACTTAATTAATTTATTATAAACAATCTTAAGAGATGTTCTAATTTAATTCACCACTGTGAGAGAGAGGAAAGAGGAAACAAAAAATTTCTTTTTTTTTCGGCGATTATCAATTCAAATAAAAAAGAAAACTAACATGAATAAAAAAAAATTTCAAAGAGAGAGAAAAAAAAAACTCGAACTAGCACGCTCCCTGCTCTGCTGGTCTCGACTAACTGAACTAACCCGCTTGCCTTCCCGAATATTTATATGGTTCATTCGTTGATATAAAAAGGAATTTAATCTTGGTTTTCGTCACAATTCAGTCACCAACCAAACTTTTCTTTCAGTACTCAGATTACATAGATTGGAATTATTTTGATACTTTAATAAAGATAAAAAAGAAAGAAAGAAAATTTTAGTCTTGGAGAGGTTCAATGGGTGTAAGAGCTATTTTTAATTTATCTTGATGAATCACCTTTTCCTTTCCATCCTCTAGTACAATTAATGCCATATTATTCGGAAATACTTTTTTTACTAAAACCGGACCGGCCCACCAATTTGAAAGCTTATCTTTCCTTGGTTCTACCAGCACGTAAACCATATCGAGAGGTTTAAAAACTTTTACGTTCAATCTTTTATCATACTGTTTTTTTGATTTTGCTTTCGCGATCTCGATTCTTTCTCGCGCTTTGGAAACCATTTCACTCATTCTATAGTTTCATTTAACACGGAATCAAACGTTTAAATTTCTTATCCCTCATAAAAATCTGTGGGAACCCTCGGTTCCCGACCGAAAATTAGTGTAAATGGCGCAAATCCTGTACTCGAATGCGTTGTAACATTCATCGCGAAGGCACACTACGGAAGTACAACACTAGTCGGCAGAAGTAATTTGTTATAGGGCGTTATTTAAATGAGCAGACTCAGGAGTACAACCCACGTAGATCTGCCGAGTTTGTCATACAGCCTCTATAAGCTCTGCCGCAGTCGACTACACGTCGACGAGTTTCCTGCAAAAGGAGAAAATTCCGTCCGTGATTATATATCCCTAAACGGTTTATTAATCGGGGAGGGCGCGACAGCTCGTTGATTTCGGTAGGTGGGCGTGGGCTAGAGGATTCGAGCGCGGGGAACACCGGTCAGAAAAATAATTGTTACTCAGAAAGTTAATTTTGAATATTTAATAACAAAAAATTAACTTAAAAACTAATACAAAAATCTATGCTTGATACGGTGATAATTTATAAACAAATACTCATATGGTTGAGTATTTCAATCAACAACAAAGAGTTATCGGTGCTCTCTAAGTTGATTTGCACACAACAACCTGCTGCTATCGGCAGCTTACGCGCGCGAGAAAAACAAAGTATTTTACAACTGATTTTAATCACTCACACTCACACACGATAACGATTATGGTCGCTCAATAAACAATAACTCACGGGTACGCCGCAGGTGCACCTGTTACAAGCCGTAAGACTGAAACTCTAGCCTCCAAGCTAGATACCCAAATCGTAGACTGTTGTGTCTCGATGCCGGCGTACGGTCCAGTGTCGTCGTCTTGTTGTCGCAGGTTAACAAATTGTCCAAGGATGACAATCCTGTTGAAGACTTGTTTTCATCGCGACGATAACTCCCGAGCACGCGCGACACAATAAAATTGACCTTTCACTCGTACTTTTTATAATTTCGTGAAGCTTCGAATCGGTACCATCTGTACTCGAACGCGTGCGGTGATTAGAATGACTCCTGTCCTCCTTCTCACCGGCCCGATATTCTACCGATTCCCGCGCGTTCCATTCCCACTCGTGCTGCGTTCTAACGGTTGCGCGGCGAACATGAAATTAATTTAATGTCATCGCGATTAATTAACTCGACTGTTACACCCCCCTCCCAGAGGTGTCGTATCCGAAAAATACGTCACTTCGATATACCGCGAACGCGGCCTATCCGAGTTTGAGGAAACGTATATATATATTCCGCCATCGCCTGTAACAAACGAAGGGAGGAATAAGGACAAAAATAGGATATACGGATTAGGCTTTGCGTTGTGCGCGAGTTTTCCGCGGCGACGGTGTTTTCATGTTGTCGACGCAAATTTTCTTAGTCGACCCTTTCGGCCTACCTCTACGCCTTCCAATCGTCGGGTCGACTTGCACACATGGCTCGCTGCCATTTACAATCTGCCGTACAGACTCATTCAAAACATTTGCCCTCGCAGTAGGCTCATTCCCGCACCCTACCTCACGCTCGCTAGCGTTAGGATTTTCGCACGCATTTTCCATCGCTGTCTCTTCCTCGCCTGAAGACTCTGGTTCAATTCTTGTGATCCATTTCTTCAGTTGTTGTACAGCCACTGGACTATGTTTGTTGCCAAAGGCGTCTACAATCGTATACGTATTGCTACCTAGCTTTTCGACCACTGTATACGGACCTGTATACTTAGGCGCTAGGCTAGCTGTGAAGCCTTTAGCCTTACTGGATAGGACTTTGTTTTTTCTCCAAACCATGTCACCAGGCTGGAAAATTACTTCGCGGTGTCGCTTGTTGTAATGCTCAGCCGCTCTGTCCTGTTGAATTCTTGAATTTTCGCCAGCTTTTCTTCTTAAGTTTTCGGCTCTGGCTGCCTTGTCCAGCCTTTCTTGAAGAGCCATTTCTTCATATCTCTTTAGTGTCTCGTCAGCTAGCTCTTTGCTGACCACACTACAGTCGATCGGCCGACGCAACGTGTTCAACATGGCCGGAGTTGTTTTTATTGCCGAATGCTCCGCCCTGTTGTACGCGCAGACCAGCTCGGGTAAAGGGACGTCCCATTTTTGCTGATTGTCTGCAATAAAACATCGGATCATAGTTTTTAGAGTCCTATTCAGCCTTTCTACTTGGCCGTTAGACTCAGGGTTATTAGTCGGCGAGTTACCATGCTCGACGCTGAGTTCTATCAGACGGTAGTCTATCTTGCGATTCCTAAACTCCGACCCTTGATCCGATAGGAACATTTCCAGCTGACCCCAGCGTAGGAATACGTCTTGCCAGATGTATTTCCATATGGCTTCACCATCAGCCCGTTTTAACGATGCTACTTCTGCCCAACGTGTGAACAGATCCGTTAAAACCAAGACATACTTGTGTCCGTTGTCGCTACGAGTATATGGACCTAGTATGTCGCCTGACACCGCCTGCCATGGTCTTACGATCGGTCGCTTTCCCATCAGACCCCCAGGCAAACGCTGTTCCACCTTTTGCATTTGACATATTTGGCATGATTTTACATAAGCCTCTATGTCCTTATACATACAAGGCCAAAAATACTCTTGGGCAACTCTCTTCAGAGTTTTATCTCGGCCCAAGTGTCCTGCAAGGGGTGCGTCATGTTTTTCTTTAAGGATGACGTTCCTCAAAAACACAGGTACCACCAGTTTCCAAGCGGAGTCGTCACCGACTGTTTCTTCAATTAAGTCGTCAGACTTCTAAAAATAAAGCTTGCCACCCACGACCTTCCATCTAAGGAACTTGCCTGGATTTCTCTGCACGGCCTTCATTTTATTTACATACCAGTCGTCCAGCTCTCCGTCAGGATAGCCTACGGCTGCAACAGTCGTCTCGTCCCCCTCATACATACGTGACAGGGCGTCGGGCACCACATTTAAGGAACCTTTCCGGCATTCCGTCGAAAATGTGTAGCTTTGCAGTTCTAGCGACCATCTTGCTAGCCTGCCCGTCGCGTTCGACAGTTTGTTTAGCCACTTCAGCGAATTGTGGTCCGTAATTACGTGGAATTGAAAACCTTCTACGTAATATCGAAACTTCCTAATCGCCTCGACTACTGCCAAACATTCACGTTCTGTCACCGTATAATTGCGTTGTGCTGGATTCAGAACTCGGCTAAAATATTCAATGACTCTCTCCTCGTCATTAATGGTTTGAGTCAAACATGCCCCGATACCAGTGTCTGAAGCATCGGTCTGAATCACGAACGGCTGGGTAAAATCCGGCTTTGCCAGCACTGGGGCTGAGGCTAGCAGCACTATGATTTTCTCAAACGCCTGTTGTTGCTCAGCCTCCCATTTATAACAGACTCTTGTGCTTGTGAGTCTCGTCAGCGGTTCGGCTGCCGTAGCGAAATTTTTCAAAAATTTCCTGTACCAGGAAGCCATTCCCAAGAACCTCTTCAATTTCTTGCGGTTGTTTGGGATAGTATAATTCAAGATGGCCTCGACTTTTCCTGGACATGGTCGAATTCCATCTCTGCTGACGATTACGCCTAGATATTTTACTTCAGACTGGCAAAATTTACTTTTACTGCGGTTTACCGTCAGTCCAGCTTCTCTCAATCTAGCCAGTATGGCTTCGAGAATCCGCATATGCGTCTCAAAGTCTTCCGTAACAATTATGATATCATCGAGGTATGCATAGGCGTACGGGCCAAACTCTCGAATTATCATATCTATCAGGAGTTGGAAAGTCGATCCAGCCTGATCTAATCCAAACGGCATTCTTTTGAATTGGAACTAGCCTAAGCCTGGTACCGTAAAAGCCGTTATCGGCCTCGACTCTTTTTTCAGTGGTACCTGATGGTACGCTGACGACAGATCTAGAGTCGATATGTATTTGGCCGTTTTAAACTTTCTCAGGATATCATCCGTATAAGGTAAAGGATAGGCTTCGGTTTTCCTGGAGACTGAATTAACCTTACGGAAATCTATACAAAATCTCCTAGTGCCGTCTTCTTTCTTCACCATGACCACCAGCGACGACCAACCACTCCTCGGAGCAGGCTCAATAATGTCGTCGTCTAGCATTTTTACTACATGCTCGTTCATCTCCAACTGTACTACCGGTGAAACTGGATAATACCTCTGTTTGATAGGCTTTGCGTCGCCTACGTCGATCTCATGTTCGATCCACGTAGTGCAGCCTAAAGGCTTGTCTTGTGGCTGGAAAACTCTATCTAGCAAGTCGTTTATACGTTCTTGCTCTTCAGAACCAATGTCGACTAGACCTATTGACGCCAGGCTTGTTACTTCAGCCTCAGTCACGGCTGCAATCTCTAGGTCTACCACTTTATCAGCAATCCGGATGTTTAACTTATTTGTGGCTGGATCTAGTATCGTATCAAATGCACGTACGAAGTTTGTCCCCAGATAACAATCTAAATCTAGATCCAACATGATAGCCACTTTAATTTCTTGCGTCGCTCCTGCAACTTCAAACGGTAGGACCACATGTCCTGCAATTGGGCATCTACGGCCATCAGCCACTTTGGCTCCTTTGCCGTGGTAGATCTCAATTTTCCGCCTGAGATCTGACGCCATCTGGATAGCTGAAGATCCCATAACTGTGAGTGATGCTCCGGGATCATACAGAGCTCTGACTCGGAACTCACCAATGTCGACGGGTAGCCACCATCTTCCTTCCGACTCAGCCTCCTGTGTAGCCGACTTCCTTCCTGCTCGTTCAGTACCCTTCGGGTCTACTGAGCATGCATAAGTACCATCTCCGAGCGATGGTTGGTCTGAGACCTTGGCGGAGTAGGATCGACGTCGTCTTACTCCGCCTTTTTCCCGTTTTCCGACCTCTCGGGACATTCTGGACGCTTGTGTCCTTCTTTGTCACAGTGGTAACACCGAACTGTCTTATCATCATCCCGAGGTTTTTTCTTCCTCTCCCCACTCCTGTCACGCTTTGGAGAAGGGCTTCTAGACTTTCCCCCGTCCCCCGATTTACGTCTCTGTTTGGTCTGTTTGGCTTTGTTCGAACTCTGGGGCTTCGGGCCCGATGGCTTACCAGAGTTCTTATACTTAACCTGGATTTGAGACATCAATTTTTCCAGGCGGCTCATAACCAAGGCGTCGTCAGACTTGCCTCCCATAGCCGTTGCGGCTACGTTAATTTTCGGTTTCTTTGCCTTGCTTTCCCTATATGCCAGATTTGGCCAAAGAGACGTTGATGGTGACGGTGGTGGTCTATATGACATTTCGCTAATCGTTTTTTTTTTCGACTTCTACCGCTTGGCTCAACAAGCCCTTAACCGACTTCACTTTGTCTCGCCTAATTTGTCTACGCAAATTTGGCCGCATATTCGTCAACATGAAGTCGACTCTTTCCATTTCGGTAGATACAGGCCTCATTTTCAGTAACAACGACTGTAGGCATGTCAGGTAATCTCGCACTGACTCTTCTGCCCCTTGTGTACGATTGGTAGCCTCTACGCGTAGGCTTTGTTGATAATCACCAATGCCGTACCAATCACGGGCTTCTTGACAGAACTTTGCCTAAGTGTCGTAATTGATTTATTATCCCGGTACCATGTCGACGCCAAGCCGGTCAAGAGTATGGGTAATGCATCTAGCAATTGTTTCTCTGTCAGTCCGGCTAGTTCATTAGCCTCGCTGACTTGAATCAAAAATTGCTCGATGTTTGACACGTTACTACCGTCGAACTTAATGTTCCACCTTCGGACGATCGAGCCAATGTCTATAGGCTTTTCTAGCCTATGCGGGTTAAAACCATCCTGTCGTAGCGTAGGTATTCCGGCTTGCCGGAGTTCTCGCATACGCTCCAACTCAGCCGTCAGGGCTTTTATTTGGTCTTGGATCTTCCGTTCTGCACTAGACATCGAAGCTCTATTAATAGGGCTCGAACTGTCTATCTCGTGCATCGACGTATCACCAAAATTCACCCTAGGCCCCTGGGCATGGTTAGTATTTTCCGTAGAAATACTACACTCATCCATAGAGTGTTGCAAAATGCCGGGCCTTATTGTACTGGACACCGGTCCATTTGTTTGCCGGTTACGATCAGCTAAACCATGTCGGTCGTCCTTTTCCTCGATAACCCTTATCCTCTCTTGCAGTTTCTTAAATTTTCCCGTAAACTCCTGCATTGTTCTGAGGAGGTCGTCAATTATACCTCCATCACGGTTGTTTGTTTCTTCAGCCGCAGCCCTGTCGGTTACCTCGCGGCTTCTGGTAGTCGCTTGCACAGACTGAATGTGCTCCGCCGCCTTCATCACGTCTTCGTCCATCAAGACGGCTAGGGGGTGTTCCCCACTTGTGGTAAAATTCGGATCTAAAATTGTCGAGCCCGATTTTTCCCACATAGTAGTGGCTATAAATTCGGCCCGCATCTCTTCGCGCTTGACTTTGACTTCGCCATGGTCGTCAGACTCATCTTCAATAAAGTCCTCAGCCGAATAATTGCCGACCAGCCATTTTATCAGCCTGTCATGTCTTTGACGTGTCGAACCGTCTGGCTTAAGCTGTAAGCCGCGTTAAGCCTCGTCGACTACGTCTTCATCCTCGGCGATCACCCATGAATAGACTAGGTCTTCCTTCACTCGTTGATCCATCCTAAACTGACAAAAATGAGATCCTAAACCCTCGTGACAGTACCACACACTCTAGCTTAATTTAATTTTACAATCGCAATGATAATTAAAAATATATTTTCTAACTTCCAACAATCCTGTAAGAAAGAAAAAAAAATTTTTAATTTTTAATTTTATATTTCTGAGTTTATTTTAAAATAAAGCGATATTCGAAAAAGAAAACTAACCCGAATAGGCTTAATAGTCTGCCGACTCACCAAAAGGTTTTGACAAAAACCCCAGGTCGGCTTACCGAGAAAAAAAAAAACAAATTCGAATAGGCTCAATAGCCTGCCGACTCGCCAAAAGGTTTTGACAAAAACCCAAGGTCGGCTTACCGGAACAAAACAACAAAAAAAATCTGGCTGTTCTAACCCGCGTTGGAACACCGATTTTTATGCTCAGAAGTATAAATTACAGTTGCTACTAATCACTAGTTAGTAGCACGCTGTAAAAAAAAATCAAAAACAAAATTGCAAAAAAAAACAAACGAAATAAAAAAAAATAATAAAAACAAACTATTATTTATCAATCCGCTAGACACTCAATAACTATCACGATTTATGAGTTTTTTTACAAAGTGGAAAAATAGATAAATAAAAAAAAATATCAAAATCACAAATTTTCCACTTTGTAATTTACAGCGCATGAAAATATCCTCTCTCACACACGCTGACCGATACTTTGTTTTCTTTCGCACTCGTGACGACCGACCTTGAACCTGGCCGGCAGCAGTACTTCGCTACTGCGCTCGTCTTTACACACTACGCACACTATCGAGCACCGTGACGTAGGTACTTGAATTTAAAAACCCACCACGTTGTTGGGCGCCATGTTATAGGGCGTTATTTAAACGAGCAGACTTAGGAGTACAACCCACGTAGATCTACCGAGTTTGTCATACAGCCTCTATAAGCTCTGCCGCAGTCGACTACACGTCGACGAGTTTCCTGCAAAAGGAGAAAATTCCGATTATATATCCCTAAACGGTTTATTAATCGGGGAGGGCGCGACAGCTCGCTGATTTCGGTAGGTGGGCGCGGGCTAGAGGATTCGAGTGCGGGGAACACCGGTCAGAAAAATAATTGTTACTCAGAATGAATGTTTAATAACAAAAAATTAACTTAAAAACTAATACAAAAATCTATGCTTGACACGGTGATAATTTATAAACAAATACTCATATGGTTGAGTATTTCAATCAACAACAAAGAGTTATCGGTGCTCTCTAAGTTGATTTGCGCGCGCACACAACAACATGCTGCTATCGGCAGCTTACGCGCGCGAGAAAAACAAAGTATTTTACAACTGATTTTAATCACTCACACTCACACACGATAACGATTATGGTCGCTCAATAAAAAATAACTCACGAGTACGCCGCAGGTGCACCTGTTACAAGCCGCAAGGCTGAAACTCTAGCCTCCAAGCTAGATACCCAAATCGTAGACTGTTGTGTCTCGATGCCGGCGAACGGTCCAGTGTCGTCGTCTCGTTGTCGCAGGTTAACAAATTGTCCAAGGATGACAATCCTGTTGAAGACTTGTTTTCGTCGCGACGATAACTCCCGAGCACGCGCGACACAATAAAATTGACCTTTCACTCGTACTTTTTATAATTTCGTGAAGCTTCGAATCGGTACGATCTGTACTCGAACGCGTGCGGTGATTAGAATGACTCCTGTCCTCTTTCTCACCGGCCCGATATTCTACCGATTCCGGCGTGTTCCATTCCCACTCGTGCTGCGTTCTAACGGTCGCGCGGCGAACATGAAATTAATTTAATGTCGTCGCGATTAATTAGCTCGACCGTTACAAATTATATATCTTAAAATCTCTATTAAAACAAAATGAGAACGTTCCCCAACCCCAGACTCGCGGGATGATAAGAAGTTGATCGAATTTTCTTTATTTTAAAAATGTTTGCAAATTTTGCCATGATTTTCGATAAAAAATTTGCTCCCTGATCTGAGTGCAGTATATCCATACACCCGTAATTACAAATGTATGTAAGATAAAGGTTATTCAGTAAAACAACAGCAATAAGATTCGTCTAAAAATAGAGTAATTATTAACAATGATTACAGTACATACAATATCAACAAAATAAAATGTGATTAACTTACCTAAAAATAGAGAATCAACAATCAAGACTATTGCTTAACGAATCTCTAAACAATCATACAGTATTATAATTAATTATATTGTGTCAGGATTGTTATAACGATTCTGACCACTTTCCATCAACCTCACTCGTTTTAACTAAACGTAATGTTTATGCAAAGTTTCTATCTCGTGCGTCCAAGCACATGTTTTCTCTCTGTGTTTAACTCTTTCATAAGGCTCTTGTCGTGCATACACTGTAACCGGCACGAGACCGTTTTCTGACAGCACAACCGGAGATACGCACGAAGCTTACATCTCCCCCCAAGACGTTAATTCCTCTTTTTTTTAAAGTTGAATTGGCGTTTGGTCATGCATCTATAGGGATTAGCTTCGTGATGTGGTATAGACTCCTTGTACTTCTTTTGTTGTTTGTAGTCAATTTGTATATCGAGTCCGATATCTTCTTTTCTATCTTAAATGGACCGGTTCTGATTTCTTCCAACTTTTTCCGATTTAGTTTGTTCTTACTCATCACATATACCATGTCACCTTCTTCGAATTTGTAGTCAATTCTGTTCTTGTCGTACCTCGTCTGATTGTAGTCATGCAACTTACGGGTTCGGAGTAACGCCAGCTTTATGTCTTCTTCCAAGTTTCTTCTGTGTCCCAAGTTGTTTTTTAGTTCTGTTGGCAGCACATCGGTCGATTCTCCATTCAGTAGGTATTCCGGTGAGAAACCCGTGACTGAATGGTCCGTCGCGTTATAGTTTTTCCTGCATTCTTCTGCCACCGTTGCCCACGATACTTTCTTTGTTTTTTCGTTCATGGCACAGCGTATCTTGTTCAATAGCGTTTAGTTCAGCCTTTCATTTAACCCGTTCGAAAACGGCGCATCTACGGCTGTGAATATTAGTTCAGCACCCCGTTCTTCTACATAATCTTCAAGTTTTTTTTGAACTTAGTCCGGGGTATTGGTCCGCTAATATGGTTTCTAATTTTTCTTCCGCTGGGATCTTTTTCAGTAATGTTACGAAATCTGCCGTAGTTTGATTTCTCGAATACAGAATGTACGCAAATCTAGTGAAGTGGTCTTCTAGTAAGTGTAGATACTTCTTCGTCGACCTCTGTCCACCAAATCCACCGATGGTATCCAGAGATATTATCTGAAAAGGTCTTTCTGTTGGGCCCAGGTGCGACATAAGCCCGTAGTTTCTGTTTAGCCTCGCTTTATTTTTTATACAGATGTCACAATTTTTCAAATCCTTAATGTTTTTTATTAAGTGTGGTGCTGTATAAATCGGGCTTATTTTTCGTATTGTCTGACTCGCCCCTGTGTGTCCGTAAGTTTTGTGTACTCGTTGTATCAGCATCTTACTACATTTTTCACTTAGTATTATTTTCTTTCTTGTATTGTGTTTCTTGTAATAGACTCCGTCTTCAAGCAGGAGTCTGTGTGCGTTCTGTGTTATTTGTTCGTTTTGTTTCTGGTCGTCTATTATCTCTTGTAGGGTTATGTTGTCCAAAGACATCGTATTCACTGTTTCCAGCACATCTTCCGCATTTTCTTCGGGTTCGAGGACCGGGTTCCTACTGAGGAGATCTGCCTCCCCGTTATTTTTTCCAGGGTTATATATAATGTCACAGTTATACTGGGATATGTAGTGCACCATGTCCCCTAACTCTTCATCAGTCCTATTACTGACGTTTAGATTTTCTAACGGTTTGTGATCTGTATAGACTGTAAAGAATCTTCCAATTAGCCAGTGTTGCCAGAATTTATGCTTTCTTTGATAACAAGACATTCCTGGAAAATGGCTTTTTTCTTTTTTCGTGTCTCGTTTATCTTTTTTGAAAAATATGCTACCGGTTTTATTTCACCGTTTGCCTAAGGTTGTTTCAGCACAGCTCCGAGACCTTTTATGCTTACATCTGTGTATATGTATGTATGCGATTTTGGGTTGAATATCGCCAAAACTGGTTCAGAACTCAAAATTTCTTTTATCTTGTTAAATGTCTCATCACATTCACTGGACCAGTTGAATTTTATCCCTTTTCTGAGCTGTTTATGCAGAGGCTCCAATATCTCTGTAATTTTTGGCACCTATTTTCTTTCAAAATTTATCTTCCCTACAAATTGTCTTATGTTCTTCTTGTTTTTTGGTGTGTTGAAGTTTTTTATAGATTTTATATTATCCTCTAAGGGGGGGTGACTGTGTCGTTTTTAATCATATGACCTACGTATTTTACTTCATCCTTGGCAAATTTGCATTTTGTGAATTTTAACTTCATACCTTCTTTTTCTATTGCTTGCAGGAGTAACTCTATATGCATTAAATGTTCCTCAAATGTTTTTGAGAAAACTATTATGTCATCTGTATAGTTTGTGCACAATTCTGTTCAATTATATTTTTTTATTATATTTACCAGAATCCTTTGGAAAATAGCCGGGGAAGTTTTTGGTCCAAACGGCAAGCATCTCCACTGATAGTGGCCCTCTTGGGTGATAAAACCAGTTTTTGTTCTGTCTCCAACTCTTAGAGGTATGGACCAGAATGCTGAGTTTATATCTAACGTTGTAAAATATCTGCAACCAACTGTTTTTAGTATTATATCTTCTATCAGCGGGAATGGCTGGGCCTGTGGGATGACTATCTTATTCAGATCTCTGAAATCTATACACAATCTGTTCTTCTTGTTTTCTTCTTTCTTAAAGGCCAGTGTCACTGGTGCTGCGAAGGGGCTATATGAGTCTTCAATCAGACCGTGTTTCAATAGTTTTTTGATTTGTCCCTCTATTTCTTCTCTGTCTTCTATCGAGCATCTGTATGTCCTCTTGTAGCAGTATTTATCTACCTGGAGGTCATTCAACGCCTCATAATTTTTTACTTCTCCTACATCATATTTATCTTTGGCAAAAATGCTTTTATATTTGTCCATGACGTCATATATTTTTATCTTCTGTTCTTCATTTAAATGATCTGTATCTATCTCGAATTTAGTCGTATCGATAAATTCGTTGAAATTCACCTCATATTTGTAATTTTTCTCTGATGTGATTTTCTCTTGTTTGATCTCTAAATTTTCGTCATGTGTCAATTTAAATTTTTTTATAGAATTTAGACCTAAGATTAGGTCATATTTGAAATTCTCATTCTCATACACAAAGGCATGTATATTCTTTTCTTTTTCATATATTTTTGCATTTAATTTTACTAAACCATAACTTTGTCCTTGCCCACTAATTGTTTTTATGTTGAATCTTCTTTTTTCCTTTTTGAATTTATTATCTAGCAGTTTTTAATTTATTACTGTGATTCTTGAGCCAGGGTCGTAAAGACCTTTGACCTCCAAGGAATTATTCAGCAGGACTTTTATTTCAATTAGTGGGGGCAAGTCTAGTTTTTTGAGTCCTCGTTTGACAGCTGTACATCAAGAAGGGTGTTAGTTATCTGATCTTCCTTTATATTTTCCTTGTTGTACCAGCATGAGGGTTCAATATGGAATCTGTTTTTCTTACCCTTTGATTCACATATTTTGCACGGGTGCTTTTCTTTTCTCACAATTTGTTTCTGTGGCTTTTGTTTAGTTTGTGATATGCTCTTTTCAATACTAGTTTCTTTCACTAAATGTTCTAATCCTCTTAAATTGTTGAAAAGGTCATCAACCCCATTTAATTTTTGTCTATCTATCTTGTCCGTCACAAAGTTTGGTAGACCAGCGGCAATTATGACTACCAAAAAGGCTTTATTAATTGAATCATTTATCTCCAACAGCAGCCTTTCCTTTTTTAGTGCATAATCTTATATTGAGCCATTTAAGTATTTAAAATTCAAAGCATGTGACCAACCTTTACAGGTGACCAACCTTTATCTGCATATGTTTCTGTTAGGCCCTATTCCCATACTGACCAATTTGATTCAACTGTATTTTTTATCAACATTGAGCTGTACCAGTCCTTACAGGAATCATCCAGCATTAATCTTAACATTTCAATTTTTTCTGTATCTGTTTATAATTCCAAACGTACACACTCTTTGTTGCAAATATTTAACCACTGTGCTACACTTGTTGTTGTTTTTGAGAATTTTTCAATTGAAAATTTTTCCACCAATTTTAATTTGTTTTGCTTTCTGTCCACATGGTGAGCTTCTACTGTAGGTTTTTCAATGGCTTTTACAATTTTTTCCAGCAGGTAGCCAGAAAATTGCATATTTTCATCTTCCCAGTAAATTTCTTTCAGTGTGGGTGTCAAAGTTATCCACACTGACCTTTTTTCATATCTTTTCTTCAATGAATTTTTTATTAGTTTAAATATCTCCGTTTTTATTAATTCCTCAGGTAGGTTTATCGGTTGCAATTCCCTTGGCATGGCATAGCAGTTTTGCTCTGCATCTTCTATCGAAATTACACCATAAGTGTTTGACTTTGTGTCATCTGGTTTTGGAATTATTGAAAATTCAAATTTTAATTTCTCCATTTTCCAATAAATGATTGTTGATTTGTAAGATAAAGGTTATTCAGTAAAACAACAGCGATAATATTCGTCTAAAAATAGAGTAATTATTAATAATGATTACAGTATATACAATATGAACAAAATAAAATGTGATTAACTAACCTAAAAATAGAGAATCAACAATCAAGACTATTGCTTAACGGATCTCTAAACAATCATACAGTATTATAATTAATTATATTGTGTCAGAATTGTTATAACGATTCTGACCACTTTCCATCAACCTCACTCGTTTTAACTAAACGTAATGTTTATGCAAAGTTTCTATCTCGTGCGTCCAAGCACATGTTTTCTCTCTCTGTTTAACTCTTTCATAAGGCTCATGTCGTGCATACACTGTAACCGGCACGAGACCGTTTTCTGACAGCACAACCAGAGATACGCACGAAGCTTACATGTATTTTTACATGTATTTTTCTGCTAAAGCTTTTGCTATACTTTGTGACGATGTTTCTTTCAAAGGTATATACCCACAATATTTACTTAAAATGTCAATCCACGAAAGTATATATTTATTCCCTAAACACAATTCCCGAATTGGCCCACAAATATCTATCTGAATATGACTCAAAACGTTCTTTGGTACTGGAAATAAATAAATTAGTTGCTTTGTTTTTTTCCTTACGCACTGAATCTTTTGACATTCCTCACATGATTTTACTGTCTCGGCCACATCGTCCTTCAGGCCGCTCCACCAAAAATTCTGTCTCACGCGATCATATGTTCGTTTTACCCCGGCGTGTCCGACCGTGATTGATTTATGTAAATCCATAATAATATCCTGCCTTGCCTCTCTTTTAGGGATTTTAACGTTTGCCGAACAAACTGCTATCTCGATTTTCTTCGTATCAATACATGTTTTCAGTCCTGACATAATAATATCAAATTTACCTGGCTTATTACTTTCATGTATACTAAAACTTTTCACGCCCTTTGCCTCAATCATTGCATTTAACAAATTAAAAGATTCATATAATTTTTCCGTATTAATTTTTTCGTAATAAAATTCACGAATAAATAGATTAAAAATGTATTTCTTTTTGAATTTGGTTACAATCAATTCCCCAACTTGTGGTTTATTTTTCAAAATTTTATCACGATCAATGATTCCATATTTAATTAAATCTGCCGTAATAACATTTTTCTCACAACAATCACATGCAGCGAGATGAACAATATAATCTTTCTGTATGAATAATGGATTCCTACTAAAAATAATTCCATCAATTTTCGCTAAAAAAACCTTCCTAACTCTATAATCATCGTTAAATAATAACTCATTTTTATCTTCCGGCAATAAATCTTTAATTTTAATAAACTTTGTATTTGCATCCATCTCGTTCCTTTCAAACAAAATAACCTCATTTTCCTTTCTTTCAATTTTCATATCTTCAATTTTTCTTAAAGCAGTACTTTCGCATAAATTCAAATTAGTCGTTACTTTAGAATCTTTAAAAATCAGATTCTCATTAAAATTTGTAATATTAGTAGAAAAAAATTGATTGAATAAAAATTGTTCTTCTCTGAAATCATCAGGGTATGAACTCCCACTTGCTCTTACAATTGTTTCTTTGCAAGAGTTGCCGAGCAGATCTTCACTGCACCCGTTATTACTTTCACGGAGATTTACACCCTCTTTCTTATTTACCGCGCCGCGCGCCACCGATAACACCTGGCGCGCGTCGCCCGAAAAATTACTCATTACACATACTTCACTTTCACTAAATAATAAATTTGAGTCCGAAGGAGTAAGTTGATCAGACCCCTCCCCCGAGCTCCGGCTCCGGACTTTATTGCCATCGCCAATTGTTTGCTTAGGCCTAAGCTTTTTTTCGTTAACATTGGGTAAATCTCCTCCTTTATTGTCTGCAGCGATGTCTTTTGCACTATCACTGCAAACTGCATAACGTTGGCAATCTGCGCCTTGGACTAAGGAATTCACCTCGGGCGGTTCGAGCGATCGCATTTCATTCCTCAAAAAAAAAAGTTCAGTGGCGCGTTACGCGGCCCCCCCCTCTTTCCCTAGCACTTTTCTCTCTAGCCACTCGGTTCCTTTTCCGTCCTTGACGCTTCGTATGCACACAAGATCGCCCGCGTACGTATGAAAGTTCAACTGCTGATTTTCTTCCTTCAGAGAATAACTTGAAACTTTTTCAAAAAAACACAAAAAAACTTCATAATCGTCCGTAAAATTTTCCATTTCTAATTTATACTCGGTTGAATCTAAGTCTTCCTCATCAATATTATTATTAAGGTTGTGTCTAGGTACCATCGCCGTGTACCGTACACGGTACACGGTACACGGTAGCTTTTTACTTTAGATCCTATAATTTATTCCAAATAACCCACTTAAGTTTAAAAAAACTACTAGTTTTTACTTTAAATCTAATTACCCATCCTAAATAACCCACTTAAATTCACAGAGTGTCTAAAGTAACTCTTATTTGGTACCGTGTACCGTGCACCGTGCACCGAATACGGTACACGGCGATGGT
This sequence comes from Encarsia formosa, assembly GCA_038277355.1. NCBI lineage: Eukaryota > Metazoa > Arthropoda > Insecta > Hymenoptera > Aphelinidae > Encarsia > Encarsia formosa. The sequence continues at coordinate 55,176,074 of CM076188.1, read as the reverse complement.
ACCTAGACACTTTCTATTATTAATTTCGATATCCTCCTCATCTTTTAATTCGCCCTCAAAATCTTCATTTCTTATTTCACATTTATTAATTTCAACTTCTACCTTTCTTACTAAATTATCGTCCTGCATACTATCATTGTTTATACTATTCTTGATCTTCTTTCATTTTTATTTTAATTAAATCACTAGGGTCAACCGGATTTCTGCTAAGCCCGTCTGCGTTCGCGTTATCTTTCCCCTTACGATAAAAAAGTCTAAAATTGAAGTCCGATAGTTTTAACTTCCAGCGTAGTAATTTTGACATAGGGTCTTTAAATTTACTCATATAAATTATAGGTTTATGATCTGTATAAATGTCAAATTCTGCATGATAAAGGTAAGTTTTGAAGTATAAAACTGCGTATAAAATTGCAAGCATTTCCTGTTTGCACGTACTATAGCGGCATTCGACTTTACTTAGTACTCGCGACGCGTAAGCTACGGGGTGTTCAAAACCGTCGTCTTGTATCTGCGCGAGTACTCCCGATATCGCGTCAGTCATTAAAATAAAACGTCTATTCAGATCCGGAAAACACAAAACTGGGCTATTAATAAGTTTATTTTTGAGCGTTTCGAACGCTTCTTGCTGTTGCGGGCCCCAAATAAATTCTACTTCTTTTCGTAATAAGTTTGTTATAGGTTTTGCGATTTTTGCGAATTGAAACATGTATCGTCTGTAGTACGAGCAGACACCTAAAAATTCCTTACAAGATTTAACCGTTTTCGGGACGAGGAACAGTTTTAATGCTGAAAATTTATCATCGTCAACTTCAATTCCTTTTTTGGATATTTTATGACCTAAAAATTTAACTTCTTCCTTCAAAAATTTCGATTTTTCCGGTTGTAGAGATACGCCCCATTCTTTAAGTCTTTCAAAAAATGATTTTAGTATTTGAATGAGTTTCTCAATAGTATCCGCGAATAAAATTACATCATCCATGTAGCTAAGTATACCCTTAAGTCCCTTTAGTAATTTTCTTAGTGCTTTCATGAAACTACCCGGTGAGTTTTTTAACCCCATCCCAAATCTACATAATTCATAATGATTATCATCTGTACTGAAAGCTGTTTTCCGCGCTGTTTTATCCGCTAGTTTAATTTGATAAAACTCTTGTGCCAAATCGAAAACGCTATATACCTAAGTACCGTGTAAACTGTCTAAAATAGCATTAATACTGGGTGTCGGTTGAATTTGCAATACTGTCACTGAATTCTACTTTCTGTAATCAAAAACAAGACATATATCACGCTCACCGTCTTCTTTAGGTTTTTTTGGTACGCAAAAAATCGGAGCGTTATATGCACTATCGCTTTCCCGGATTATACCATTATCAAGCATTATCTTAATTTTTTCCCTAATTTTTTTCCTGAGTGCTTACGGTTGTTGAAATTGTTTCACGTAAATTGGTTCCTCGGTCGTTGTTATTATTTCGTGTTCTATACCTTTAATGCATCCTAATTTATCACCCGGTAAATAAAATTGAAAAGAAAATTTTGCTATCAATTTAATAATTGCGTTTTTATGTTCTGGCCTGATAAATTTTTCTAAATCGATTAATTCCAAAAGTTTGTGCAAATTAATTGATGAATATTTATGATTTAAGTTAATAAACTTGTAATTAATGTGTAGGAATCGGAGATATAGGTAAGTCGTGTTCAGGGCGGTTAATTAATAAGAGCTCAATTAGGCTTTATAAGGTGATAATTTATTAGCCTGTACTTCCTGACTAACTTAACTTATTACAATCGTCAGACTTAAGTTGGCTAGCAAGCTAATATGAACGCGTGAGAAACTAAATTAAATCGTAATCGGAATGCTCTCGAATGAATGCTCCCGAACGAATCCTCCCGAACGAAAAGCTCCCGAGCCCCAAGAAGCTCCCGTACTTATCCCCTCTGAACTTTTCGGTGCCATAGGCCCCCACCATGGCTCGTCCTACTTTTCGGTCATAACATCTACAAAGTTCCGGTGGCGATCACCACGCCACCTATACTACGCGCGAACATTCAAAAGAAAAGAAAAAAAAAATAACACACACGAGGAACTCACAGCTCACAGCTCGTGCAAACGACAAAAAAAAAATAAAGCTACACTCACGCCCACATCTACTGTTGAGTGTGCGCGCACGCGCCTGCCAACGCAGTTGCGTCGCCTACCGACACGCGCCGCGCACCTCCTCCGTCGTTGGAAACTCCCGGACGGAGAACCAGGACTTGTGCGCTGTGTGTGCATGTGTACGCGCGCGTCCTAGGCCGGGATAGTCACCTCGGGTGTGTGTGTGTGCGCGCGCGTGTGTGTGTGTGTGCGCGTGTGCGGGCGTGCGCGCGCGTGTGTGTGTGTGTGTGCGCGCGCGCGCGCGCGTGTGTGTGTGTGTGTGTGTGTACGTGTGTGTGTGTGCGTGTGTGTGCGTGCGCGCGTGTGTGTGTGGGTGGGTGGGTGCGCGCGTGTGTGTGTGTGGGTGTGTGTGTGTGTGTGTGCGTGTGCGTGTGCGTGTGCGTGTGTGTGTGTGGGTGGGTGGGTGCGCGTGTGTGTGTGTGTGTGCGTGCGTGCGTGTGTGTGCGCGCGCGCGCGCGCGCGCGTGTGTGTGTGTGTACGTGTGTGTGCGTGTGTGGGTGGGTGCGCGTGTGTGTGTGTGTGCGCGCGCGCGCGTGTGTGTGTGTGGGTGTGTCTGTGTGTGTGTGCGTGTGCGTGTGCGTGTGCGTGTGCGCGCGCGCGTGTGTGTGTGTGTGTGTGGGTGCGCGTGTGTGTGTGTGTGCGTGTGTGTGTGTGTGCGTGTGTGGTCGGCGTCAGCTGCTCGTTAACGCGGCATGGTTATCACCTGGGAAAAGTAAACAAACAAGTTACATTTTGTTGTTTCCCAGGTGACTTGACACCGCCAGGTAGGAAAATAATTTACGAGGGATTCACTCCCTCGTAACCCATAAGTTTTTTTCCAAATCAAATCCTGATGATTCAAAGTACACTTTGTCGGCGGTTCTCTCGCAAAACCGCATCCACCACTACGCATGATTACAATTACGTTCTGTTGCTGCGTTTCACTCTTAAACTATCAATGATTTTAACTTGCAAAGGCTGTGAGCCATTTTCATATAATTTCTAAGTTTAATGTATAATTTGATGTTGAAAAATGGTCGATCGACGGAGAACAATTCAAACAGAAACTGATTCTATGTGGTTAATATGAATCGTTAAGGCTTGAGTCATTTTTGTGTTATTTGTAAGTTCAATGTCAAATTGGGGCACCAGTAAGGTTTCAACTTAATTTAATGAAAAATAAAAAAATCTATTAATCTTATTTTTGTGTTTATTAGTTAATTTTAAATGGTAAAAAATATATTTATCGATAAAAAAAAATGTGCTTACAAAATTTAATTATTTTCGGGCGTTTGACATTCAAGTTACGGTAGTGTATCTACAATAAAAACGGCAACTCACTTTATTATAATCTCCAATTTCGTTATCTTTTGTTAATTTAATAACTTGAATTTTAATAAACGCTTTTATTATTTGATATGAGATTCTGTATTTTTAATACATATTATTACTTGCTTTCACATGTTATAAATTGCCCTCGTGCAAAACTGAGGTTAAATCACGCGTTTGAATGCTGCAAAGAGTGCGGCGTTGCCCACTTTATATAACGTTCTTTTGATGAACATTTTTTTGATTTTCTCAATAAAGTTTTCGTTATTTTTACCAATTACTGCTTATTTTTTCTTACATTTTTTAAATTCTCAAAAAATTATCTACTATTGCTGATTTTTTGAGAATTTTCAACAAATTTATTTTCAAGCAAACAAGAAAAAAACCACGTCACTCCGTTCTAACCTGTGTAAAATGAAAATTTTTTTAATTTGTAATTAGTTTTGAAAAAGACCGCTGATCCCTATTTTTTTCAGAAATAAGATATGCAATTTTTAAAGATCATTTTCCCAAAGTTTCAGCTTGCCACACAATTTTATTCAAAACTCGCTGCAACCTCCTCAAAATAAGTGGTAATATAGCTTCGTTAAAAAGCTGAGGATGTTGAAAAACGTACGATGTAGACTGCAGGTAAAAGGGTTAGTATTACTATTCTGAATATTTTTGAGGTTCTGCTTTTAATAATGAAATAGTTCGTCGCTTCCGAGCCGAACAAAAGACAAGTTGAGACTGGGTTGACTGTTGACTGGGGCGACTTTTTGTAGAGCCAACGATAGGTTTAGGAACGTTAAGGAAGGTAAGAATAGGTTCAGTTGTAAAATCTGTGATGGGGGTAACCTTGAGGGTGCAGCTACACTATATGCGTATGCTGCGTACGAAACGGAACAGTTTGAAATTTTGAATTATGGAGAAAACATTCCCCGTAAACTAAATTACCTGAAAATCGGAACTTCGCCCCTTGTTTTCGGTAAGATGGACGAAAAATAGTACATTTCCCTTGAGCCAGAATTGGGAATAATATATAGATTAATATTTAGATCAAATTTTAAATTGGCAGGTGAAAAAATCACAGTGCGCATGCGCGCACGCACACGAACGCATCCACAAAATATTCCTTTTTTTACAGCATGTCACCCATGGCCAGTGCCACATAATCAAGCATTCTACCCCTGGACAGTACAAGGAACCGGCCTTTTCTCAAATCCGCAAGTGAAAAATGTCCTTTTCCATGCGTGTGAACAACCAGGGAACCGACCCTTTTCTCCTATAGTTTAGTAGTCTTCAAAACACGCGTGGAAAAAGGCCGTTTCCACGTCTGTAGCGAAACACACGTGGAAAAGGCCTTTTCCAAGTCTGTTGTCGTTTCTCTGAGCTCTGAAGCTGTTTACGAAAGAGCAGCAGAAAGAAGAACCGAAGTAATATATATAGGTATATTTTATGGGAAATGCATAGTCTATAGTGTCGTAAACAACACACTTAGGCATTTTCTTTGTTAATTTTTACGACTTCAAAACCAATGAGAGGTCAAGTGTCAAATTTCACCCTCACTGTGCCCGACTTATCACCGTCTGGCCGCCGGCGGGAGGACAAATGGATACCGCTCCGCTCTGTCGCCTCTCGTCAATGAATTATAGAAAAATGCATTGAAATTCAGCGAATTTGAGAAAGCACAGTCCTGTGCATGTAAGTGAACCTTGTCGGTCTCGTGTTGAAACATCCTACTCTCTTGGAACCAATGCGGTTCCCTTACTTGCACAGGAATATACGATTCTATTTTACCGGTCTCATCAGATTGTCGAGTAAGTTTATGATTATTTTAAGATATTACGCATAGAACAGTTCCGTGTGACACTGCGTGGAAAGGGTAGCCTATCATACTTGCTATACGACCAGTGTAAAAGCTTTCAAGTGTAGGTGTAGACCATGTATTTTTTAATGTCCTTTGTGCAATATCAGTCGGCTTTATAACCTCACTTTTCCAAATGATCTCACTTAAGGAGGCTTCAGCGAGGCAGTCACGTTCAAAAGTTAGTAAAGCGCCAAAAATTTGTGCCATCTCAATTTTCACCATGTTATTTAAGATAGTAACTTTAAAAATTAAAACATAAATAATGTTGGTGTTTATTTAAACTGAAAATATGATATGAAATGCTTTTATGTTTTTTAATCATTTAATTTTAGGCTGAAAGGATATATAATTACTATTTTTTATTTTTTTCATCAAAAGTTAGTCTGCTAACCGGCATTTTTTTAATTTTATTTTTATTGGATGGGAAAATTTTGTCAGTGAATTTTTTGGAAACGAGCTGGTGGGTTTTGACAACGTGGGACTAATTTTTTGAATTTTTGCCATAGGAGCCTGTGTTAAATGAAAAACATAAAAATTGATTTTTTCTCGAAAATGGCTTCGATGACCTAATTTTTCACCTGATTAAAAGTTGAAGGGCTTGATTCAAGGAATCTCCTGGAATTTTTCGGGATTGATTTGATGGACTTTTAACTACGCGCTGAAGCCTTCTTAAAGTAGACTGTTAAAGAATAAGGAAAATGAAGACTTTTCTGAAATATTTTTTTCTAAAAGTTTATGATTTTTTAATGAATTTTAAGGTTTTTAAAAACAATTTTCGATCAAAATTACCGAAAATATGATTTTTTGAAAATTGTTAATATAGTGTAGCCGCCATACGAGTTTTTGTGTGCAAGTCCGCGCCACGATGGCAACTCAGTTTTAAAAGATGTATTTTGACTTTCTTTATCAAACTAATCGGGTTGTCATGCAGAAAATTACTTTAAAATTATTTAAACCATAGTTTAAACATTTTGAGCGCAGTTTTTATACACGCTGAAACATAATGAAGTGAATGATGTTCTGTAGCGAAATGGTTATAGGTTCAGCCTGCGATCCAAAGACTGTATACTTTTTTTTTCTCAATTATTTTAATTTGTTTATTATTTTTATTTTATTTATTTATGATTTGTTGTAATTAAATTATAATAATTTCTTTTAACATTTAAATTAAATTAGCATTTTTAGATTTTTTTTATCAATATTTTGAGAGTTAAAAAATTAGTTATTAGAAAAGTAATTATTATAATTTAATTACAGCAAATCATAAATAAATAAAGTAAACATAATAAACAAATAAAAATAATTGAGAAAAAAAAAATAACGAGGACTCGAACCTACAGTCACTAAGTCGCGGGTTAACCACTCCGCTACGGAACATCATTCAGTTTATGATGTATCACCGAGTATAAAAACTGCGCTCAAAGTGTTTAAATTATGGTTTAGATAATGTTATGATAATTTTCTGCATGGCAACCCTGGTTAGTTTGATAAAGGAGGTCAAAATATATCTTCTAAACATGGGTTGCCATCGTGGCGCGGACTTGCACAAAAACTCGTATGGCGGCTACACTAATAGTGATGTCATATCATCATCACTATACAATATCTATGAATGAAAATTTCTAAAATTTCTAAAGCCTATATCTCATTTAATTTTCATTTTTTTTAAACAACAAAATACGTGATGATTATTTTTTGATCTGCCGTTCAAAAAACCTCAAAAAATAAAAGAATTTTTTTGATTCATCTTCCCTATGATAAGATATCATTACACTATAGCTGACGATAGTTGAATTTTATACAAAAATACTGGATCTTGAATTGTTTTTTTCGAAGGTTACAAGTAACATTTTGCAAAGATGAATGAAGATTACGATGCTCTTCGCAGAAGAAATATTGCTGAACTTCATCAAGTAGTAAGTTTTCAATTTGATACATTATTATTAAAGGTCAAGTTAGATTTCTGATGGTTAAATATTTGTAATAAGTAGTGTGTCTAGAGGCGCAGAGGTGTGCAAGCGAAAACATGTGCTTTGATGAAGAAAAATTTTTTATTGTTAATTTAGTGCTGCAGGTTGATCCTGATTACAGCTATTTGAAAGAAAAGGTAGGCAACTCTTAAATGCACTAAGAATTATTATTAGAATCCATTAAAAATTCCAAATTATTAAAAATTGAAGAAAATATTAATTTTCTATTTATTTATTTGATTTTTTTTTTTTTTTTTTTAATTTTCAATTGAGATGTCATTAACTTGGTGAACATTTTAAATAAATTTTGTTCAAACTCAATTTATGAAGTCGAAAATCTTCACTTTATTAATTATTTTATAAATGTTGTGCATAGAACAACTCATAAATCATTGAGCTGACTACTATATGTCAAAGCACTTAATTAATAATAAACTCTACAAGAAATAAAAATTTTTTTTCATCGAAGCACTTTTTTGTCTAGAATTTTTTTAGTCATGCAAGTTGAAAAACACAAAAAAATTTATGTATTTTTATTAATTTTATGTGGTATGAAATTTTCTTTTAAATTTTACATACATAACCAATTGGAAAAGTTTAAGTGCTATGCACGCCTAAAAAACAATTTTTTTTGCATGAACAAAAATTTTTATTTAGTTTTTTAAATATTTGGTCCAAGCCTAAATACATCCCAAGAACCCTGGGAGCCAAGATAAGGCTTGGACCAAATATCTTCTTCAAGTCCAGTTTTTTGAATGAAAACCCTATTTTTGACTTGAAAAACGATAAATTGCACCGTGCTCTCAAAAGTACCTAGAGGGTTTTTTTTTCACTTCATCCTTTTCGAATCCGAGGTCAAAAATATAGTTTTTAGTTAAAAGACTTGACTTGAATATCTTAGGACCAAGATAAGGGCCTGGACCTAGGTTTATCTGGCCCATCTGTTGGAAAATTTTGAATCTTTTCTTCTGTGATTGATAATGAAAAAAACTTCACCCTTCCGTTATTCAAGATAAAATAACGAAATTCATTTTAAGCCCTTTTACAGGCCTTAAAAAAGTCTAAGAAAATCTTTTCAAACCCTCATTACAACGTTATAATTTCCGTTCTTTCAGAATCCGGGGTAAAAAATAGGGGTTGCTACTTAAAAAACTGGAGTTGAGGCCCTTAGGGCGATGGCACAAACTCGTTGGATGACCAGCATCCACCGACCACCGTCCCACGCTCCCCAACTAACCTCTGCAGAACTGTGCCCCTATCTATCGGTAGACGTCCACCGTCTACCATCTACAGTCTATCGCAGTTCTGCAGAGGTTAGGTGGGGAGCTGTGGATGGTGGACGGTGGATGCGCCGCATCCACAGAGTTCATGCTATCGGCCTTGGGCTGATCACAGAAACTCACGGGTCGACCCACAATCCCGCGTCCCGTGTACCGCGCTAGCATAACTTCCAAGCAAATCGTTCGGTGGAATACGTCAGTAGATAGTCAGTGGGGATTCTGGCAGGGGGGAAGAATAAAGGGTGGAGGGGGGGAGGCTTGATCCGCGAGGGGGGAAGGGGGGGCGATCAGAGAGTAAAAGGGGGGACGCGCGCCGCTTCAACGCCGCCGCTGCAGCGTCTTCTCTACCGCTGCATCACTGCTCTGCTGCACCGCACCGCTGCACCACACCACCACTGCACCGCACCACCGCTGCCGCTGCACCACCGCACCACCGCTGCATCTCTGCTACTGCGTTTCCCCCCTCTCTCTCTCACACCCCCGAGGACCCTGCTTATCCGAGAGTAGGGGAACCCAGAAAACGATTATTTTTTTATTCATTATTTTAATAAGAAGCGGGGGGGGGGTACTTATTTTTTCAATTTTAAATTTTGTCTATTTTTAAAATTTTTTCATTTTTCATTTTTTCAATTTTTTCAATTTTTAAATTTTTTTCAATTTTCAATTTTTACTTTTTTAAATTTTTTTCATTTTTTGCTGCTTATTTTTCGAGGATTATTTCAGCATGTTATTCTCGATTTTTTCAATTTTAAATTTTGTCTATTTTTAAAATTTTTTCTTTTTTCTTTTTTTTCAACTTTTTCAATTTTTAATTTTTTTCAATTTTTTCAATTTTTCAATTTTTTTTTAATTTTCAATTTTTACTTTTTTCAATTTTTTTTCATTTTTGATGCTTATTTTTCGAGGATTATTTCAGCATGTTATTTTCAGGTAGGTTTGACTGCGAGAGGATCGCAGCATGCAACTCTCCGTGTGCGCTTCGACGCCTGAGCAGATGTCCTGATGCACTTGACTTTTAAAAGGACCTGCCGTCGCGGTACGAATACTAAGAACGAAGCCGCTTGAAATCTTAGCACTCGTCGAGCCCTGGAAGCAATAAAGTAATCAACTGATTGCTAACGAACTTTTTAGAATTTTCCGTGTGAAAATTTTTACTCCCACCATGATTTTTTCTCTAAAATTAAAGATTTTTCGGGAGGGCTATGGGATTTTAGTTCAGTGCAGGACTCAGTACCGATCCAGCCTTCGAAGCTTTCATCACACAACACACTCAACATACCAGAAAATATCAATGTAAGTATTTTATTTAATTAATTTTATTAAAATTTTTTTATATTCTTTTAAATTCAGATTTTTTAATATTAAAAATTTTATAATTACAGATGGTCTCCTTCATCGAAGATATTATTCGTAAAATGGATACTCCAATTATGTACTGTTTTTCTCCTGATCAAGACAAAGTACAGAAAAGAGAAAAAATAGAAAAAAAAATAGCAAGAAATCAATCATTGATTTTAAAAAAGAATGATAATGGAATAACTGAATTTGAATTCAACTATACAATTTCCCAACCTATTGCCGACAACTATCTGAATAAAGAGGGGGTCAGCACAAGAAAAAGGACACTCAATCTGAGTGAGGTGACCCGCGCGGCCAGGATAAAGGCCTTTCACAACAGGTGGTTAAGTCAGTTTAAGAATTATTAACTCCATGACCAGACAATAGCTAATCGTTTGCCGTGCCACTGGGGTGCAAATTGTGAATTTTGTGCGGATTTAAACGACGGCAAAGATCCGTTAACAATATTAAAAAAGAGACAATTGCTATAACTTCTACCAGAATTAAGTTTGCAAGAACTCAAACAACAAAAACAACGACAACAACAACAACAACAGCAGCAGCAACACCAAGACAAACAACCAGAGAAAGAGCCACAACAACAGGAAAAGCCTCGTCAACAACAACCTAAAAAAAGAAGAGCGCTTAACAATATTATTAATATAAAGAGTGATCAATTTATTAGAAAAAAATCATTCAATTATAAACCCCACGGAGTGGCTGCAAAGGAAAATTAATTGAACTTTAATTTTGTGTTTAAATTAAATTTTGTGTTTAAATGAAATTGTGTTTTGAAATTAAATTAACTTGGGTGAATTATGTGCTGTTACAGTGCTCGTCCGGGGAAACACGGCCCTGCACTCTCGCCGTCGGACTGAGCTGTAAACAATTATTTATCCTGGAGTACTCCCTTCCGAGTACTCCCGTTGTTGTCCGTGCACCTGAAAAACGGAAAATAAAGACATGCTTGGGGAGACGCGTTCGCGAACAAGCCTTCAAATGCCGGCAGCGGGCGGGGTAATTTTCCCCAAGCTAAAAAGAAAGAAAATCGAAGAGAAAAATAACTATCCTAATCGTAGGAGGATAACGGAGGAGAAAGAGAGATATTTTTATCCGATAGAAAAAATAATCTACGCGAAGGTTTAATTTTAACTTTGATTTATTAACAATAAAAAAAAAGAAAAAAATAAACAATAAACAAAATAAACTACAATCATTAACTCGCGTTGTTGACGATTAAAGTTCAGCCGATCGCGCGGCAGCTGAACAAAGAAACTAAAGCGTAAACAAACGCTCTGCCGGGCGGCTACGTGCGCCGGCTCGCTAGTTTCTACGCGTGATTTCTAGCAAGAATTCACGCGTAGAAGCTTTCTTAAATATTACCCGATTGGGAAAGAATAATCGACAATTCTTTCCCTTATCACTCTACACACCTGCACACCGGTACGCTCGCTGACACAAACCTTTGAGCCGCGCGGGTGGAGATCTCCGTGTAGCGGGTTTCTGTGTTGCTCACACACCTGCGACAACACACACACACACTCGAAAGCGTCGCACTCTGCGTTTTCGCTAGTCGTAGCGAAACAGCCACACTCACACCGCGAATCGCGCTAACAAAAAAGAACTTTCTTTTATCACGACAAAAGAAATCGCACGACGACGAGGTGTCTAGTCTCAGCTAGTAGAAAAGACTGGCGCGCTTACGCCTCGTTCCAGCTGGTCCGGCCGCTAACGGTCGGTCCGTTCCGGAATGGTCCGCCAGCAGCTGTTCGTCTGCTGCTGGCCCGCGTCCACACAAAAAATCTCGATCGTGTGGACGAATATTTTCACCGACCGTGACAACCCCCCCCCCTAGATACAACGTGTTGACGTTGTATCGATAATACCCGCCGAAACCTTGTCGAACGAGGATTTCGGAGGAATCACAGGGTTGGTGAAATGACAGGAAGAATATTGTTGGTTTGCCAATTTTTATTTTGCCGATATACATATATGGCCGTGGCTTGGCCATACCACGACACTCAGTAACCTTTCATTTCCTCCTGAGTCGGAGGAAATCCTCGTGTTCCCCAATGTTGGGACATTTGGTTGGGTCATCAACCTTGGGGAAAGCACATATTCGGCAGTTGACACTGAACTTGGCCCGATAAATGTTCCTGGCCATCTTTTTGGTTGATTGACCAGAAACCGACATAGCCCTCATTTTGGCCATGGCTATCTGCCTCCTGGCCGAGTCCTCAGCCTCCTTGGCTTTCCGCAGGGCCTCTCGGGCTCGGGCCATCTCCTCTTCGGCCTCCCTAGCGGCCTTCTTCTTCCTCTCGACCACTTGGCGATGGTGACCTAAGATTCGGAGCTCCTCTTGTCGCTCCTATATCCACGAGGAGAAGTCCTCGCGGACCCAATTTGGTTCTCGGCCTTGGGTCGCGCTGAACAATTTGAACAGGCGAATGGCCTCCTGTTCTGCCGCCAACTGGTCGTCCAGTTGTTGGCAGACGACGTCCAACGTCTGGCACGCCTCTCCCCAGGATTCAGGAGGGGAGATCAGCAATCCAAAAGAAAATCGGGTCTCCGTCTGGGTTGAGGCGGAAAGGTTGCTCAACCTTTTGCTGTTGGCAAATCTGGCATGATTAAACGTATGCCTCGATGTCCTTGTACATGCCAGGCCAAAAATACTCTTGGGTCACTTTCTTAAGAGTTTTGTCTCGGCCCAAGTGGCCTGCCATCGGTTCATCGTGTTTCTCTTGTATCACGGTTGCCCGTAGATACAAAGGCACGACGAGCTTCCAAGCATCGTCGTCTCCGACTGTCTCTTCGATGACGTCGTCAGACTTATAGTAATAAAGTCTGTCACCTACGACCTTCCACCTGAGGAATTTGTTTGGATTTCTCTGAACTATCTTCCTCTTATTCAGGTACCAGTCGTCTAGTTGTTCGACTGGGTAGCTTACGGCTGAAACGACAGTCGGGTCATCTTCTTCGTACATTCATGACAAGGCGTCTGGAACCACGTTTAACGTGCCTTTACGATATTCTGTCGTAAAGTCGTAGCCTTGCAACTCCAGAGACCATCTTGCCAATCTGCCAGTGGCATTGGTCATCTTATGCAGCCATCTTAAGGAATTGTGGTCGGTGATCACGTGGAATTTAAAGCCTTCGACGTAACACCTAAACTTCCTTATTGCTTCTACTACAGCTAAGCACTCCCGTTCGGTGACAGTGTAGTTTCGCTGTGCTGGATTCAGTACTCGGCTGAAGTATTCTATAACCCGCTCTTGACCGTCAATGACCCGAGTCAAACAGCCACCGATCCCAGTATCGGATGCGTCGGTCTGAATTGTGAACGGTACTGTAAAGTCTGGTCTCGCCAGGACCGGAGCGGACGCGAGTAACACTAGTAATCTTTCGAATGCTTCTTGTTGCTCGTCGTCCCATTTGAAACACACCCTTGTGCTGGTGAGCTTCGTAAGCGGTTCTGCAACCGTGGCAAAGTTATTGATAAATTTTCGGTACCAAGATGCCATCCCGAGGAACCGTTTCAACTTCTTACGGTTCGTTGGAACCGAAAATTTCAGAATGGCTTCGACCTTTTCGGGACAAGGTCTAATACCGTCACGGTTAACGATGACGCCTAAGTATTTTGCCTCTGGCTGGCAAAACTTACACTTGTCCCGATTAATTGTCAGGCCTGCCTCTCTAATTCTTGCCAGGATTGCCTCAAGGATTCTGAGATGCGTCTCAAAGTCCTCGGTTACTATGATGATGTCATCAAGGTAGGCGTAAGCGTATTCGCCAAACTCTCTGATAATCATCTCGACTAGACGCTGAAAAGTCATTCCTGCGTAGCTCAGGCCAAACGGCATTCGTTTGAACTGGAATGTGCCCATGTCTGGCACTGTAAACGCCGTTACCGGCCTTGACTCTGGTTTTAACGGTACCTGGTGATAAGCCGATTTTAAATCCAGAGTCGTGATATACCGAGCCTTTTTCAACTTGCTCAGGATGTCGTCCATGTGAGGGATCGCATATGTGTCCACCGATTTGGTGACCACGTTGACCTTGCGGAAATCTATACAGAACCGCCTTGCCCCGTCCTCTTTCTTGACCATGACCACGGGCGACGACCATCCGGACCTAGGTGCTGGCTCAATAATACCATTATCCAGCATTTCTTGCACTTGGTCCCACATCTCTAGCTTCACTACCGGTGAAACTAGGTAGTACCTTTGTTTTATCGGTCTTGCGTTCCCCACGTCAATCTCATGTTCGATCCACGAGGTGCAACCCAAAGGTTCTTCCGTGGTCGGAAGGACTCCATCAAGCATTTGCTTGAGTCTTTCGAGGTCTTCTGCTGGTACGTCAGCCAAACCTATAGAGGCTAACGATGTCAGCTTGGTCGCCTGTACACTGGCGACCTCTAGGCTAACCTTTTTACCTGCAATCCCGACCTCTAACTCGTCTGTAGTAGGGTCGAGAACTGCCTTGAAAGTTCGGATGAAATTTGCTCCCAAATAGCAATCAGCATCCAGGTCAGTCATGATGGCTATCTTGAGATCGCGTTTTACCCCCGCGACCTCAAATGGTAAGGTGACGTATCCGGCGATAGAACATCTTTGCCCGTCAGCTACCCTTGCGCCTTTGCCAGCATAAATTTCAATCTTTCGGTTGCACGCAGCTGCAATCTGAATAGCGCATGACCCCATCACTGTACGTGATGCCCCGGGGTCATACAACGCTCTGACACGGAAATCACCAGTATTCACTGGCAACCACCATCTGGTTTCCGCGTCTAAGTCCGCTGCGACCGAATTATTTTGAGTTGTCGCTTGTTCAGTATCCTTAGGATCCACTGAACAAGCCTGAGCGTCATCTCCGAGTGATGACTGGGAAACTGTGTCGGCGGAATAGTTACTTTCTACTCCGCCGGCTTTTCGTTTCCCTGGCGTTTTGGGCATTTGGGTCTGATGTACCCTTCTTCCTTACAGAAGTAACAGCGAACTGGTGACTTGTCGCTTCTCTTCCTGCCATCATCACTCGAGCCTTGCTTCGGTGATGAGCTTCTGGCCCTTCCATGTCCTTCAGATTTGTGTCTGGCTGTGGACTGTTCGCCCTTGCTTGAACTCTGGGGCCTTGGGCCCTTTGGTTTCCCAAAGTTCTTACTGCCCTCGAGCTTTTTCAAGAAAGGCGGCTGACAATCGAGTCAGCAGCTGGTTTGCTATCAACAGCAGTTGCTGCGACGTTGACTCTCGCTTTCTTGTCAGTCTTACTTTACTTATAGGTGAGATAAAGCCACATAGACGCTGAAGGGGATGGTGGAGGCCTATAATTAATCTCGTTGAGAGAGGTCCGCTCGATCTCAACAGCTTGATTCATTAAACCGACTACCGATTTAATTTCGTTGCGACGAATCTGTCTACGCAGATTCGGCAACATATTTCTCAATATAAAGTCGACCTGTTCAGGCTCGCTCGGTTCGGGCCTAATCTTTAACAGGTATGACTGTAAATT
The DNA here is from genome assembly GCA_038277355.1 of Encarsia formosa. Taxonomy (NCBI): domain Eukaryota; kingdom Metazoa; phylum Arthropoda; class Insecta; order Hymenoptera; family Aphelinidae; genus Encarsia; species Encarsia formosa. The sequence continues at coordinate 55,160,669 of CM076188.1, read as the reverse complement.
AGTAATATAGTCCCTGACTGGCTCGGACTCGCCCTGTGTGCGAGCGAAAGCCTCAGCTCGCACACACTGTTGGTAATCTTCCACACCATACCACTCTCGGGCTGAACGACAGAAGTCGTCCCAAGAAACTATCTGTTTCTTGTTGTTGCGATACCAAGTGGTCGCAACACAAGTCAGTAGCAACGGCAAGGCATCTAACAGTTGCTTGTCCGTTAGTCCGGCTAAACTGTTATTGTCTGCAACGTCTAGCAGAAATTGCTCTAGGCTTGACTCTGGGCCACCGGAGAATTTCAAGTTCCAGCGCCGGACTATTGCACCAACATCCACCGGTTTTAGAGCGCTAACAATCGTTGGAGTTCTTACAGGAATGGTTGATTCTTGGTCCAACTTGAGTAACCTTTCCTGTAGCGCTTGTATCTGTCCCTGTACCAGGTGTCTTTCATCCGGGACAGATGCGTCTCTAATAGGGCTGGAGCTGTTTCGCTTGTCTGTCATTGAAGTGCCGCGAAAACCGACCCTATTATTCGATTGGCCAGCATTCTCCGTGGAAATGCTGTAATCGGCCATAGAGTTATTGGCCAATAGCTCTGGTCTGATGGTACTCGAGACTGGTCCTCTCGAGTGTAGGTTTCTTTCTGGCCGAGGTTCCTCGACCCTGAGTCTGCCCTCGATCTTGTCTATCCGATCGTGCAGCCTCTTTAGTTTAGTCGATATCTCTCTGAACAAATCCAGTGTCTCAGGGTTGGCTGACATGCCCTGCGCCTCTGCGTCACTCTCACTGGGTATCGAACGGTTTCGAATGCCCTCCTGGCCTGACAATCGTGAGTCCTGCGTGTGGGACTCCTGTAGCCTTGACGCTGCTTGCTGAACCAGGGGTTCTTCAAGCAAGACAGCGAAAGGATGCTCACCCGAATGTGTGTAGTCTGGATCCAAAATCGTGGACCCAGATTTCTCCCACATCGTGGTGGCGATGAATGACGCACGCATCTGCTCGCGCTTAACCTGCACAGCAGCTGTGTCCTGGACAGTATCGTCTCCCGTGGCTACAAAGTCGTCCGCCGAGTAACTTCCCAGCAGCCAATTCTGGAGACGAGTGCACCGTTCTTGGATGGATCCGTCGGCCTTAAGTTCCAGCTCGGCCAGGGCGTCCATGACTACATCAGTACCCTTCGCCAAAATCCAGGAGAAAATCCTGTCTTCCTTATCTTCGCCCGACATCTTTCTTCCTGCGGGTGCGAAGAATACAAAGAATAAATCCTATCTATTCGTGACAGTACTCAATTCATATTCTAACTTATTTAAACTCATCTTCATCCGGTGTACCTAGAATGTACCGGAGGAAAGAAAAATTCTCTTGCAACTTTGAGGTTAATAAAAAAAAACAAATAAGCAACAAGTAAAAAAAAAAATAAAATAAAATAAAAATCAAAAAAAGTAATGCACGAATGCAGCAATTATACCTCAAAGTTACAATTACAGTTGCTACTAACACTAGTTAGTAGCACGCTGTACAACAAAAAAGTAATTACAGGAATTAAAATAAATATAACGAATTAATAAATATTCGCAGTTCGTTCAATTCACACAAGCGCCGTACTGTCACGGATTCATTCCCACACAACACAAGCAAGTGTGAGGAAAAAGCAACAAAAAAAAAATAAAGAAGAAAAGAAAAAAAAATCCGCCGTCAGAATAAAAAAAATTCTAAATCCCCGGAAAAATACTCGCCCGTCTCGAAATTATAAATTTCGAGTCGCAAAAACCGCGAAAACAAAACTCCGGGATTAGCTACGAAAATTAAAGGCAGCAACTAGAAAAATTATCCCGAACGGCCTCACAGTTGCTTTGTTTACAAACAACAAGCGAACAGGTCGAATTATAATTCGAACCGCTAACGCTCGCACGCTATTATTTCTTGAAATAAAAATGCCCTTGTCCGAGCGTGGACAAGGTCACTGCGCGCGCGAACAATAACCCGTGCAGTTGGGTTATTAATTCTAAATCTGCGGCTAATATGCTGCCGCCGCGTTCTTTCTTCCTCCGTGTCGAGCTGTGTCCCACAGCTCGACCGCTACGTAATTTTAACGAAAATTACGAGCAAAATTCTCCACACAAGTTGCGCGCCAATTTGTTACAGTGCTCGTCCGGGGAAACACGGCCCTGCACTCTCGCCGTCGGACTGAGCTGTAAACAATTATTTATCCTGGAGTACTCCCTTCCGAGTACTCCCGTTGTTGTCCGTGCACCTGAAAAACGGAAAATAAAGACATGCTTGGGGAGACGCGTTCGCGAACAAGCCTTCAAATGCCGGCAGCGGGCGGGGTAATTTTCCCCAAGCTAAAAAGAAAGAAAATCGAAGAGAAAAATAACTATCCTAATCGTAGGAGGATAACGGAGGAGAAAGAGAGATATTTTTATCCGATAGAAAAAATAATCTACGCGAAGGTTTAATTTTAACTTTGATTTATTAACAATAAAAAAAAAGAAAAAAATAAACAATAAACAAAATAAACTACAATCATTAACTCGCGTTGTTGACGATTAAAGTTCAGCCGATCGCGCGGCAGCTGAACAAAGAAACTAAAGCGTAAACAAACGCTCTGCCGGGCGGCTACGTGCGCCGGCTCGCTAGTTTCTACGCGTGATTTCTAGCAAGAATTCACGCGTAGAAGCTTTCTTAAATATTACCCGATTGGGAAAGAATTATCGACAATTCTTTCCCTTATCACTCTACACACCTGCACACCGGTACGCTCGCTGACACAAACCTTTGAGCCGCGCGGGTGGAGATCTCCGTGTAGCGGGTTTCTGTGTTGCTCACACACCTGCGACAACACACACACACACACTCGAAAGCGTCGCACTCTGCGTTTTCGCTAGTCGTAGCGAAACAGCCACACTCACACCGCGAATCGCGCTAACAAAAAAGAACTTTCTTTTATCACGACAAAAGAAATCGCACGACGACGAGGTGTCTAGTCTCAGCTAGTAGAAAAGACTGGCGCGCTTACGCCTCGTTCCAGCTGGTCCGGCCGCTAACGGTCGGTCCGTTCCGGAATGGTCCGCCAGCAGCTGTTCGTCTGCTGCTGGCCCGCGTCCACACGAGAAATCTCGATCGTGTGGACGAATATTTTCACCGACCGTGACAGTGTTTAAAATAAAAATCAAAAATTTTAAATAAAAGTGTTTTTCATTTTTTAATACCTTATCTTTAATTTATTGTATTTAATATAAGATTTTTAGCAGCTGACCAGGAGAAGAGAAGTAAGAGGAGTAGAAGAGAGGGAGAGAGGGAGAGAGACGTGTAAGTATTCGTGTATGCATGAGATTTTTAGGTACAGGCGTTCGAGAAAAAAGAGAGACGCGCGTGCATGCAGCAGCAGCAAGAAGATCGTGCACACGCACTGCACACCTACGCAAGCAGTGTAGAAGAGAGAGCGAGAGAGAGAGCGAGCGAGATGTGATTTGATTTGATTTTGATGTGTTTATTGATTGTAAATTATGTTGTACAAAATACATAGATCAACAAATAAGTATTTACATCAGAATAATATAACAAATATAAAATAGAGTATATAAAAAATAAGAACAATATTCTAAAAATAATAAAAATAAATAAAAAAATAAAAATAAAAATAAAAATAAAAATATATAATCTCAAACAATATTGCAACAGGTAAGTAGTCTAACTACAGTCTATACTTAGCGTACAGAGCTTAATCTTCTCCCTCAGTAGTAAAGATGTGTGATTTGATGAGGTGTTTGAAAATGGGAAGGGATGACGATTGGCGAATATGAGGGGGTAGTGAATTCCAGGAGTAGGTAGCTAGCACATGAAAGGAGCGTTTCAGAGACTCCGTGCGGTGAGAGGGAACAATCAACACATCATGCGCATGCGGGTTCGCCATTCTCAAAGGACGCGAGCTGAGCTTCTCACTAAAAAAATTCGCCAAATACGGCGGAGTACCCATAATAAGAATTCTGTAGAGCAGACAGGCAGCAAAATAATCTCTGCGGCCCACCACCCGAAGCCAGACGAGCTAACGTCTATAAGGTGTGACATGATCGCTCTTCCTGATCCCAAAGATGTACCTGATCCCACGATTGAGCAAGCGCTGTAATACGAGATCCTGCTCACCCGAGATATGACAGTACACAAGGGAACAATAGTCAATTGAGCCGTTCTCTGCAATAACGACCTAAGGCGCCTTAGGTCGTTTTTCCGAAGATCTCAAAAATGGGTAGACAAACTATTCAAAAGTACTCCCACCAAATATCATAAAAAAATATTGAAAATTGAAGCTTTGGTGAATTTTTAAGTGGAGGCAAAACGCGCGCTACTAGAGCCCTGAGTGGAGACACCGCGGCCGCGCCTACTCGCTGCATCTGCACATGAGTTTCCGCGCTATAGCTGATTGCTTCGAGCAAATTGTATTGTAAATTGTTTTTGGTTAAAAACGTAATAATAAATTAAAAACAATCATTTTTATATCAATTTTTTAATAATATTTATATAATTGAGTAGTTCACCCGAAAAACGACCTAAGTGAAAAATTGTTGATAACGATTTTTTCTAATAAATTATTATTATTATATTAATTTCATCATGAATATTTATTACGAGATAGTGTAACTTTCTTTTCAAAAAATTAGTTTTTTAATTCTCGACGAGTGCTTTAAAATAATACACTTCAAAAACTTTAAACCTTGTTTTCTCGAAACGATGTTTTGTCACTTAGGCCGTTATTGCAGAGAACGGCTCAATAATAGGAAAGAGCAGGGTCTGTATAAGGTGCTTGCGCAGTTGAAAGGTGGTGCTGCGTCTAAAGTGGTTAAGACGGTACAAAAGAGAATTGGCTCTCTGAGAAACATAACGAACATGGTCCTTCCAGCTCAGCTTAGAGTCCAGCGCCACCCCCAGACTACGCGCTGAAGGGACAAACGGGACAGCGCAGCCACCAAACCGCAGGTCATGAATACCCAATTCATTAAAGCTATTGACATACGACGGAGTCCCAAAAACCATTGCCTTGGTCTTACTAGCATTCAATACCAGCTGATTGGCGGCAGCCCAGTCAGCGACGTGCTCAGCACCCCGGCTCAGTCTTCCCAGCATGGCATGCATGTCCTCAAATCGGCCCCGCACGTAAATCTGCAAATCATCCGCATAAACCACATAGCAGACACCAGGGCCAAGGCCATGGGCAATATCAACGATGAACAGAAGGAAGAGCAGAGGACCCAGCACCGAGCCCTGAGGCACACCCTTATTAAGGGGACGGAAAGAAGTAAAAGTGCCGTCCTCCGCTCGTACCGCCTGCGAGCGGCCAGTCAGATAAGAGGCAACCCACCTCAAAACCTCATGCGAAAAACCCAGAGATTGCAGCTTCCTGAGCAATGTTACCTGCGAGACCGAATCGAAGGCTTTACTAAAATCAAAAAGTAGAAGCGCAGTCATTTGTCTCCTGTCCATACCGATTCGAATGTCGTCCGTGAGTTTAAGCAGTGCCGTCTGTGTACTATGTCCCGCCCTGAAACCTGCCTGATAATCGTCCATCAAACCCTGCGATTCAACAAAAGTAGAAATCTGGTTATGGACAAGCCTCTCAAGAATCTTCGACATGAAACTGAGCAGGGAGATGGGACGAAAATCATTCAGGTAAGATGGAGAGGGAATTTTATTCAGTGCGATCACCATCGACTTCTTCCTCTGCTCAGGGAAAGTCGAAGTCGATAGGGAAGCATTAAAGATTTTGCAGATGAAAGGACCAATAGATGGAAAAGCTGACTGAATAAAGAAGTCAATGCCCACTGTCTGGGATGTCGACTGACTGATAGCACGTGCTACTCTCTCTGTGGAAGAGAGTCAATGCCCACTGCCTGGGATGTCGACTGACTGATAGCACGTGCTATCTCGTCCACCGTCACATCCACAAACGCGAAGCTACCATGATCTTCCTCTCTTCCCGAGTCATTCAGAAAGAGAGAGAGAGAGAGATCCGGCGCCATACTATCAAAAGAAACAGAGGCAAAGTGAGCATTAAGATCTTCCACTGAAAAACCGCCCAAATTAGAATCCGCTCCGGAAGAGATACCAAGTCGCCTTAGTTCCTTCCAGAGCTGCTGAGGATCAGTGATGTCCTTGAGCCTACACCAATAGTAATCAAGTCTCGCAGACTCGATCCTTTCATGTGCAAAATCTCACGCCTGTCTGTATAAAAACAGTTCAATATCGAGTCTTGAGCGTCGGTAACGTCTGTAGAGTCTGTCTCTTTCAGTCAATAGGTCCTGGAGGTATGTAGTAAACCACGGATGGCGATTCTTCTTTTGTTTGAGGGTTTTTAGAGGAGCGAAAATATCAAGAGCAGCATTAAGATTAAAATACAAGCAATCAACCCTCTCACTAAGTGAATACGACTCATCCGTGAATACTGACCAGTCACAGTCAAACAAAAATTTATTCAAAGCCCCAGCATCTACAGATTTAAAGCCCCTGTAAGTAAAGTCATTAGCCAAAAGTTGTAGGGTTTGAATGTCAAGGGTAACAGTCTGTAGGTCATGTCCTGCAATGAAAGGGGTCTCTGTCTTCCAATAGTCAGTCACAGTGTCAAGTGCGTCAACGGGAACTAGGTCTTACCAGGTATCCGAGTGAGATGTGTGGTGTGTAGACCCAAATGGAACCGAGAACAGAGAGTTCTCCTCAATAAAATTGCGCACAAAATTCGCATCAGGGGACTCTGAAAGCTGGTCCGCGTTAAAATTCCCGAGTATGACCTTGGTGCCGTAATCATGCATACTCTCACGCAGGTCGGACACAAAGTCAGACCCAAGGACAAACGGAGCATGTGGGGGCCTATACACCACACCTACAAATATGGGGTCAGCGCTACCCAGAGAAACCTCAGCAAGCAAATACTCAGGATGACCAGGCCTACCATCCCACTCAGTGGAAGACGAGCAGAGGTGTTTGACTGAGAGGGACTGATGCATATAAAGTGCTACTCCGCCCCCTTGGTTATTACGGTCACGCCTAAGGATAGTATAACCCTCAAGAGCAACAAGCACATCCTCAATCGAAGGACTCAAATGGGTCTCAGTGACAGCAATCACGTGTAACCTGGTCTGAGTCAAAAGAAACAGCCTGAGCTGCTCAATATGCCCCTTAAGCGAGTTTGCATTGAAATGACAGACACGCAGTAGCATGCCCCCGCCCCGCACGGACCTCTGATCAGGGGTTAGAAAGGAAGTTTGAGATGAATATGAAAATGAAGAAGGAGTATCATGGGGTGAAGGATTGATGAATCTAAGATGGTTAGATGAGTATGTTGTATTACCACGAGAAAGAAGATGTAAGAGTATACCTGTTATGACAAAAAACGCTCTAGATCCTGTTCACTTGATATGGGAGTAGCGACATCTCCTTTCTTCCTACAGACTAAAACCTTGCCATTTCTTACAAATGTAGTAAATCCAGAGTTGGGTTGTCTTGCCTTCTGGTAAACAAGGCGTCGAAGTTTGAAGGTCTCTCTATCCAGGAACTCATTGATATTGATGAGAGCAGGACTTATAGCAGTTGACTGAATACCAGAAGGAAGATTAGGAGAGAGAGCAGTAGTGTGAAGCGAGAGGGAGAGAGAGCAAGAGAGAGAGCGAGAGAAAGAGCGAGAGGGAGACACAGCAGCAGCAGAGAAGAAGACGCGCGCGCGCAGCACCGCACCACAACACCGCACTACTGCACCACACCACTGCACCGCACCGCAGTCTAGGAGAGAGAGAGAGAGAGAGAGAGAGTGCGCGCAAGGGATATCGATATAGATATAACTGCTAGCGTTATTACCGACAGCTGAACTTTCTCTTCCTGCTACTAGACGTCGCTGCACAGCAACAGCGCCACCTGCGGATGGTCTTGCAACTAACTCTTGTGATTCCCTTGGCTAGACCAGCGGCGCAAGGGCAGGAGTACAGTGCGTCTGCGTCAAGCGGCTGCGGCGGTGGCTTGCGTGTTTATCTGTACGCACGGCCTCTGTATCAGATCACTTTTGGTTGAGGAGTCGTACAGTTAACACGGCTCCTCGATCAGCAGGCTGTGAGAGTAAGATATAGCTAAAGGCGCCTAGTTATACGCTTACTCTCACAGCCTGCAGCATCCTATAGCTATGTGTATATAGCTATAGGATGAGCATACATAAGCTATATATATATATTTAGCTTATGCTTGCTCACAGTCATACCTTAGAAGACAGAAAGTAAGAATGAAGCCATTTTATTTTTTTAATCATTCGTTTTCATGCTAGGCGGCGCTAGTGGTGTGGGAAGGGGGGGGGGGAGTATTCGAAGCACCCTCTAGTGGCAAAAAATTTATATATACGAAAAGACAGGTTAGAGATAGACATCATTCTCTCACTTGACTCTCACTGAAAAGGTCGACGAGGATCCTCTCTCTTTCGGTTGGTAGTAAGTCTAATGTAACTTTTATATAATTTTTCCAAGTTTTTTTTGCTTTTGTAGATATGGTTGGAAAAATCTTGTACCCAGATGTTGGTCTTTTAAAGATCGAAGATCTTGAGCACTCAAAAGAGTACCAGGTGACTGGTGTATTCGACTACCTTACGATTATGAATGCAGGCTTCGACTTTTTGGGTGAAAGAGTTGGGCTAGTTTTGAATAATGCAATTAAATTAATAATTCCGCATTGCTTGTTTTGTTTCGTTTTATCAAAAAGACCCTATATAAATGCGTTAATTAGTAAAGATTGCTTATCAATTAAAGTACAATTTGTAGATGATTGTGACATGATTACTTTATATTATGGAAGGTATAAATTGTGTGGTGTACCCTACGGTCATTTTCCTATAGATGCTTATGTATGATTGAAAAAAAAAAAAAAAAAAAAAAAAAAGGAGAGAAAGAGTTAACAGGGAGGTAAATGATTATTGGTTGCACCTCATGGGAGTCGGGCGTTGGGTTGGAGCCCGACTCTAATCTTTCTCTTTTTTTCAACTAGAGCGTGCTAGTAGCAAGAGACCTCAGGTTTTTTAATCCTTACGAAATTAATTAAGCTCTATTGATAATTTTTAACGCGATCATATTATTTTCTATTGTTAAATTTTACTCAAAGAAGCCTTTAGATTTGACCGTTTTTTTAATTGTTAGTGAAAATAAAATTTAATGTTTTATCAGAAAGGTTCACAGCTCCAAACCTCGCTGTGAACTGTAAAGTCCAACCAATCAATTGGCTTACCCATGACTTTCTTATTGTTTTTTTACTAACGATCGACTTCATCTACTCCTACGTGTTTAGGCCATTTATTATTAAGCCAAATTTTTAATTTGTACGCGTTATTGTAGCTACACGCACTAGTACCCCTTTTTCTAAGCCAGTGATGTTCACATTTGAATGAATTTGGACCCATTGTTTTGAGCGAGGGCGCCCTCATGTCTTCCAAATTGTAGATAATCCTAAATTAAACAATAGAGGTTAGAAAAAAGCTAACAAAACTAGTTTTTCTATTCTTTTATAAAATACTCACTTTTCTGGCAGGAGCTCTTGCAACCATCTTTTTTTCTCAATCCCTTTTACTACTATTCTCGAAGCAGCAGATAGACTATCTTGAATAATACGGTTTATGTCTGTATATTTAGCCCAACCATAACCCCAACTAATACCATGAACATGGTCGGTAAGGTAGGTGTTTGTTCTCTTCTCTGAAGGTTCGAGAGAGTCCCAGCTTACCGGTGGCTTAAAGATAACCACCGACCCTTGCGTGGCTTTGTTTATGTTAACAAAAGCAAACTCTTTAAGAATAAAAAGGTTTTTAGACATTCTGAAGCCTTGCACATCGACCGCATACGTGTCTTGCTCCATCTTTAAGTAAGAATGACGTTTTCAGGGATGATCACTTGAATATATACGAATTTTTTACCGATAGAGGGAGCTGCTGTGCCTCATCACCGCTACTACGCATGAGCACTAGATCATTTAGTATTTTAAATAGGACAGAAAACTTACTTTTTTTAACGTTGGTGGCGCAGTTTATGAAAGCTTGCCGTGAGAGGGCGCGCTTAAGGGAACATAGTGAAGTGATGTACAGTGACTTGATTATTCTCTTGGTTCCTCTCATACGAAAAGGTTGCTCTCCTGGAGAGCTGGAGCTTTTTAGTAAGTATATTCAGATTAGTTGCTAGAGGGCGTTGTTAAACTTTTGCTGTTTCAGTCCCCCCCACCATCATCATCTTGCCGCCTTCACCGCAGCGCATGCGTCTTGTCAAGCTGAGTGGGTATAAAGCAAAGTCTCGACCTCTTGTTTCATCATTCGTTCAGATCTTCTCTCGAGAACCAGACTTACTCTAAAGGTGAGAATGTTTATCTAGTAGTCATCTTCTTTTTCTACATCATCTCTTTTTTTTCAGATGAAATTCTTCGAGCAAAACGTGACTTTACTCCTGGAGGCTTCAAGGGATCAGGATAGCTCCCAGGAAGACCTGGAGCGCTGGTTCAACCTGGCCACGGAGTTGATGCAGAGTCTAGAGGAATTAACTAGCTCTGATACTCTAAATGTACACGATAAGCGAAAATGCGAAACTTGTCTAACCCATGTAATATTTGCATACTGGGTACTTAACAATAGACTTAAGGTTGGTGGAGCGCTCCATAGAACTACCTATGATCGAATTCGTTGGGATGATGTTGCATCCGCTTTTAAAAAACGAGTTCGATCAGGTGTTATTACTAATTTAGATCATAAGGATGCTGAATCCTTTCTCGATGATGCTCGCGAGCTCTTCAAGGTAAAAGTTAAAGAAGCTTTGAAAAAAATGAGTATTTTAATTGTAAATTCAACTCTTTCCGCTGAATATTTACTTAAAAAGGTAGATTCGGAAGAAATTGATTGCAAATATTTCAACACTGAAAATAAAATCGTACAACTAACGAGTGATCTTGATGAATTGTTTAACGCAAACATAAAAGATCCTTTTTTATATCAAATTGAGAGCTTTCAAAGTAAAGGGAGTGGTTGGTCTTTGTTAAAAGTAATGAGTTTAACAATACATATCAATAAGTACCAACCTCTCGTTGGTAGCACATATATTCCTTTACCCAAATCTATAGCTGATAAACATGCATGTATTAACATTCAAAACTTTAACGATGAAATGTGTTTTAAATATGCAGTACTGGCAGGCTTACCCAGTGGAAAGGAATGCTCATGAGCTTTATAATTATAATAAATATTTAAATGAGCTTGATTTCACTAGAATAAGCTTCCCAGTACCGCTTAGATCTATTCCGCGATTCGAAAAACAGAACAATGTGTCAGTCAATGTTTACATTTTAACAAAACACGGTAAAAAATAAAGCATATTTCCTATTATGATTACTAATAAATTTAAAGAAGAAAGACACGTAAACCTATTGTTAGTACAAAGTTTCTATCCTGATTCAGAAGAAGAAGATGAACAGGAAGATCTAAGCGATGAGCCTCTTATTTTTCATTACGTAACTATTAGAAATTTAAGCCGTCTAGTGCGATCAGATTGTACAAAATATAGAGCCGCGATAAATATTTGCAATATTTGTTTGCACTTCTTTCAAAGCTCCGCAAAACTCGAGGCTCATCGCTTGGATTGTCAAAAATTAATTAAATGCGCAGTTAAGTTACCTGAATCCCCAAAAAATATTTTAAAATTTACAAATCATAAGAATAAGTTAAAGTGTCCTTTCGTATTGTATGGTGATTTTGAAAGTTTGCTAATACCTGTTGATGAAGGTCTTTTAAAGTCATCAAGCTTTTAGCGTTGGTTTTTATATAAAATGTAGTTATAATGATGCTCATTCTAGCTTTCAAAGTTACCGACAGCTAGATGAAAGCATGCAAACTCCCGCGCAATGGTTGGTTGCGAGAATGCAAGACTTTGTAACTTATGTAGAAAAATTGTATGAAAACCCTGCGAAAATGTTTCTTAATTCTTTTGAGCAAAGGTCATTCGAAATGGCAACTTCTTGTCATATATGTCGTAAAGATTACGACGAAAATTCTATTCGCGTTCGCGATCATTGTCATTTAACTGGGAGGTATAGGGGCAGTGCCCACCAAGCTTGCAATGTAAACTTCAAAGACTCTTTATTCGCCCCTTTCATATGGCATAATTTGTCGGGTTACGACTCCCACCTAATTATTAATGAGCTCGCGACTATTGAGATATTAAAGGGGCGAATTTCTTTAATAGCCGAAACAAAAGAAAAATATATTAGTTTCAGTAAGTATGTAAAAGATAGTCAAATTAGTTTTCGCTTTATAGATTCATGTAGATTCATGGCTTCCTCATTAGATAAATTAAGCTCTTACCTAAGTCATCATGAAATTACTACAAAAGAGTTTCGAAAAGCAGGGTATAAGGAAGATCAAATAAAATTGGTGAGGTGTAAGGGGATGTTTTGTTACGATTACATTAGTCCTTTCGAAGTTTTAAAGAAAACTACTTTACCATCAAAAGATTCATTTAAAAGTAAGCTCACCGGTCTCGATATTACCAACAAAGAGTATGCTCATGCTTGGAACGTGTGGAATACGTTTAAAATTAAAACTTTGGGGGAGTATGCCGACATTTATCTTATGTGCGACGTTTTACTATTAGCTGACGTATTTGAAAACTTTCGCGATTCTTGTTTGAAGTCCAAAATTAATCTTGATCCTGCACAGTACCTGACCGTACCCGGTTTCATCTGTGGTGCTGCTTTAAAGTTAACTGGAGTTGAATTAGAGCTTCTTACCGATATAGATATGTTGCTTTTCATTAAAAAGGGTAATCGCGGGGGTATAAGCCAATGTTCGAATCGTTTCGCGAGAGCAAACAATAAATTTATGAAAAATTATGATCCAACAAAAGAGGAAGTACACCTCGCTTACTGGAACAGCAACAATCTGTACGGTCATAGTTTATCGCGCCCTCTGCCGGTAAAAAATTTTTCTTGGCTCGAGAATTTTGAAAAAATAGATTTTTTGAAAGTCCCGGAAGACAGTCCGACCGGTTACATCCTCGAAGTTTGCTTAGAATACCCTGCTCATTCGCATGATAGTCATCAAGACCTTCCTCTTTGTCCTGAGCACTTATGTCCACCAAACTCAAAGAATAAAAAGTTTCTTACAACCCTTTACGATAAAGAAAGGTATGTAATTCATTACCTCATGTTGCAACTCGCGATTAAGCTCGGTCTTAGAATTAAAAAAATTCACAGAGTTTTAAAATTTGATCAAAAACCATGGCTTGCTCCTTTCGTCGCGTACTACACGTTGATGCGAGCCAACGCGAAGAATGAGTTTGAGAAAAATCTGTCCAAATTACTCGTGAATGCTGTGTTTGGCAAGACATTACAGGATCCTTTCAACCAAACCCTTGTAAAGTTTTACAATAGGTGGTACGGTCGGTATGGTGCTTGCGCTGCTATTGCCAACCCTAAATTTCGTAGTCGTGCAATATTTTCTGAAAATTTAATAGCCGTTCAATTCTCTCAGACCGAGGTAATGGCGAATAAACCTATATATGTAGGATTTTCGGTGCTTGAACTGAGCAAGGTTCATATGTATTCTTTTCATTATTTATGCATGCGTAAATGGGTTAAAAACAATTCACTTAAGGTCCTCTATATACACACAGACAGTTTTATATATGAGATACGCGGTATGAGTTTGTATAAAATTATGAAAGATCATCCTGAATGGTTCGATACCTCAGACTACCCCGAAAATAACGTGCACGGTATAAAGCGGAAAAATAAAAAGGTTCTAGGCTTAATGAAAGATGAGAATTTCATGAACGTGATGGTTGATTACATCGGTGTTCGCCCCAAACTCTATTGTACACGTACGCAAGATCAACGCGATGTTCTAAAAGCTAAAGGGGTAAAGAAAACGGTTCTCCAAAATACAATTACGTATGACGATTATTACAACTGTCTTTTCAATAAAGAGGTCGTGAGACGCGAGCAAAATAGTATTCGGTCTGTTTTAATTAAATATTAATTAAATATTTTTTAATTAAATATTTCATAACTTTAGAAATGGATCTATCACGATTAAACTCTATTAGCAACGTAGCTTTCCTCCTAAACAAACCCCTCGTTGATTTGGAGAAGGATAAATTGTATAGAGTGACCAATCTGAAAAAGGTAGTAACCAGATACGGGGAACGTGTTGTTGCTACTCTTGATTCTGAGTCCCAGGTGTTCCTGACCAATAAAGTATGTGTGGTGATGATTGAGAATCAGAATCTTTTTGATGAAATGCTTATGTATGCTCGTAACAATACCTTGAAATTTGTATACCGGGGAGATAGAAAGTATGAATTTTCCAATGTAACTGATTAAATTAAAAAAAAAAAAAAAAAAAAGGAGAGAAAGAGTTAACAGGGAAGTAATGATTATTGGTTGTACCTCATGGGAGTCGGGCGTTGGCTTGGAGCCCGACTCTACTCTTTCTCTTTTTTTCAACTAGAGCGCGCTAGTATTCCTCCACAAGAGCGCGCTAGTTTCTTCGACAGAGCCCTCTCGTGGTTGAAAAATTGATTGTATATATTCTAGCTTACTATTAGTAAATCTTTACTCTCTTTCTTAGCTCTCACGGGGAAGGTCTTTCTTTGCAAACATGAATCCAACCGATTTTCAATCTCTTCCTTTTAAAAATATCGAGGATTTGCAAATTTGGAATTTTTATAAGGTGACTGATCTTCTTAAAGTCGGGTTAATGAGTAGTGGGGAGAGAATGGTACTGTTAACTTTGGAAAACGAATTTAATATACTCCTTCTGTTGGAAATTTCAAATGACTTTCGTTGTAAATATAATACTTTGTTTGATTTGGCTAAAAAATCTCTTTTATACGTAGAACGGGGTAATTCTTGTCTAACCTTTATTTACGGATATCATTATGACTATGTTAAGCATCATTTTGAAAATGAAAGCGCACTAGTGTAGAGCCCCCCCTAGCGGTGAAAAAACTGTATATATGTAATCCCTGCTAGACTATAACGTCACTTTCTTTCTTGGCTCTCTCTGTAAAGGTCTCTCTTTCATGGATTTATCGAGCTTGTTAACTCTTCTTGGTGCTATGGATTTGCCCATTGCACAATTTGATGACTTGGAACCTTGTAAGAGATACAAGGTTACTAATTTGCAACCAGTGATAGTAGGTTCTCTATGGGGGGGTCCCATGGATTTTCAAGTTGCACGGGTCCCATAGATTTTGAAGGAGCCTAGCCGGGGTCCCACGGATTTTGAAGGAGCCTAGCTGAAGTCCCATATAATAAACAATTATTTGAAAATTAAGAATAAACAATTATAAAAATTATAAAAAATTGAGAATAAAAATTTATTTTTTAAATTATTGAGGGGAAGGTTTGAGAAATAAGATAACATTAATTTTTTACTCTAAAAAAATTTATTCCAGTAATTTCCAATACATTTTTTATCTTAAACTATTTTTTTAACATCTCCATTCATAGGATTATACTCTACTATACGATCATGAATAATTAAGCAGTACGCCACAGTATTCGCAGGTATATTCTCTGATGATTCAAACTCAATTCTCACATCTACTGGAGCATTTTTTAACGATTCATTTTGTTTTGAACAATCTATGACGGATAGAGACGCTTCTTTTACAAACCTATCTTTAGTTAGCATTGGCGTTCGTTGTTCACTCCTTATATTGTAAAAGGATTCATAAAAATTTAGATAATTCTCATAAAGTATGGAAACTTCATTTTTAGTGAAATCAGCGTTAAATTTATTATACGGATAATATTGCGAGTTTAAGAAAACTCTCAAGTTATTGATTTTACAATGATCGTATACATTTGAACTGAGCGGTCTACTATTTTTTCTATTAGTTTGAAAGCCTATTATCATGAAACGAGGTTTCTCCAACTGATTAGATGTTTTTACTAGCCAATTATTTTTAGTGGTTGTTGGTACTAGAGGCAATTCATGGAGTTCCCAACTTCGAAAACTCATAGCAACTGGTTTACCTTTTTGAAGATAGTTGAGCAAGTTTATTTTGTATGCATCCGAAAGAGTTACATAAGGCATCAACCATTCAATTTTAAAAATGTTTATCTTGATATCTTCGTATACAGGAGCTTGTTCCGTCCCTGTGTTTGCTTGATAAACAGCATTATAATCAGTGTTAGATCTTCAAATGATCAATTCATGTTTTGCATTGACTATGATTTTATTGTAATCCTCTGCTAAACCAAAGAGATGTTTCAAAGGGATACATACATCAAATCGACCTTCAGAATCAAGCATTAAGGTTCCCTTGGTATACCACCCACGGTTCTCAGTTTGTGCACCATAGTCTAAAGACGTAAGAGTCTTTAAAATGCTAGCTATTCCTACATTTTTTATAAGATCAATTTCTATTGCATTAAGCTCATATCTAATATCTTCAAATAAATGACATACGCCGTTGCTAACGAAATGAGTATTCGCTGCTTTTGTACCATCTGACTTTCTTAATTGACCGGTTACATGCAGATAACTACGCGATGGTAAAACAGCCAAGTCCTGATACTGGATAGCGATGCGAATTTCATCACTATGATTGAAATTAGATCCAGTGTAAGGCTGATGAGCATGTAACTCATAGTTTGAGATACTATCCTCGAACTGAATGGGTGCTTGAATTTCTAGAATATCTTCCATTTTTATAGCAACAAAAGAAATTGCAAGTTATTTTCCGCCACGAACGATTCTTAGTCCCAGACTTTTGAGAAACTGGATGTTCTGCCGTGTTAGCGCTTTAGATGCTCGACGATGACTGATTGAAGAACTGCATGATGTTTGAGTTTTATAGTTTCTTTGAAGTCCTTTTCCATAAAATACAATACCCATTATGAGGATTTAATGTGTAATCTTATTGTAATTACTTCCTTTTGAAAATTTACCAACTCTCCGTCTTGGTCAACAATGCGCATCTGCAGATTTTCAATGCACCCTACATTCACAGGTAGTTAAATAACTTGTGAAGGTACCTCAATTATTTTAAACCCAGCTTCAACTGTAGGATAAAATTCGTGAATAGTATGAACTAGTTTATTATTTATGTAAGCTCCAGCAGTGATGCTGCACTCCACTCTCAATGAATTGTTTTTAAGGATATTAATATGATTATCAGAAATATGTTTTAAGTTTGCTTCAAGTTTGCGTCTACTAAATCCTAAAAGTTTTCCAATCGAGTCAACAGGTGTGAAGTCAACTATTTCAGTACATTCAATTTCAGTGCGGAAAGTATTATCGTTAGGTTTAATCAATATTTTAATGTTTTTTTCTTGAAGAATTTTTTCAATATCAACCAATTCGTAATTTCCTGTATCGAAGGTGATAACTCGATCGCCAACATAAAATTTATTATAATAGGTGGATAATACTGAGCTTCAAGAACTGAAGAATTGGCTGATAGGGTAAGAGTAAATGATTCCATTACGACTCACCCTAAACTGAGCATAATTTATGAAAGAGACTGCTTATATACCTAAGCTTCCATTAAGGAATTGTAAACACAGATGACCACAATTATAAGAATTGCAGTCTTGAAATTTTTCTGTATTGTATTTCACACTGTTGACATTCAAGTAAAGCATTAATTAGAGCGGAGGTTTGAGATCACCAAAACTATCAAAGTAAACTACATCGTTACCATTTTTTCGATAAGCAACCCAATGAGTTCCGGGCCCACTTTCATCTTCTTGGTTTACGATGGCGGATTCTCGATAATTAGGTCCAGAATATGGTAATATGTTTTTCATAAAAACTCCTCTAAAATGTGGAATTTTAAGCTTTTGCGCATACTTTAATAAGTCAAAGTTCGTCAGCTGACGATTTGGTAAAGTTATTTCGAGCTTTTTTAGACCCTGCCTTTTTTTCTCAAATACACTCCCTTGCCTCTTTTTCTCAAGTAGGCTCCTTTGCCTTTTTTTTTTTTTTTAAGTATAGACCAAATCCTTGTTTATGACGTCCAAGATAAAGTCCTTTACCTGCAGCTATAGCTTCCATAGATTTATTATGTCTTTTTTTCTCTTCCAAAACTTGTTTAGCTGACTTTACATCGTTAATAGCCTTATAAATTCCAGCTGCACTCCCTGCCAAATAGGGTTTCACAATAGTAATATTGATATTGTATTGTATTGTATTGTATTGGTGGTCAATATCAATACAATATCAAAGATAACTATTGAGCCTCAATATCAATACTAGAGTCTCAATATTATTGATTTCAATACCTACTATTGACTTTTACCTTTTCTTCAAAAACTTAATAGATTTGAGCTCAAAGATGAATGAACATCCAATTTTTTATGCATACTAATGCCTTTGAAACATCATCGTTCAGTCGAGTACGAGTTTTAGTTTATAACTAAAGACGCTTGCGAGAAAAGTCTTTCAACGGAAACAGCAGAAGCCAATATACTTAGAATATATCGGGCCATTTTTGCAAAATTAGGGCCTAATTTAATGTTCGATTCTTTTTTACTCCATTTAAGTGTAAACACGTCCTACGATCGGCAAGTTGGAATATTATAGTTTTTTTTTACATAATGGTAATATAATTGCACTAGTATATGCTTCAGTTTTAAATTTGAGTTTTGAATTGTCAATAGTCAATAGTATTGAGTCAATATCAATAAAAAGCAATATCAATAGCAATACAATAGTTTCATTTTTTAATTTTTTCAATATCAATACAATATTGAGTCAAATTATTGTATTGTATTGGTATTGTGAAATCCTACTGCCAATGCACCCGTAGCGCTCAAGCCGGCAAATAGGGGAACCAAAGGTAGAAATCCCCCAATTTTCGATGTCATCGGTAATACTCGAGGAACTTTTATTTTACTTTTTCCACCAGCTTTTTTAACTGCTTATTTAGATGCTTGAAGAGCTGCATTTATAATACTTTTCGGGGTATTATTAGGAGCTACTGATTTTGATGCAACTTTTATAATAGAACTCAGTGGAGTCATTTTCTTAGATTTTACTTTGAGACCCATCCCTAATTTACTTTTCAACTTCATAGCGTTGGTAACAAAATAAGCTACTGCTTTCTCTCCAAACTTTGCGTTCTTATCTTTACTCTTTCCCACGCTTTATTAGCAAGGACTTTGTCTGCTGCGTGTCTAGCTTCTAAATTTTCGGTATTCTGTGAATAAGCAATATCGTGCTCTTTACAAGCTGCGTCTAATGGATTGATTCCTAGATCACCACGTGCTAGTCGCTTGGATAACTTAGTACCAGGTCCACAATAGTTGTAACCAGGTAAGTGCAATTCAACTGGAAGCTTATTGATGATGTTATTTAATAAACCGCCACTTTTTTTCTTCTTATTGTGAATGATCATTTCATTATGACTGTCAACTAACGACTGAGCTTGGGGATATAAAAACGATATATTTATAGGTTTCCTTAGTATTCAACATTCAGATTCTGAATGATCAACATGAATTTTTCACAAAACACTTCGAGACTGCCAGTACCAAACTTTGATATTATCGTCACGGTGACTTACTCCCGAGTAGCATTCGAGCAGTTATTTCAGGACCATCGAATTGTGGGAAAACTAACAGCTTACTAGCTCTTTTAACACAATCAAACGGTTTAAGATTTGAAAACATTTACGTCTCCTTTAAATCTTTGAACCAACCAAAGTATAAGTTTCTCGAACAACTCTTGGAACCAATCGAGGGGATGAAGTATTTTGCATTTAGTGATCATGATGAGGTAGTGTCTCCAGCTGATGCTTTACCTAATTCCATTTTTGTCTTCGATGATATCGCATGTGAGAAGCAAGATAATGTTAAAGCCTTTTATTGTATGGGGAGACATAAGAGCGTAGATTGTTTTTATCTATGTCAGTCGTATGCCGCAGTACCTAAACATTTAGTAAGAGATAATGTCAACTTGTTGATTTTATTTCGTCAAGATGAAGTGAATCTGAAACATATTTATGATGAACATGTTAATACTGACATGCCTTACAATCAATTTAAAAACTTGTGCTCAAAGTGTTGGGTAGAAGGTAAACATAGTTTTATAGTTATAGATAAAGATAGAAATATTAATGATGGTAGATATAGAAAAGGATTCGATTGTTTCGCTATAAATATAGTAGAACCTAGTGAAAAATAATTAGTCTTGAGTCAAACTATGCTGCATAAACATGGAAAACATTGCTAAGGAGAAAAGAATCCTTGAAGAGCTTGTGAAAGCTCGCGAAATTGTAAAACGGAAATTCAATATTATAAAAAGTCGAAAAGACGATGCTGAACGTATTTTGACCGAAACGTTTAAACCTATTCTAAATCCTCTGGAAAAGTTTGCAGCAAAACGTCCAAAGCTCAATGAAAGCTCACCTCTTGAAACAGTTAAAAAATCTGAATTAAAAAAAGAAAATTCATTCAATAGTTTATTCAACGAATCTGGGATACAACACAATGATCTTGTCATACCTCCAAATGCATCATCTGCAGTTGAGGATGAATCTACGCTTCATGAGAGTGATAAGTATAATGAATTGGAAGAAACAATTATTGACCGAGGAGAAGACATATTTAATCAAATAGAGCCTGATGAGCGAGATCATCCGTATGGAGTCAAAAAAACTCTTCAAGGACACTACACTCTTGGAAATAAACCTATTAAATTTTTAAAAGATTCTATCGTAGTCAACAATAAGTCGTATCCTAGAACTCAAGAATTATTTAATCTCATTGTTCGCAAAGATTCTACAACTAATGATTTGGCTAACTTAAGTCGATATAAAGAAATTCTTGAGCAAACTAACGCTCACAGAAAAGGAAGCAAATCTACTGAAGACATAAAATATCATGTTACTAGTAAAAAATATCAAAATGTTATTATGCCTCTTTTCAATTTAAGTCCTCCAAAAACAAAACAGTCACCAAAAAGAACATTAAAAAAAATACAACTCAACAGACAGTCTCCGTTATCTGTATCTACTCCAACAAAACTAGGTGGTTCCATACTCAAATTCAAAAATGCCCGACTCAACAGCAGAACTGATTACGTATACTGGGATAATCCCAATGAACTCGTTGATCGTCTCAGGTTGTTAATAGCTGAGCAGTCAGCTGGAAATACAAGTCACACAAATGAAATTCATTCAATTATTGAAGAGTTGCGGGAGGGACGGTATATATACTGAGAATATAATTACTTACTCATCAGTATCAAAATGTCTGTTGACATATTTGAACGTAAGGTTGGGAAAAAAGAGAGCAGCCGAGGACCACCAGGAGTTGGATATAAACTTACTCCCAACGGTGATTTCGATATTGAATCGAAAAGACTGTGTAACTTGGCACCTCCTATCGAATCAGCGGACGCTATAAACTTGCGTACTCTACAAGACGTAATTAAAAAAAGTAATATTGAATTTAAAAGACATTTGCTCAAAGATATAGAGAGTACTAACGCAATACATAAAGCAGTTAGTGAATTTATCAACGATTTTGACAAAGAAAAGATATATTTAGATATTTTGACTGTGTGGAAACAACAAGTTGTAGAACTTTTATTTCAACATAAAAAAGAGATTGAAGATCTTGTAGACTCGAAAATTCATGCTAGAGAACAATTTTGGAAAGTTTTACCTAAATAAAACATGGAAAAAGTGGTTGAAGAAATACACAAACCTGTACGCAGAGATTTCCCTCGTAGAAAAGTTGAAGTACGGGGTTTACACGATACCTGGCAAGCTGACTTTGTAGAAAAGCAACCGTATGCTAGAGAAAATAAAGGTCATAGATACATGCTTACAATCATCGACGTGTTTTCAAAATACGCTCACGCGATTCCTTTAAAGACAAAAACTGGTAAAGAGGTAGCAGCTGCAATGGAAACAGTCTTCAAAAGCACTCAATCTCCTAGAAATCTTCATGTTGATATGGGTAAAGAGTTTTACAATAAAGATTTCCAAAATTTAATGAACAAGTATAAAGTTAATATGTACTCAACATACAGTGGTTTAAAAGCTTCTATATGCGAAAGATTCAATCGTACTTTAAAAAATATCATGTGGAAACAATTTTCTTTACGAGGCAGTTACAAGTGGATAGATATTTATAGAATTTAATTACATTATACAACAATAGAAAACATCGAAGCATTGGTATGAAACCGAAAGATGTCACTGCGAACCATACTACTGAAATTCTAAAAAAATTAAATAAAAATAAAAATTTTAAAAAGTCACCAAAATTTAAAGTTGGAGATAAAGTTCGAGTGAGCAAAATTAAAAATGTATTTGAAAAAAGCTATACCCCTAATCGGTCCACTGAAATATTTACTATAACTAGTATCAAAAATACGCAATCAATTACTTATCACTTAAAAGATTATCAAGATCAACCTGTGGTCGGAGACTTTTATGAACAAGAATTACAAAAAACCAAGTGCCCAGATACATATTTAATAGAAAAAGTTATCAAACGACGTGGCAATGAATTATATGTTAAATGGTTAGGTTTTTCAAAAGATCATAATAGTTGGATTAATAGTAATAATCTAGATAACTTTGTGTATTCAAAAAGTTGAGTAATAAATAAAAATTAAATAAAAAGACAAGCAGTTGAGTTTTATATTTATTTATTTTCCTTCCTTTTTACAATTTAAAAAAAATTTCAATGTATCTTCTACATATTTCACGCTTAAGTTATTATTTTTCACTTCTTTTTGTAAATTATTTAATTCATCATCGTTGGCAAATAAGTAAAAATTTAATCGGTCAGGTAGAAAGACTTGAAACTCTGCATCCAGCGTTATCACGACTTTTGGACCATCCATGATATCAGCTATTCTTATTGATGTTACTTTATAAAGTCTATCATAATCCGATTCCATTAAGAGGGTACATATACCTAAAATTTTTCAAAAAATCAATTTTCAGTTTTTTGTGTTTTTTGATGTACTTTTACATCAGCTTTCAAATGCCGCAAACCGTGTTTCTTGATTCGTTAAGGAAAAAAAATTGCAGTTAATTTAATAAAGACATTCAATTTATTAAATTAACGTTGAAATGGCTTTTTTTGAAATTCAAGAATTTCAAGTCCGTTCTAATAGCAAAAATACTTTCTACGATACTATAGGTACAAATGCTTTTTCGATGTATTTTTTCCTTTTTTAATTTTCGCAATGTAGGTATAATTTTTTTTTTATCCACGAACAGAACTGTAAGTATTTATATCGTTTTCGTCTAATAAAAGCGATGAAAAAACGGAAAATTTTTTTATCTGTGATTAGATTTTTTCCGCGACACAATATCTTAATAATGAAAGTTAAGAATGACAGATTAACTTTCATTTCAAGTCTAATGCTAAAAACAATTTATTAAGTTAGAATCGATCGCATAAAAAAATTTATAACCTTTATGACATAATATATGACATATATTACCTCTACGAGTCTACTTTAGTATATTACACCAATTAGTATCGAATATCGATCTATCAATATCAAATTAGGTATTTCTGTAGCGTTAAAAGTTCACGACGACTTTTTTGTTCTTTGAGTCATCTTTCTAGTGAAATTCTATTTCACTTGGTTTTGTTTTTGTTATTATTTCAATCTGAAGTAAATAAGTTAGTTTTATTCAAAAAAAAAATTAACTAAAATGATAAAAACTATCAAAATTTTAACCACACTAAGCAATTTTAGAGTATGCAAGTAGTTTAATAGTAGCTTATTTTGTTACCAACGCTATGAAGTTGAAAAGTAAATTAGGGATGGGTCCTTTTCTGTGAGCGTTAGTTTGCTCAAGAATTTATTTATATCGACTTAAGTTAGCCAAATCATTAGTTGTAGAATCTTTGCGAACAATGAGATTAAATAATTCTTGAGTTCTTGGATACAACTTATTGTTGACTCATAAATTGAATCATAAATTTCTTCGTTACTTGTCTTTCAAAGCAGGGACTACTATGAATTTTTTTAACCATGATTATAGTCTTATTGTGAAGGGATTTGATGTTCGTTTTATCAAACCCCAGCATTTATATAATGATTTATTTCTCACTTTAAAGATCTTGAGAGGTTTTGTTAATATTGATGCTATTAATGACCTATTTATGTATCGCTCTGTGTATATTGATATCAGAAATCTTAGATCTTTAGTGGAAAGAAAATCATCTACAGATTTTGAATTTTTTGCTGTGATAAATAGAATGAGAAGAGAGTGGAATACTTCACCGATTGAATTGAGAAATTGTGAAAATATAAGTTAATATAAAATGAATTGTTAATCGTTCGTTTATAGATATACTTAACCATCAAATTGTAGACGACTCGAATTTGAATTAACTTATTATATTATTCATTATATTTCTGTTAAATTACCATACTCTATTATTGTTAAGTTATGTTTGTAAAAGGATACCTAGTCTCCGTTGATGATAATAAATAAATAAAAAAAAAAAAAAAAAAAAACACTACCCTTCATTCTTTTTGTGAAAGAAATATATTTTGATTTAGATTCCGCTAAAATTTTTAGATCTCCATCTATAATTTCATTTGAATATATTTCTTTGATTATCAAATGAGCGTCATAACCAGACATATTATGAAACAGCACATTAATATATCTAGCTTTGTTATACTGTATATTGCAAGTATCGTGGGCTGCCCCTCTATATTTACCAGTAAAATGATCGTGATCTCTTACAATTTTACAACGTTTACTGAAATAGTTACCACATATAATACACACTTTCGCTATCTCAAAATTTCGCCAATCTGTTGCAGTAAGGATCATTTCTTTAGGATTCTTGTACAACTCATCATATTCTTCACCAATTCTTTTTAACTCTTCCACAAACCATACGGATGGTGTTTTTTGACCTTCTTCAATCTGCCGATAACTTCTATAATAAGACTTTTCATCATTGAAACTATTTTTCAAATAGTAGCCAACTCTATAAGCTTGATGATCTTGTACATCCTCATTATCTTTATTAGCTTTAATTAAACATTCAAGGTCCGCATAAATACATATAGGAGCTTTGTCTTGGAACTTGTAGTTTTTAAATTTAATTTTATCTTTACCTTTACCCTCTACAGGTAAATCAATTATACACTTATTAAGTTGCATGCAAAAATCTTGATGATCCAATAAAGCTTTTAAAGAATAAAAGTAATGAATGCAGCGATTACTAAAGTGGATTTTTCCATGATGTTTTGTTTGTTGTTTTCTCGTTAAGGCTGACAAATCAGTAATAAGCACATAGTGAAACTTAGGAATATCATCAGGTTCTTTTTCATCAAAATAGAAGTCTTGAATGTAAAGTAGATTAACGTGTTTTTCTTTAAGTGAATCAGTTGCATGCGCTGTTCCAACTTCATATTTACCATGGATTTTTTTAAAGAGAAAAACGTTCACTGAAATTTCATTCTGTTTTTCAAACTTTTTTATTTGAGTTAATCTTACTGGAAAATCAATTCCTTTAAAGTTAAGTTTATTAGCTTAATGAATGTATGATCTTACATCGTCCGCATCAATTTTGACTGGATATAAAGAAGATAATATTGCCCATTTAAAGCATTCATTATCATCATTTCTAACATTCAAACAAGTATTTTTAGACTTAATAGGTTGTGGGAGCTCAATGAAAGAACCAGCATGCAGAGGTTGAAACTCTTTGAAGTAAATTATTACACTCAACACTTGTCTTAAAGTCCAACCAGATCCACAACCCTCAAATTCTTCTATTTTATGAAGTATTGGTTTCAAAATATTTTCATCATACCATTCCATTGTGTCAGTTGTTAGAAACACTGGCTCACTTGCGGTTTTGAAATTTTTTACCTCAACTGTTTCAATATCCTTTTTAAGAATCACATATTCACTGGCAAGTTCAGCGCTGGTTTTTACTGAATTATACTTTTTCAAAACAGCATTAACTTTTTCATTGAAGATTGGTTTAACATCGATCAAAAATGTTTTAACATCTTTATGCGATACATTTGTTATTAGACCAGAACTGATTCGATTCGCGAAAATTGATGGTAAATCGATCCATTGAATTAAATCTTCAGGTTGATTATGATTTCCTGTTGCTTGCAAATCACCTCCACTTTTTTGTAAATAAAACTCGATTTGGTTCTTAATATAAGTTAACTGGATGAGGTAACCTTCACATCTTTTTTTTTTCATGAACATTTAAATTTCCAGAATTAATTAAATTTTTTATGACACTATTCTTATTTTCAGATAAATATAACCAATGTTGTAAATCAGTATCTTCAACATGTTCAAGATTTCTAAGAGATGCTTGCAAAGTCTGAATGTTTAATCCGAAATATTTGAGCAAAGACATTTTGAAAAACACTTGAATAGACCCAGTATACTGTCCCAAACTCGACTGAGCTCTGGAGAACCGCTCTACGGACTTTATACTTGCAGAAAACGGTTGAAAAAATCTAGAAGGAATTTTGGAAAAGGCTTCTTTGTCTACAAAGAAAAACGGTTATTCTTTTCTAGGAAGAACTCATCTATCTTCTTCAAAGTTTAACGGCTTTTTCTACATTGTTCTTGATTTTTCCAGAATTTTCTAGAAGGGATTTTTCCAGAACTTTCTGGAAGGGATTTTTCCAGAACTTTCTAGAAGGGATTTTTCCAGAAATTTCTAGAAGGACAGCCCCTCCACAGTTAAATTAAAATAAATGGTGTGGGGGAAAGGAGTATATAAAGAGAGTGTATACTATGAACTCATTTAGTTGTTCTTTCTACAGTATTAAAATATAACCTTACCATGACTTTCGTAGTAGATTTATTATTCTCTCACAGATCACGAGATATTTGAATTCCAAAAGGGCTTGCAATCATTTCTCTAGATAGCGCTCATAGTCCACCTGTCACAGTACTTTTTAAACCATCATCATTCTGGTGCAATCTTTTGAAATGTGGGAAGCGTATGAATTCTCATTTGGAAAAAAAATATCATAAGATTCCTTGGAGTAGTGGAACGACTCAGCCGAGTGAAATTACTAAAATATTGCAAGTGAATTTAAAAGATGCTTCTAAAATTGGAGATTAAACGAACTTACCTGTAAGTGAAGTTCAATCTTAATTATACGAATACTTGTTCGGAGATATACATATGTAGTACACGCAGTTCAGCTGCTATCAACGCCACTTTTCAGAGCAAAAGTAACTAAAAAGTTACTAAAAAAGACTAAAAAACCCTAGCTAGACAGTGCCCTCACTTCCTACCTCTTCGCTCCCTCGGCGGCTCTCGTACCTCATCTAGTTCAGAGATTACAGAAATCCCGGGTTGGGTTTGAATGTCTGTTGATAGTCACAAGACAAAAGAACATTCAATCATTACGGGTGGGAATTTAGTATATCTCCGAACAAGTATTCGTATAATTAAGATTGAACTTCACTTACAGGTAAGTTCGTTTAATCTCCAATTATACTTCATTCACTTGTTCGGGGATATACATATGTAGATGTTTAGAGTATAGTTGATTCTAAGAATCCACATCGAACCTGCGATTAGAATTGCAGCAAGTCTACATCTATCACACTCATAAAAAAAAAGGAAAAACCTCGCCTTGCAATGTCCTCGCAAGAATTCCAGTCTAAATGGGATCAAGCAGTGATATTCGTAAACAGTAATGAGCTGAAAAATCACCTATCCAAGTTCAATAAATTCATAACATCTCTCCTTCTTCCTGATTAGAAAAAGGATAAGATCAAATATATGTATATGGGTCAAAAGATATTGCTATTTTTGCTCATTTGCAGGTATCTTCAAACGACCGTAGCTTTTTCTAGGCTAAATTTTTGTGCATATTAAAAAATTATTTAATTTTTTTTATGAAAAAACAAAAATTTTGCAACCAACCGGAACCCTGTACGATCTTCCGCTTCTAAGATACAGCTGTTTAAAGTTGTCAAAAAACACAAAAAACGCATTTTTTACGATATTCACACGCATTTTCGAACGGTTTCGACCTTTTTTTTTATCTCAAAAATATGTGGAATCTTCTCTTCATATGTTTCCAAACAAGCTCCCATAGTAATTGTAGTGCGGATTTGGGGTTTTAGTTCATTCCAAAGCATACACTTTTGACACATTTTATGTGCTAAACTAGTGTTTTTTTAACAATATACACGCTACATTTAACTTTTTCGTTCATTATAGATGTTTTGAAATTATTTTTTGACTAAAAACTAATCAAATTCCAGACAAAATTAGGTCACCTGCTTTGAAAAAACTGATACTCAACGAAATATTGATCTCAATGTCAAAATGATATACTACTTTTATTCATTTTTTGAGTTTTTTGATTCGTTAAAAATCTATGTTCAAATATTGTAAATAATATACCACTTGTTTATTTATTTTTTTCTATTTTTGAAATTACCAATAATTGATCATAGTTTATCGATTGTTCTGATAAAACAATCATGGATTACTATTGCTTACTCTGAAAAAAATGAGTCCAAATTAAAAATGTTATTTTTTGAATTCTATGACAACAATCTACCAATCTACATTCTACTTATAATTATGTCCACTTATGAAAAAGAGAATGAGAGATTCGATTAGAAAGTCGAGTCGATATATCGAATCGAAACTTGATCTTTGATTCTTGGAGCAAGAGCACCGCCTTAAAGGCCTCTCAAAAACCAGCTGGACGTGCCAAATTTGAAATCTTCAGGCATGCCTGATTTGATTTTTTTTTTTTATTTTTTTTAATTTTTTAATTAATAAAGTGAGTAACGAAATTTAAATTTTTCATAGCCAAATATGCGGACAAGCTTACAACCCCATAACTCTAGTCGTAGTGAATAACAAATAATTCACTTTAGTAAAAATAATTAATTTTTTTTAATAAACAAATAAGCCAATAAGCTACAACCCCATAATTTTGGGCATGGCTGAAAAAAATGTTAATATTTTTAATAAACAAATAAGGCGATGAGCTACAACCTCATAACCTTAGGCATGGCTAAAAAAAATGTTAATATTTTTAATAAACAAGTAAGGCGATGAGCTACAATCCCATAACACTGGGCAGAGTGAATGAAAAATAATTAAATTTTCTAATAAACAAATAAGCCGATGAGCTACAACCCCATAACCTTGGGCATGGCTGAAAAAAATGTTAATATTTTTAATAAACCAACAAGGCGATAAGCTACAACCCCATGACGGTTGGCGTAGCGAATGAAAAATAATTAATTTTTTTAATAAACAAATAAGCCGATGAGCCACAACTCCATATTATTGGGCGTAGTGAATGAAAAATAATTAATTTTTTTAATAAACAAATGAGCCGATGAGCTACAACTCCATAACATTGGGTACAGCGAATATAAAATATGTAAATATTTAAATAAACAACTAAGCAAACAAGTTTACCACCCCATAACCTTGTACATGGATAAAAAAAATTTTTGAGCTATGCCCAATGTTATGGGGTTGCGGCTAATCGGCTTATTTGCTTATTAAAAAATTTAATTATTTCTCATTCACTCAGCCCAGTGTTATGGGGTTGTAGCTCATCGCCTTATTTGTTTATTAAAAATATTAATATTTTTTTTAGCCGTGCCCAAGGTTATGAGGTTGAAGCTCATCGCGTTATTTGTTTATTAAAAATATTAACATTTTTTTTAGACATGCTCAAGGCTATGAGGTTGTAACTTATCACCTTATTTGTTTATTAAAAATATTAACATTTTTTTCAGCCATGCGCTAGGTTATGGTGTTGTAGCTTATCGGCTTATTTGTTTATAAAAAAAAATTAATTATTTTTACTAAGTACGCCCAGTGTTTTGGAGTTGTAGCTTATCGGCTTATTTGTTTATTACAAAAGTTAATTATTTGATATTCACCACGCCTAGGGTTATGGAGTTGTAAGTTTGTCCGCTTATTTGTCTATGAAAAATTTAAATTTCCTTACTCACTTTATTAATTAAAAAAAAAACAAAAAATTCAAATCAAGCATGCCTGAAGATTTTAAATTTGGCGTGTCTGGCTGGTTCAGACTTTTGAGAGGCCTTTAAGGCAGCGCTCTTGCTCTAAGAATCAAAGATCAAGTTTCGATTCGATATATCGACTCGACTATCTAATCGAATCCCTCATTCTCTTTTTCATAAGTGGACATAATTATAAGTAGAATGTAGATTGGTAGATTGTTGCATGCTTCATAGAATTCAAAAAATAACATTTTTAATTTGGACTCATTTTTTTCAGAGTAAGCAATAGTACATGATTGTTTTATCAGAATAATTGATAAACCATGATCAATTATTTGAAATTTCAAAAATAAAAAAAAATAAATAAACAAGTGGTATATTATTTACAATATTTGAACATAGATTTTTAACGAATCAAAAAACTCAAAAAATGAATAAAAGTAGTATATCATTTTGATATTGAGATCAATATTTCGTTGAGTATCAGTTTTTTCAAAGCAGGTGACCTAATTTTGTCTGGAATTTGAATAGTTTTTAGTCAAAAAATAATTTCAAAACATCTATAATGAACGAAAAAGTTAAATGTAGCGTGTATATTGTTAAAAAAACACTAGTTTAGAACATAAAATGTGTCAAAAGTGTATGCTTTGGAATGAACTAAAACCCCAAATCCGCACTACAATTACCATGGGAGCTTGTTTGGAAACATATGAAGAGAAGATTCCACATATTTTTGAGAGAAAAAAAAAGGTCGAAACCGTTCGAAAATGCGTGTGAATATCGTAAAAAATGCGTTTTTTGTGTTTTTCGACAACTTTAAACAGCTGTATCTTGGAAGCGGAAGATCGTACAGGGTTCTAGTTGGTTGCAAAATTTTTGTTTTTTCATAAAAAAATTTAATCATTTCTTAATATGCACAAAAATTTAGCCTAGAAAAAGCTACGGTCGTTTGAAGATACCTGCAAATGAGCAAAAATAGCAATATCTGTGTAGGACTGTATTATTATAAAAATAACCAAACTATGTTGTCAAAATATTTTTACAAAAAAGAACTTATTTTGAACAAAATTTTGCCGCAAACTAGAGGTCTCTATCTCATTTTGATCAAAAGTTAGAATTTTTCGAAAAATACTTTAAAATTGCTTAAAACAGCTTAAAAATAGGCCATTTTTCAATCTTTGAAAAAATCTAGCACCAAGCAGAAATAAGATAGAGACCTCTAGTTTGTGGCAAAAGTCTTCTATTAAATAGTACTTTTGCCAAAAAAAATTGCAATAAAATCGGTGAACCTCGTGCGGACGGTTTTTTAAAAAAGTATTATTTTGACCCATATATAATTAGCCTGAATATCTGTATATATAGATAGAAATATATATCTTACATATATATATATTAGCTAGGATCGGAATCTAGCTACTCATACATATCCTTGCCTAGAATAATCCGCATCCTCAAGTATCCCAGAGAAGTGACTCGATCCATCAAATAATGACTTATTGTCAAACCAAAAGGATTGTAATTCACACAGAACTTCCTGACATAATTGTACCTGCATTACATCTGGATCCGGTAAGTTAAAAATTTATCCAGGCAGCCTGGATTTATTTCTCACAAATCCTTCATTCATTGTATAGTGCGATCTGACTGATAACTTTATTCCCAGCACATTATGTTGCACAAAATGCAACCAGTAAGTTATGTAACTAATATAACGACTGAATAGTGTGTATAAACAATGGCAGAGAGGTACCTTAAGGACGAAAATAGGAAGGGCTCATTCAGTTCAACTGATTAACAAAATCAGGTTTATTCTTAAGAGAAAACTCGCTAGATTTTCTCTCATTCCCTTCCTTCCTCTCTCCTCTCGTTCTTTCCTAAACTCAATCTTACGAAAGAGGATATCAGCGTTAGGCTAAAAAACCTTCGAGTCTAAGTTATGAGGAATTAAGGACTCAGTACTACGAATTTATCTTCATAAACCCTAGGCTAAGAGTGATAATCGAAGTTTGCCAGAAAGTTTCATGCTACAACCAAAAGAGAATATCCAATTGAAATAATGCC
Source organism: Encarsia formosa (assembly GCA_038277355.1). Lineage (NCBI taxonomy): Eukaryota > Metazoa > Arthropoda > Insecta > Hymenoptera > Aphelinidae > Encarsia > Encarsia formosa. The sequence continues at coordinate 55,128,614 of CM076188.1, read as the reverse complement.
TAGGCCTCATAAACTTGCGCGTCTACCAAATTTAAGGCATGTTTTTTGGACAAACCAACAGATCGCACCATTCCCTAACTTCAGTAATTGAAGCAATACATCAGATTCAACAAACCAGCACCTAGTTGGAATGTAACCGTCATACCTACTGACACATAAGTTCAGCTACCCCTCACAAGGCAACATATCTTTCATCAGAATCCCAAACGTCCAATCAAGTTTTCTTGCTTAAGGCACAAAATCCATTTTGGAATTTTCATCTGACTCCTCAATATTATTTTGAAAGCTCCAACAGCAGATGATAACTAATAATTTATAATTAATCTTTCCGTTCCATTTCAATAGATTGTACTGGTATTGGTAATATCGAAGTCAAAAAAGGGAAGAGAAAGGTGGATTTAGTGTTTACAGCACCTTTTGTCTAACAGTGTCTATCGTGATCCAGATCGTGATTTTCGCATTCTGTATTTAGCAAAACGAATTTCGACCAATAGTAAAGAAAGTGACATTTAAAGAATCATCTTTCTCATTTAGGAAGAGTTCCTAAGCCGATTGAAAGGATTACCAGTAACAAAGGATACTGCGATTAATTTCATTCCAATATTCGATCGATATAACCCTGATAAAAAAAATATATATTCTCCCGCTAACTTGCTGTGATATATACTAAAGGCGAAAGTTTCCCAGTAAAGTCCTTCGCTCTCTCGAAGTTAGCTGCCTTCACAACTATGACCAGTAGAAAGTAAACAGCCTCAGTGCACTGGTCTGATCGGCATATTTTTCAAAATCGATTTTAATTCATATCGGCTGGTATAAAATCAAAATGTGCATCTTATTTGCAGAGGGATCTTTCCTACTTAAATTGTTTAGCGTACTGCAAGCATATTTAAGCTTATTCAAAAAATAATCCATTTCATACAATATCAATATCAATCTGAAGTAGCCTAAAAATAGTAAAATATTCTTTCACATTACTTTCAGTAATAATATGCCAAATGAACGATTCTACCAAAGTCAGCAAAATTTCAATCAGTACTGGATCTGATGATGACATTGTATGTAAAAACAGCTGTAATGAGTCAAATTTTAACTTACTGTTAATAAATATTGTGAAAATCGAAAACTGTCCTTTCTCACTCTAATTATTATTCATAATAGATTTTCAACAAGTAAAAGAAACTTGAATTTATTGTCTTTGTAACTTAATTTGACAAAAAATAAGATATATTTATTCTTGTGTTGAAAAGACAATCAAGTACTTGCCAATCAACCCTAATTTTGATCAAGCTTCAGGAAAAAATGAAACCCTAATCAAAAAATTTAAACGCTGTTCATTCAGCACTCCTCGAATTAGATTAATCAAATTCACACTAATCGAATTACACTGAAAATTCGTCAGAATCAAAATCTGTAAAAGTAATAATTCTAGAAAATACGTCATCCTTTCAAAGATGCAAGTCAAGGACTGGATAGTAATAGTCATAGATATTCCAATCCTGGGAGCTTGCTCAGTCCATTTTGGCTGAAATCAGGTTAGAATATTGTCAGGGTAATATAATCACGTTATGTTATCCACCTTCATCTGAAAGCTAAAAACCCGTCCAACATAACAACAGCCATGGACAAAGATATGAACAAGCTTCAGATTCTTGCTAAACCAAGGATAACCTGTCGTAGAAATACATTCCGTCCTCAGGGGAGACTTGAAACTACTGAATTCAATCCCCAAATAAATATGAAAAAACTATCCTACAGCTCCATGTAAATTCCCTCAATGTTCATGGAGTTAAAGCGATTAATCCCCGAAATCTCTTAGATGCAAGTGGTTGAAATTAATCAATCCACAGTAAAGGGTAATGCCATAGCAATCTACGTGAGGAAATTCCTGCAACCAATGTTCAAAAGTGCAGAGATGGAAGAATGAAAGTAAGCATGAAATCAAATTAAATTGAGATAATTTCTGAAGAGGTTAATCTATCGTTAGGTTATTCCATCCTTCTTCCTGACATTATTTTCTGCCAGCAGTGTCATTATTTAGTGATAACGCTTGCTAGTTCTAACTCTAGAACCCAGGTGACTAGAATAATTAAAAATAGTCTGCAACGCTCACTCTTTCTCTATATTTTATTTTTTAATTTTATTTGTTTTTCTTCAATCACGGTAACAATTGAAGAATAAATATATACAACCTCTCCTTTTGTTTAGGAAAAAGGGCATCAAATAAATCAATGGGCTTCTAAATTCAGGCACGGTAATCATTACCCTAGGAAACAAGTTCCTCTCTTTCTCTCTCTCTTTTCTTTCTTTCTTTATTTTATATTGTGAAGCAGAACTTAACATCTTGAAATGAGAGATTTTAATAATCATAAAAGTTCATTATTTCTTTCTACTCAAGCTTACTATTTTTGAAAAATAAGAATCTTTCTTAAGATTCTTTAACTTCAGAAAGGCAATTAATATTCCTCACATTTGTCTGTCCGTTTGTTTGTCTTTCTATCTTATTTTATTTTCTTTTCTTTTTCTTTTTTTTTTTTTTTTAGATTGTATTAATGAAAAATAATATTTTCATCATAAAAACAGAGGTTTTTATCTTATGATATTTCATTCTCAATCATCTTGTCTCTTAGACAGATTTTAAATAAATTAGTACCACTCAGCGCGCTGCAAGCGCGCATAGGAAAAAAACAATGATTGTAACCTCAAAAGGCACTTTTCGAATATTTTAAAAACTGCTCCACCAATCAGCTCACGAATAAAATCTTACAATGAAAATCTCACCGCTCTCTTTTATAAAGGGAAACGGACCTCAACTGGGAAGCTCATTTCTCTCAAAAGTCGGCTATCAGCCTGGAAGCTCCTACAGTTATTTACGCTTCCAAGAACAAAGAGGCTCCTAAATTAGGCACACCTCTTGTTTATCGCAAAAGTCCTTGAAGATGTAGCCTCTCCTGGTCCAACTTAGCTGTCCGAAGTCTGCGATGCCATTTGTCCCTGATGCTTACAATGAAGAATAGGTCCTCCTACCATGGGTTGAGCACAAAGTACTTCAATATACTCCTCCCGAATCTCGGGTTCGAAGTATTTATCTTTATATGTACTCCTCCCGAATCTCGGGTTCGAAGTATTTATTAATATATACTCCTCCCATTTAACGGGTACAAAGTATTTATTTATGTATACTCCTCCCATTTAACGGGCACAAAGTATCATAAAAGGCATCCTTCGATTTAACGAAAGGAAGTTCTAAGCTCGGGCCTCGTTGTTTACGTCCGACCAACAAAGCTTATCAATATGGGCGGCCCGGCCCGCGGCCATGCGCTACATAACCTGCACCAAACATTTCCAAATTGGGGGCTGTGGAGTCTAACTGAAAAAGAACAAAAAATACAAAAGAGATGTCAATAAAAATCTTACCATAAAAAAAGATAAAGTCATTGGGCTTCGTAACGAGAAAATTTTCTCGCTTGCACTCAAGCCCTGCTCTGCGATGCGACGTTGACGGCGCCAAAAAACGTTATGAGGTACGAGAGCCGCCGAGAAAGCGAAGAGGTAGGAAGTGAAGGCACTGTCTAGCTAGGGTTTTTTAGTCTTTTTTAGTAACTTTTTAGTTACTTTTGCTCTGAAAAGTGGCGTTGATAGCAGCTGAACTGCGTGTACTACATATGTATATCTCCGAACAAGTGAATGAAGTATAATTTACGTTTATATGGAAGAAGTACAAAAATTTGTACAGAGTATCTGTTGGGATAAGTAAGTAAACATTGTTAATCTAACTTTTAATATCATAAGAATATTTAATAAATTTTTTTAATTTTTAGGAAAGTTATCGATATTTCTGAAATGGGAATTTTAAATTTTAAAATGCTGAGCAGAAATCACAATTCATTCTATGTATGTGATTTTCATTCTAGTAATTCTGACTACAACTGTGCCAGAAGACGAGCTTTTATAATCAAAAAATTTTTAAATTATAAAAAAACTCCAGCCGAGGAATATTTAGAAGGTTATGATACTGTTGATACACCACCTAGTTTTATGAAAGACCGTGCTTGTTTTTATAATAAAAATTATTAAGATTGAATTTAATTTAATTTAATTTATAATATTTAACTAGGTTTTGAATAAAGAAATTAAAACTTATAAAAATTGTTTTTTCTTTGAACCTATATAATAGAAAAAATTTCTTTTACGAATCTATTAAATAAAATGAGAATCTTTAATATTTTCAAAAATTTTTTTAACTATAAGCACAAAAACATCATCATTTATTTATTTTCAAGATTAAAAATTTAAGCATGCTGATTGAGACTGGCAAGGTTTAAAAATATACAGAAGACCACTTTTATATTTAAATTATTATAATTATCATTATTATTATTTGTTAAAAATATAAAATATTTACAATTCATTAAAACTATATACTTTTCGTTTTTTAAAAGGATATTCTTCTAAAATTTTTTCTTTTAAATCTAGTATATAATCTTTAAAATAATTAATCAATTCTCAATTTAAATCAGAACACGATTCCACTATACAAGTCTTAAGATTTAGAATATGACTATATATAATATCATTCCTTAAATCTTGTTTAAATTCCTTAAAACAGTCGTCTATGTACTCGAACAAGCTTTGTATTTCGTCTTCTTCTTCTAAACGGCTCCAATCCTGCTCCTGCTCCGACCTCTCAATGTATTTACCTAGAACAGAAAATGAATTTTGTTATTATTGTTATTATTATTATTATTATTATTATTATTATCATTGAGTAATGTTAATATTACCTCCGATAAACTCTTTCAACGGTCTCGCGGTATGCTGCTCCATAGACTCGTCTTCTTCATCAGGATACTCGATGATGTATTGCATGTCTTCTAGAAAAAGAAAAAACAATGAGTTAACTTTTAATTTAATTCGTTGATTGTAACATAAATTATGAAATTTAAAAATTTACCTTCGCTCATGATTGGCGATGGTGGTGGTGATGAGTCTGCATCACTCCAATAATTTGGGTTCAAACCATCACCATCTTTGTCCTCGTCCTTCTTATCCTTATCCTCGTCCTTCTTACCCTTGTCCTTATCCTCCTCCTCCTCTTCCTCCTCCTCCTCCTCCTCCTCCATGCCTTCGTTTTCCTCCTCCTCCTCCTCCTCCTCCTGCATATCTTTGTCCTCCTCCTCATCCTCGATGTCTTCGTCCTTCTCCTCATCCTCCATGTCTTCGTCCTCCTCTTCCATGTCTTTTTCTTCCTTTGTACATGACCTGATGCTCCACTATTCGATTTCCGGAGGGGATCCAATACCTAAATCCTTGTCAATGACGAGATCTGAAACAAAAATTATAAATTAATATGCATTATTCCTATACGAATTATAGAGTTATTTTATTTTAGAAATTTTTAACTTACTTTTTGATGTTGAATGCTCGAGCGGCATCCACAAATCGTCCTTTAACTCTGGATCGAAAAGAAATTTCGTCCAGCCTGAAAAAAGAAATATAATTAAATATGTTGAATGTAATTTTGAATAATAAAAATAAATAGTGGACTTACCAACTACGTCGCAAGAACCTAGAAGTCTTGCCGTGGTTGGGGATGCTGGCACCGTCCCCAAATAGGCCGCCTCGATGTTCATCGGAGTCAACTCCGTAAATGATGGTGGAGTTGCAGGCATAGATATCGATGATTGACATCTACTATTACCGTTGGGAATAGTTGTCAATTCCGAGAAGGAGGGTGACAGAGGCGGGCAAAGGCATAGGTAATCAGGACAATTACTTATGGCCAAACACAATTCAGAAGGCCCTGAATAAAGCCCGCGACGATCTAGGTCCCGCGAAGGGCAGCAGTAATCAAAATCGCCGCATCTATACCCTGCCGCTGAAAAAGACATTCATTTATATTATAAATTAACGGTACGTTCGTTTTCTCCGCGTTTGCCGATTTTGAAAATCGGTGAAAAAGTCATATCGGTTTATAAATAAACAAAATATTGACGAAACAAAAATTGAAAATTTTGGAACTAAAAAATTTATTGTTAATAATAAAAATTATATCGAAAACTAAATATAATTCGTTTGCTTTACGCTTGCTCTATCCAAAACGAGTTTAAAAATCAAAATCGAATAATAAATAAACAAGTTATGGCAAAAACAAAAATAAACCAGCCGAAAAAGAGGTCCAATTTCATTATAAATTTGTCAGGAACAGTTTCCCGAATTTTCACTCAAATTTTCACGGTTACCCAGAAGTGCCCTCCAGTTTTCACGATTTCCAACTATTTTACGTAAAGTAGATCGTTATCTCCGCGTTTGCTGATTTTAAAAATCAGTAAAAAATTTAAATCGGTTTATAAATAAATATAATATTAACGAACAAAAATCATGCTTTTTAAAATTAAAAAATTAACTGTTAAATTTAAAAAAATTTGTAAACTATATTAAGTATATTTTTGCTCGACATTTGCTCATTTAATTGATAGTTTAAGGAAAATTTTAAAAATTTTATAAAATGAAGAAATTTAACAAAATAAAATTTGTAAAAAGTTGAAAATTTATTTTGGAACTTATTTTGAATTTAAACAAATTTTTCAAACTATACATAGTATATTTGTTTGCTACCCGTTTGCTCATTCCATTATTAATTTAAAAATTAAAAAATTATTTTTTAAAACTTTGAAAATTTATTTTGAACTTACCTTCAAGATCCAACTCAGTCTCGAAGTCTTTCTTCAGCTTGTAGAACATCGGGGCTCCCTGTCCGGTGATGTTGATCATTTCAAACACTATTTCGCACATCTTTATTTTTTGCTCACTAACTCACGAGTAAAATTTGAAAGATAAGTGAATAATGTAAACTTTTGGCAAAGATAATAATTTGAAAAGTTACGTGAACTATTCAAACTTTTGGCAAAGATTATAATTTGAAAAGTTACGTGAACTATTCAAACTGTTCAACAACAAATATAATTTAAAAAGTTTTGTGAACGATTCAAACGGTTCTGTAACAAAATAATTTAAAAGTTTTTTGAACTATTGGAACTGTTCAGCGATAGAAGTCTAATGAACTGAAACCTACGAGCTAGGGGTTTTATACCCTACGCATCATCCCTCTCCAACTTTTTTTCAAGACCACCCTCTCACAACTCTCACTCCAATAGTCCTCTAGCACCTAAATGCCCTCCGCTGACCCAAACAAATTTTCGAGCAGCGCTCAAGACCGCCCTTTCAACTCCCACTCTGAAATTTTTTTAGTAACCTCCAAATTTTCCTCTAACAGCCAATCCACTGACCCAAACAAATTTTCGGTCAGTGCTTAAGACCACCCTCTCACAACTCCCACTCTGATAGTCCTCTAGCAACTTCCAAACCATCCCTTAACAGCCCCCTCCACTGACCCAAACAAATTTTCAAGATTTGCTAAAGACCGCCTTACTCTGGAAGGACCACCTTTTGGGAGTTTCCCAAATGGATAAGGCGGGTTTTCGCGAGAAAGCATATTCTAACTATGCTGAGCGGTAGAAGATAAGATAATCATCTGCAACATTCCATGGTAGAAATCTGTGAACAAAAGGGCGGCTAAGACAACTGTGTACTGTCCATCATTTGCAAGCGGAAGACGTCATCCTCATGCTGTGAGTCAACAGCTTTGAGCTAGTAAGAAAATCCCCCACGTTCAAGGATTTTCGAAAAGTCTTAAATAACGTATTTCGCTGTTTCTTTAGAAAATGTCTCTTTGATGGGTCGACGCCGCAGGTAGGTAAGTGACTGAGAGCATCGGGGTGGCGCTCGGTGGAAAGATAAACAGTTGGAGATTTCCCAAAAACCATGACTCGCAAAATTTCGCGTTTGCTTATTTACGATAGTTTCTCTTCGATAGGTCAACAGCGCTAGTAAGAAAATCCCCGACGTTCAAGGATTTTCGAAAAGTCTTAAGTAACGTATTTCGCATTTGCTGTTTCTTAAGAAAATGTCTCTTTGATGGGTCGACGCCGCAGGTAGCTAAATGACTAAGAGCACCGGGGCGGCGCTCGGTGGAATGATAAACAGTTGGAGATTTCCCAAAAACCATGACTCGCAAAATTTTGCATTTGCTTATTTACGATAGTTTCTCTTCGATGGGTCGACCGCGCTAGTAAGAAAATCCCCCACGTTCAAGGATTTTCGAAAAGTCTTAAGTAATGTATTTCGCATTTGCTTATTTTACGATAATTTCTCTAGCGAAGATAGTTAATGACTAAGAGCAGCGGGGTATTGGAGAATAAGCAGACTCACTCGGCAGAGAAAATTCTTGAAAATTCTTTGGCTTTTGTGAGATCCGTCGAAAAAGTATGGGACCCAGAGCTGCGCCTTTGAAAAGCTAGAGTTACCACGGCTTCTTGAAAATCTATGGGACTCATGCACATTTCGTATTTCGCATTTGCTTATTTTACGATAATTTCTCTAGCGAAGACTAATCACTAAGAGCAGCGGTGTGTTAGAAAAATAAGCAGACTCATTCGGCTGATAAAATTCTTCAAAATTCTTCGGCTTTTGTAAGATCCGTCGAAAAATTATGGGACCCCTAGAACTCCGTCTATTTTTTCTTCAAAATCCGTGGGACCCCGGCTAGGCTCCTTCAAAATCTATGGGACCCGTGCAACTTGAAAATCCATGGGACCCGTGCACCTCGAATCTTACGCTACGGTGATTTATATATAACCTCCTTCCTGGAGCTCTTCGATGATGGAATGGATTTCATTGTCATGATTCGTGTTACCCGCGTCTCTCTCAGCGATCAAGAGTCTAAGTCTTTCAACCAGCTCGTTGGGATCATCCCAGTACACGAAATCCTTTTTCGAATTCAGATTCGCGATTTTCCACTTGGATAAACCCGATCCTGACTTCTCAAGAGAATAGCTTAGCTTTTTTGCTATCCCCGAGAACATAGGAGCAATGATTTTTTGAAATTTTCTGCTGTTGGACACTCGTATATCTTTATCTGGGTGATGATTTAACCTGTGAGCGTTTGAAATTTTAAGGATGCGACCGTAATTAGTCATATCTTCGGTGGTCGTTGATTGGGGGGATTTATTGTATAATAATTCTAACAGCCCCGGGGTATTTTTAAAGGTTTGGTCTTTGACTGTAATTGTAGAATCCGTAAAACTGATGGGAGCACTGCCTATAAAAGTACCTCCATTTTTAATTTTCACTCCATATATTTTATCTAAATTATTTTTTCTTTTCAGGACTTTCTTTTTGGGCCGCTCGTCACCGTCACCCTCATCAGCTGTGTGAAACGCTCCTCTGTCTGAAGCGTAGTGAAGAACTGTGTTATCAAGCATAGCGTCGGATTCATCGTCAAGAGATGAATTTGACATAAAATTTGGAGAAAACTTTTTAATAGTTGAAAATTTTTTAACAGTGGAAAGTTTTTTCAAAGGCATTGATAACCGCGAAGGTTTATCAGCGTAAATTTTTTCCAGAGGGTCTATTATGGGTTTAAATGTTTCCGATACTGCTTTATTGAAATTATCTTTTTCCAATTTCAGTAAATCATACTTGCGCTTGATGGCCTCCCCAGCCATGACCAACTCGTTGAGAGTATTCTTCTCTTTTTGGAGACCGTCCATGTTCAAAGCCTAGTAATAAACTAACGATAAATACATCACTGCGCTATATTTATAGCAAAGTTGTCAAAACCTTTTCTGTATCGACCATTATTTATATCTCTGTCCTTATCGATGACTATAAAACAATGATTACCCTCCTTTCAGCATTTTGAACAAAAACTTTTAAACTGAGCAAATGTCATGTCGGTATTTAAATGATCGTCGTACACATGCTTCAAATTTAATTCATCTTGCCGGAACAATACCAGTAAATTTACGTTGTCGCGTACCAGTTGTTTTGAGATGCGTGAGTATGACTGACAGAGATAGAAAGAGTCGACAGTTTTATGTCTTCCCATGCAGAAAAACGCCCTCACGTTGTCTTGCTTCTCACAAGCAATATCATCAAAAATGAACACGGAATTGGGTAGAGCTGCATCTGGGGATATAACGTCTTCATGTTCGCTGAAGGGGTGATACTGTATTCCTTCAATGGGTTCCAACAGCTCTTTCAAGTACTGATATTTAGGCTGGTTAAGCGATTTTGAATAAACGTAGACGTTTGCAAATCTTAGAGCGTTGATGTCGGTTATGAGCGCAAGTAGACTATTAGTTTTACCGCAGTTTGACGGGCCACAAAACACAGCTCTGATGCTATCAGGGAGCAAGTCACCGTGACGGTTTATTTTTTTTCTTGCTCTACAATATCATCAAAGTTTGCGACGGGAAGCTGCTTAGGCTGCTGAACGAATTCCATCTTTATATCCAGATGTCTAATTCAAAACTGAGCTGCTTCTATAAATAGGGGTGCTTATATAGACTTCATTCAGTTTTGAATTGACGTCTGTTGAGTGATGATCAATCATAGTCTTAAAAGTGGGCGCGGTTTGGTTAACACTATCATAAATAAGCTTCCTTTCGAATTACATTTGCCTGAGTACCAGTTTTGCGGACCCGGAACTAAACTAGCTAAACGATTGGCTCGCGGTGATAGAGGTGTTAACCCCCTTAATTCAGCTTGTAACGATATAGCATATCAAAACCGAGACATGAACTCAAGGCACGCAGCTGATAGAGCTTTGGCTAAGCAAGCTTGGCTAAGAGTTAAATCAAAAGATGCCAATTTCGGGGAAAAGGCAGCAGCCTGGGCGGTCAACTACGCGATGAAACTTAAATCTAAGCTTGGTATGCGGCTTAAGAGAAAGGGTAAGAAAAAGATGATTAAAAAAAAACGTACGAAAAAACTTAAGAGAAAACGCGTGAAAAAAAATAAGAAAAAACGTTCAAAAAAAATAAGAAAAAAGAAACTCTAGGGACTATTGTTAAAGCAGCGTCAAAGTCTGTAGAACCGAGTGGCTCTGTAAAAGATATTATTAGCTCAGCTCTGAAAGGGGCGAAGGGTGCTGTCAAAAAAGCAGGTGGTAAACAATCTGTTAAAATGCCTTGAGTTCTTCCCGTTTCTTCGAAGATTGGGGGCTTTTTACCCTATCTAGTACCTCTCTTTGCTGGTCTTAGTGCCACAGGTGCTCTCGCTGTTGGAGCTGCTGGAGTAGCCAAAGCAATTAATGACGCTAAGGCTGCTCGCAGACAGCTTGATGAGAGTCAAAGATATAATAAAGCTATGGAATCCATTGCTATGGGAAAAGGAATGTATTTAAGGCCATACAGGAACGGTTATGGATTATATCTAAGTCCCTGGTCAGGAAAGGGGTTAAAAAAAAAAAGATCGCCTTACCAAAAAGAGCTCTGACGAATCTCGATTTACTCAAATATGCTAAAAGTAAGAAAATCCCCAATTTTCAGGGGGTGTTTATGAGAAACGATTTACCCTCGGATGGTCCTCGCAATCAAGAGTCGGCTATTGTCAATCTCGATGATAGGGACGGTCCCGGGACACACTGGGTTGCCTACCGCAAGCAAGGTAATGATGTCACTTACTATGATAGTTTCGGTGACCTTCAACCTCCCGTAGAATTAATGTTATACTGGGGAGTAGACAAAGTAAAGTATAATCCTTCGAGGTATCAAGATTTTGGTACTTACAGTTGCGGTCACTTGTGCTTGCAGTTTCTCGAAGGGTCTATATAAGAGAGTTTGTAACGGGTAATTCATCGGTTCTTGAATCTCAATTTTTTCCTGCAATCGAGTTATCTCCTCATAAAAATTACGTCCTAGGTCTGATGAAATTTTTATCCTTCAACTCGATTCCGAATATAGATGGTCAAAAATTTCACATCACAAATCATACTTATATTTTACCAACAGGTAGTTACGAATTAGAAGATATTAATAAATATCTCGAGGAAAGCCTCAAGAAAGATAATATTGAATTTAAAATTACCCCCAACAATAACACTCTTCACTGTTCGATCACGTGTAGCAAGGAAATAGATTTCCAATCTGCAGACTCTATCGGACGTATATTAGGGTTTAAAAAAAGAGTCCTAAAACCCAGTTTCACACATATCTCTGATAATCCCGTTAGCATCCTTAAAATCAATAGCTTGAGAATTGAGTGCAACATCACCTCAGGATCCTATGTAAACGGGAAAAAATCCCACTCTATTCACAAATTTTTCCCAAGTGTCCCTCCCGGGTGTAAAATTATAGAAGTCCCCTCTCAAGTTATTTACTTACCAGTTAACGTAAAGTCAATCGATTACTTGTAGTTGCGTATAGTCGATCAAGACGGAAATATTGTTAACTTTCAAAGAGAAACTGTAACGATTAGACTCCATATTAAAGAAGCCTCGTAATGGGAATAATCTACAATAGCTATATAAGGGAGCTAGTATGGAGCACAACCATCAGTCGCCATCACGCTCCCAGAGTGATAACATGGCGAAAATTTCTAACGAAACAGAGCGTAAACTTTCTGAAAAGTCTCGGGTTCAAAGTCGTTCCTGGTGGAAAATAAATTGTGTATTTCTTTGTTGTTGGGGAAAAAATGGACGATATTCTAAACGTTCAGTCTCCCGTGACATTCGATGAGAGTATCTCTCACTATGAGATACACGCTCATCATCCCTACACCGGTTTCAATTACAATCAGGGGGATGAGATTCGTATAGCCATCCAGCACCAAGATCTAGCTGTTTTACCATCACGTAGCTACTTGCATATAGTTGGCCAAATGCGAAGGCAAGATCAATCTCGAGCTCTCCAGTCGCCAATGGTAAATAACGCCATTTGTCACTTAATAGACGATATGAGGTATGAAATAAATGCTATAGAAATAGATCGTAGTAAAAATGTAGGTATATCATCCCTAATGAAAGGATTAGTATCCTTAAGACGTAATCCTTCTCTTATTAATGCAGGTTGGTTAGACACTACTCATTCTAAAGACGAAATAACCGACGATAACGGCTACTTTGATGTTTGCATACCGCTTAGTTTGATCTTTGGCTTTGCGGAAGATTATCGTAAAATTGTAGTTAATGTGAAGCATGAATTAATTCTCCGACGAGGTATTAACGATATCAACGCTGTTAAGCAGTCTCAAATAACAGCTCCACAAGGAGATTACTTTGAAACTATCGATATTAAAATAACTAAAATTGAGTGGATGATGCCTTACGTGACCCTTTCAAACGAGCATAAAATTCATCTTTTAAATTTCCTACAAAAGGAAAAGCCTATAGCAATGAGTTTTCGTTCGTGGGATCTCTATGAGTATCCTACTCTTCCACACACCCAGAAGCATGTCTGGATTATAAAAACAGCTAATCAGCTTGAAAAACCGTGGTATATGATTATAGCTTTTCAAACCAATAAGAAAAATAAAGGTGATAAAAACTATAGTCATTTCGATCACTGTTCAATTACTAATTTAAGGTTATATCTCAACTCGCAATACTACCCTTATAACAATCTCAATTTGAACTTTCCTCAAAATCAGTACGCTATTCTCTATGACTACTACACTAATTTTTATAATTCTTATTTCGGTGTGAGCAATGAAAACGTAGAGCCTATGCTTACTAGAAATGAATTTGGCAAAGATGCGCCTTTGTTTGTAATAGATTGCTCAAAACAAAATGAGTCGCTAAAAATGCTCCGGTTGATGTAAGACTGGAATTTGAAAGCAATCAAAATATTCCCGAAAATACTACAGTTTACTGTTTAATAATTCACGATCGTATAGTTGAATATAATCCCATGACTGGGGATGTAAGAAAAGTTATGTAAGAGTGGGGGGTGATAAAAAGCTCCCTCTACTGGTGAAATATTCTTTAAATACGAGTGCTCTCTGCTCTAAACCTCAGTCATGGAGTACGCTGTAGACATCCAAGGCTTCAAACAGCCTCTCTCTAGCTCCGATAATGATCAAGACGATTACGTGGCAAAAGAGTTGGCTATAATTCCTCTAGCTGGCGATCTCGAACCCGTGGTTATTCTATTCAAACCTCCATACCCGTGGAAGAGGTTCCACGACAAGTACCGGGATAAAAACACTTGGCTTGAACGATATTATCATGGCTTATCCTGGAAATCGGGTACGATGGAGTACATGTATATTGGGTCGGTTCTTCGCGAACACCTGAGTGACTCATCTACGGTATTTGTAAGGGGCGCGATACAAAAACAATGGCTGCAGAGATTTAAATTTAACGTTGTTGATATAGTTGATAAGGGTCTTCCCCTAAAAAAAAAAGTGAGAAAATTAGTAACCGTTTGCCCTCATCATAACGGCTCCTTCAAAACCACCTGTGCTCTGCATAATGCTAAACTTATCAAGCTTTATGTTAAAGAGTATTCCGAACTCCTTGATATGATGGATGGGTTGACTATAAATACAGGGTCTATTAACAAAATATAATCATTATTCTTCCGTCATGAGTTCGAAGAAAACCTCCGTTTCTTACCAGCCTCTCAAAGAGGAGGGTGAAAAAAAAGAGAAGGAATCTTTCTGAAAGAAAGTTAGCGATAGCTTTTCTTCCAATTCAAAGCCAAAATCAAATGGTTATGAAAAACTAAAGTAGTAGGCAAATAAATCACGGAGGTAAATAAATATGTATAAATAATATAGGTGTAAATAACTATGGATGTACACCACAGGTAGAGAGCGTTGTGTGGGGCTCTCTCCTTATTTTCCTACTACGGGGCCACCCCTCATTTCTATTTCCTTCGGAAATAGAAATAAAGGATGCCCCCTGAGCTACGGTCAAGCCTACCCCAAAATATCATGCTGAAATAATCCTCGAATATAAGCAAAATAAATAAATCGTCCTTGGGTTCCCGGGTGCAGCGGTATAGTGGTGCGGTGCAGTGGTAGAGAAGACCCCCCCCCCCAAATAAATAAATAAATAAATAAATAAATCGTCCTCGGGTTCCTGGGTGCAGCGGTACAGTGGTGCGGTGCAGCGGCGGCGTTGCAGCGGCGCGCGTCCCCCCTTTTACTCTCTGATCGCCCCCCCCCTCGCGGATCAAGCCTCCCCCCTCCACCCTTTATTCTTCCCCCCTGCCAGAATCCCCACTGACTATCTACTTGCGTCCCTGCCCGTGATCCCGCGATACCGCAAACCGCGTTTTGATTTGCTTGGAAGTTATGCTAGAGCGGTACGCGGAACGCGGGATTGCGGGTCGACCCTTGAGTTTCAGTGACCCGCAAGGTAGAGGCCTGAGACTAATTTCATTTGGACCACCTATTGGGAAATTTTGTTTCAAAACACTTTTCTGTTGCATGTGCTATACAAAAAATGCTTTTTTTCCGAGGGTTTTCATTCACACCGTTCCATACATAATTCACACCCTGTATATTTTGTACATAAACTTATTTTTTATTTATAATTTCACCGCCAATCACCGCCAGCAGAAGTTTTTAAAACTTATGCAACAAGGAGTAAGTCTATAATAAAAAATAAACCTCATTTCAAATCAAGCGGAGTTAATGATGATGAAAGAAAATTGGATGAATCCCAAATTAATGAGAATAAGATAGAAGAGCTTACAAAAAAAAAGGTATAACATAAAACAAGAGAACTAGTTATTTTAATAAATATATAGTATTTTTAGTTTAAAAATATTCTCATCTATGAGATCAATTGTTCAAATAGATTAGCCGAAAAATTTAAAAATAAGAGTTCAGAAAAAATTGAGTCCGATGGCTCCGGAAAGTAACGTAGAGGACCCAAATTTGGTCCGAAAAAATCGAGATTTTTCAGATATTGAATTCTGTCGAAAAAACAAAGCGGTTTGAGGTCAATTTTTTCACAATCTTAATTTTAAGGATGTTAGGTATCAAAATATATTTTTTTCACTTCAAATATTTATTTATTTATTGAATTATTCATGTTCAAAGTCAACATCTTTTGGATCCAATTAATGAGAGCACTTTTTACCTTCCCCCAATTGATGATCCTTTTTTACACGCAAAATCCCATCTGCGAACTGCGTAGCCCAATTAACAGTCCGAAGACTTCAAATGTGAGGTTAGATTTTGCAAATTTTGCTTCGTTTCGTTTTTTCGGTCCATTAATTGGGATAAGCAGACCTGCACGCATCGGATTTGCATGGTCCATAATTGGGGTACTTTGATGTAAAAGTCTCAAAAAAACGGGTAAGGGGACCGCAATTAAGTCCTTTACCTTAAAAGAGCCTTCTGCAATTCTAAAATTTATTTTTTTGTAAAATTTTTCAATTAATACTTTTCAAATCCTATTTTTAGCTAATTCATGGTCCAGAAATCCTTGGCCAAAAAAACAAGCTGAAGATTTTGTTAAAGCTTTCGGAACTTTTTATACTACTCACTCTTATCCATCACAAGAAGAAATAAAGCAAGCAAAAAAGGATTACCCCAGCTTAAAAAAGAAGACATCACAAATAATTAAAGCGAGAATTCAATATTATAAAAAAAAAGTTAAAAAATAAACTTTACCTAACTGTTTTAAAAATATTATAAAAGCTACGTTTTCAAAACAAAATGAAAAATCTTTTAATTAAAAAAATGTTTACGTGCATATAAAAAAAATTTCAAACTTTCAGTTTATTATATTATTTAATTTTATGAAAAAAATAACAAATAACAATAATTATAATCAACTAACTGATTATTTTATTTTTTTTTCATCCTAAAGGGCGGTAGCCCTGGACGGCGAGTGGGTTTTTAAAACAGACTACCGTGAAAGGGTACCGCTTTATATACTTTGAATTTCAGTTTAAGGTTAGGTCGTTCATGAAAAAAACACTATTAGGATGATTATTTTTCCTTGACCATATATTCTACGCGTAACCTAAGATCCCCTGAGAAGATTTAAAAAAAACATCCTGAAAAATTTCTGCGTTAAGAAGTTATGACCGTCTCAAAATTCGAAGCGGTGATTTCCTTTAGATTTTTTCGTTTCCAGTCCCTGAGCATCCGGTTTCTCTACATGCGTTGCATGTGGCTTGAACCGGATCTTACGTAACGCTTTCTCACTCTTGCAGCCTGCAGCAAGGCATGCGAGCAGGCTGCGCAGGTGAGGTGCGCGCACGCAAGAGGCCGAGCCGCCCTGACCCTAGCAGCTGAGCAGAAGACAGCGGTCATAATTATTATTATTTTATTACATGATTTAGAAATAATTAAGTAATTAAAAAAGTAGTATACAATAAAATATACAGCGGCATCACGCTAAATTCACTATTAACATAATTTAATTAATAACTATTATGACCGTTAACTATCAATAATTATAGAAAAATATTTGGCTATAATTTTTCAAAACAAAATATCTAAAGTCTCCCTATGATAATCATCTATGAGTTAGAGTGAGTTGAACTTGTGAAACCTTCTGCTGGTGCTGTAGAGGTTCATTTATCCAGTGAAAATTGCTGCAACAAATGTCAATGACCAAGTTGGGGTAGTTTAAATGAGAATGGTGATCAATGTCTCATGGGGTTATTCAAATTGTCAGACAAGTAAATACATTTAAATCATCATTGGAATTTATAAATTCTGAGTCAATACGCCAACATGGATAAGGGTTACTGTTCTCAGTTTATTTTCCAAGATGAATTTGTCTGACTATCAAGTTTAATTTTAGTTTTATCCGCTTTATACCAACTACCTGAACTTGCTGCAGCAAATGTCAACGACCAAGTTGAGATAGTTTAAGTGTGATCAATGTCTCATGGAATTATTCAAATTGTCAGGCAAGTAAATACATTTAAATTATCGCTGGAATTTTTTAATTCTGAGTCAATACACCAACACGGATAAGGTTTATTGTTCTCAGTTTATTTTCCAAGATGAATTTGTCTGACTATCAAGTTTAATTTCAGTTTTATCCGCTATGTACCAACTACCTATACTTGGTCATTGACATTTGCTGCATTCAAATGTGATGATGATCAATGTTTCATGGGGTTATTCAAATTGTCAGACAAGTAAATACATTTAAATCATCACTGAAATTTATAAATTCTGAGTCGATACACCAACACGGATAAGGTTTATTGTTCTCAGTTTATTTTCCAAGATGAATTTGTCTGACTATCAAGTTTAATTTTAGTTTTATCCGCTACATACCAACTACCTCAACTTGGTCATTGACATTTGCTGCCTTTAAATGTGATGGTGATCAATGTCTCATGGGGTTATTCAAATTGTCAGACATGTTGCAAAAATTGTTAATATAATACATTTTATCCCCCAATATTTTATCGGTACAGTATCTGTTATAACTCAAGATCACAATATTTTTGTGAAATCTTCAAATTGTGTGGGTTTTAAGTCAGTTTAGTCATAGTGATGTATTTTGAGTTGTTTTTTTTTTTTAAATAGTTACAATTTTGAATAAAACTATTATGCTTCAAGACTGAAAAGTTAAGATTTAAAGTAAATAAAATGATGAAAAAAATATAAAACAATTTAGTAAGATCAGAGATTTGAGAAAATATTTTTGACTGCATGATAAAAAAAAACATCTCAAAAAATTCATTTAAGCATAGTTTGGTTCTTACGCCAGAACCTCTTTTGCAGAGCAACAGCAACACATAACTAAGAAAAAAAATCTTTTCAATTTATTTTACTCTCATTTTAATTGAGAACTGAAAAATTAATAATGATTGAAATATCATTTTTTTTTTTAATCCTGCGAGATAGATAAAATTAAAAAAAAAAACATTTAAAAATGTAAGATACCAACGAGTAGCGAGTTGGGTTTTGAATGTATAGTTGCTATAACAGAATTATCAAAATAAAAAATTTTTTTATACTTGATGTTTAAAAATCAGTAAAAAAATTATACAAGAAAATTAGTTCATTTTAATTGTCCTTCAATATCGATAGAATCATTCATCTCAACGGAGTCATAAGTTGTTTGTTCTACTCAGGTATCAATTGGTAGATTTTACCATTTTTTTTTTTAGTTTCACCTTATACCTGGCAAAAGAAATGAAATCTTTAAAAAGAAAGACCTTTAAAAAGGTAAGAATTTACGGCGAGTGGTTTTTTTTTGGACAGAACTAAAACAAAAGTATATATGTTGTTACTTTCAGATCTATGTTAATATTAATCAATTTATCCAGAAAGATACGAACAGATGAATAAAATAAAAAATAAAATAAAAAACCATCTTTCAGTAGAGTTACAGTGAATTCTGTTTATATTTTTTAACTTTAATTATAAATTAATTCGAGTATCTACTCTGATTTTGATATTATGTTTTCAGGGATACAATCAGATAAATGAAATGAAATCAAAAATCTTTTTCCGGACGAGTTTTTAATAAATTTTTTTCAGCTTTATTTCTTTAATTAATTTTTACTCAAATTATTTAAAATTCCTACTCTGATTCTGCTGATATTTTTTTGGAATATGAACAGATGAAGGAGATAAAATCAAAGAATCATCTTCCGGACGAGTTTTAAGTAAATTTTTCTTTTCTTTTTACGCATCTTTTTTCTTTTTTTTTTTAAACTTGAATTCAATTATTTTTTAGTAAAAGTTTACTATCAATTTATTCAATTTAGGTGTCGTTCAATATCGTTAAAATCATTCGGACTCGACGGAGCTGCAGATTTATTAATTAGAATAATATTACTTTTCAAAGGATCAGTTAAAAAAAAAAGCTCTTAGATTTTTAAGTCTTTTTATTTTTAGTTACCCTAATACAGTTTCTGCTTTTCGGTGATGCATGAATATCTTTGGTCGACTGTTAATCGTTAATCTGCGGCTCCGTCGAGTTGGAATGATTTTAACGATATTGAACGACACCTAAATTGAATAAATTGATAGTAAACTTTTACTAAAAAATAATTGAATTCAAGTTTTAAAAAAAAAGAAAAAAGATGCGTAAAAAAGAAAAGAAAAATTTACTTAAAACTCGTCCGGAAGATGATTCTTTGATTTCATCTCCTTCATCTGTTCATATTCCAAAAAAATATCAGCAGAATCAGAGTAGGAATTTTAAATAATTTGAGTAAAAATTAATTAAAGAAATAAAACTGAAAAAAATTTATTAAAAACTCGTCCAGAAAATGATTTTTGATTTCATTTCATTTATCTGTTCGTATCCCCGAAAACATAATATCAAAATCAGAGTAGATACTCGAATTAATTTATAATAAAAGTTAAAAAATTTAAACAGAATTCACTGTAACTCTACTGAAAGATGGTTTTTTATTTTATTTATAGTATACATAAATAAGGCAAGAGAATTTAAAGTTTCGACAAAAATATATGTATCTAATCTGTTAGATCTTCCGAATCAATTTTTATCTTTATCGGGTGTTGTTTAAGTACAATTTAGTTCTCTATAATAATCTGTGTGAAAAATTACACAAGGACTAATAGAATTTTAAATGCTCATTCACGATTATTGCATCCACAACTACAATTATCAATCATAAAATAAATTCATTAAATGGCAGTGATCAGCCGCTTATTTATTGAATTTCTATTTTGAAAGGAAATTCTCAATTTAAAACTGTTTACAAAAGGATTTATTGAAAAAATTTTAATTTTAATTTAATACCAACAGTTTATTAAAAAAAAAAGGACCCATCCTCTCGCCCAACTCCGTCTCTGAGCCATCAGCCGTACGCATGTCCTAGACGCGCCCTCCCTCTACTCGGCCTCGATTTCGTTTAGCGGAGCCAAGCGTAGTTTTCGACAATCAATTTATTTAACTAATTGGTTTTATGACTAGAATGCCGGGCTCTAGTGTCTAGCCGCACTTGATCGGTAATTGGGCCCTCCGAAAGGGTCAGGTACTCGAGCGGCTGCTTGGATTAAACGGCCATGCGGTTACTTTAGCAACCACCACCCGGAAAGCGCCCCCTCTCCTTTATAGTTTTTCATCAGCTGCAAACGCAGCTAACCTCTGGTTATTGTCATGATTGGTGGCATTCTGTAGAGTGAAGGTAAGGTTACGAACGTTTACGTAGATTTATACCCCCATCACCGATTTTTCTGTAGCCAACTATACTTATATTTACGGTTCTTACCTTCCTTAACGTTCGTAACCTTACCTTTGCTTTATAGAATAACGCCCCAGGCACACTTCTTTTCTCTTCCCTTGATTATGTGTCTGACGAGCTTAATATTAACTTAAAAAAAAAATAATACAAGCATGCCTAACGTATCTCTAATTTTATAATGAAAACACCAGGTAAGGATCGTACACAATATTGATTGTATTTTATGATACTTAATCCACTTCCATATTAATTAAAAGTATTGTCCAGCAAAGTTTGCTCAAAGTTTGGAATCAATCGAATACGAATTTTGCCAAGCTTGTCATTTTATTCTAAGTTAAAAATTTATCGGACTCCTATTTTACCTAGTACAGATTACTGGGCATAAGAATCGCCGAGCCTAGCTTAGAAGGTCTGAGCCAAGCTCCAAGCTTCCAAGTCAAGCTCCAAGCTACCAAGCTAAGCTCCAAGCTTCTAGGCTAAGATCCGAGCTTTCGAGCTAGGCTCTCATCTTCCGAGCTATGGATGCTGGGTACCAAGATCTTGGTCCACAGTCTAGACTGAAGATGCTAGGTACCGAGCTTTTATGCCAGGTAAGGCTCCTTTAAGCCGAACTCGATAGAGTCTTGGTGTACAAAATATTGGGAGAAAAGCGATCCTTATCCACTGGTTAAAAATTTTTAACCCCCTACACTAGATAAAAAAAACTTGTATTGTACAAAGTTTTATTAGTTACGAATTGTAACTAATAAAATTTTGTAAATCGAAAAAAAAAAAAAAAATCAAAACAAAAAACTTCAAAGAAAAAGTAAATTAACTTCAAAAAGAAAACAAATTTCTACTTCGATCAAAAATTACATGAGCAATAATACATATGCTCGATTCGAATATAACCATTGAGCTTTATATCACTCAATTATTGTTTATTTTCGTATCGGTAATGTTCAACGCGTACCTTCTAGTGGCATCAATCAACACCTACTCAAGCTGTGGCAGGTTCCAACGTATGACACTAGGGGTTATGAGTTGAACATCACCCATACGAAAATTAACAATCATTGGGTGATATAATGTTTAATGATTATATTCGAGTCGAGCAGTTGAGTCGAACGTTGGCTCAGTCGGCTAAGTGCTTGCACCTAGTCGGCCGATACAACTTTGACCAAGGGATCGCGGGTTCGATTCCCACTCTGGGAAAAATTTTTTCGGATTTTTTTCTTGGGTGGTGGGATGAAGCCCGATCTCGGCATAAAAACCATTTGAGAGTGGTGATCCTCTCACTTGGTAATTTTGAAAGATCACCAATCGCTCCCATACCAGGCAGCACCTCTTTCTACTACCCTTAAAGGAGGGTACATTTTTTCGCTCACCAAGCCTCGTTTCTCCAACGACTTCGTCGTTTATTCCACTCTATCCACTCTGAGTGTTCAGCGCCCAGTCCCTCCCACCCTTGGACTGAGGCCATTCTACCATCTTTTCAACAACAGTGGTTCATAGCTTCCTTAGGCTGGTAACCCACAACCAGGAGGTGGTTTTAGTCGGTAAGAATCCGACACTACCCAAGCAACTCCTCCTTGGGTGTCTTTCTGAAGATTTCCCCTCCTGGTTTACATAAAAAAAAAAAAAAAAAAAAAAATTACTGCCAATTTTGTGATTAAAAAACTCTGTTTCTTCCTCGCGTCTTGGAAGAAAGTCCTCAGGCAGTGTCAGATTTCTCTAGAATGATGCCTACCGACTGAAATCACCTTTAGGTAGTCAGTAGGGTGGGCCGAAAATGAAAAATTTTGGAATTTTGACACGCCTGAGGTCTCAAAAATTGTCTTTTAACATGAAAATACGAAAAAAAATTTCGTACACGCAAAAAAAAAAAATTTTAGGTTTGCCCAAAGCCCTTGAAGTTTTAGTAAAATTTGTTTAAAATGAGCTAATTTAAAAAAACATGTTTTTTTTTTCAATACTCGATTACTTTGCGAAAAAAAATCGTAGGGACGAGAATAAAGAAAGAAAATAAAGCTCTTTAGTTGTAGTTTAAGCCTCTATAAATTAGAACATCATAAAAAAATTTTGGAAACTGTTTCGCAAGTACAAACTTCATACTTTTTTTTCTTTGTTTGTACTGGTTGTAACCCGAAAATCGCTGAAATGCTTTTTTTTTTTTTAAATATTAATAACTTTGAGAAAAAAACCGTAGAGATACGAATAAAAAAAGAAAAGAAAGCTCTTAAGTGGTACTTTAGGCCTATGTAAACTAAAATACCATAAAAAAATTTTGGTAGATGTTTCATGAATGGAAGTATGCTATTTTTTTGTAAATTTTTTTTTTTTTAATTGGTAAAACTCATCTATTTTCTTTAAACTTCAGTATCTCTGCTAGAAAAAATCATGGAAACACGAATAAAAAAAAAAATTGAAGCTGTTTATCTGAATTTTAAGCTTACGTAATACAAAATTGCATAAATAATCGTAAAACTACTTAATAAAAGGTTTTCGTCAATATTTCTAGTTATTTTGCCAAATTTCAACATATTTGTATGAAAAACTTTAAAATTTTTCTACTTAAATGATCGTTTTGAACGTTTGACTATTGACATTTTCACTAGTATTGAAATAATTAAACAGTACTTTTTCATGAAAAAACTCCATACTTATGACAAATGGTTTATTACTTTATTTATAGATTTTTAAAAAACTTCGCCACATAGGAAAAAAATATTTAACTAATGTTTAGTTATGACTAATAGTTTATTACTTTTTTGTATAAATAAAAACGCCATCTAATGAAAAATTGTTCAACTAATGTGTATAAAAAAGTAAGAAATGTACGGATTTTTATCAATTACATGAAAATTTTCGAGTAAAAACAAATAAACTGAAAAAATATATCAAAAAACTTTTTTCGAAGATTTAATAGAAAAATTTTAAAATTTTTCAATCAAATATGTTGAAATTTGGCAAAATAACTAGAAATATTTACGAAAACCTTTTATTAACTAGTTTTACGATTTTTATACAATTTTGTATTACGTAAGCTTAAAATTCAATTAAACAGCTTCAATTCTTTTTTTTATTCGTGTTTCCATGATTTTTTCTAGCAGAGATATTGAAGTTTAAAGAAAAAAGACGAGTTTTACCAATTAAAAAAAAAAATTTATAAAAAAATAGCATACTTCCATTCATGAAACAGCTACCAAAATTTTTTTATGGTATTTTAGTTTAGATAGGCCTAAAGTACCACTTAAGAGCTTTCTTTTCTTTTTTTATTCGTATCTCTACGGTTGTTTTTCTCAGTTATTAATATTTAAAAAAAAAAATCGCATTTCAGTGATTTTCGGGTTACAACCACTACAAACAAAGAAAAAAAAGTATGAAGTTTGTACTTGCGAAACAGTTTCCAAAATTTTTTTATGATGTTCTAATTTATAGAGGCTTAAACTACAACTAAAGAGCTTTATTTTCTTTTTTTATTCTCGTCTCTACGAGTTTTTTTCGCAAAGTAATCGAGTATTGAAAAAAAAAACATGTTTTTTTAAATTAGCTCATTTTAAAAAAATTTAACTAAAACTTGTTACGTACAAATTTTTGACGCGATTTAATTGTAATTTATTTATTAATATAAGAATGAAATAAGATGTAAGAAAAACTGTGTAAGACAGAAAAATTCGAGCGTCAGGATTCTTTGTGCTGCTACCGGTTTAGAAAATCAGCACAAGGAGGAATCTAACGATAACTCTGCGACGCGCAGCTCCCCACTACCAGCGACGCGCTAGGTGGGAGAGCGGCCGGAAGCTCGAGCCGCGCGGCGAGAGGAGTAGCTAGCGAAGGAGCTGGCTATCGAGAGTTAACCGTCTACTAATAAATACCTACGGAACGCGTTTACAAAAATATATTTTTTGATTTTTCAATAAGTAAATTTATAAAATTAAATTCAATTTTAAATTTACATATAAGTAAATTTGTTTTATATAAGCCGTGATTAAACATCGGCACAACTTATAAATTGAATTTAACTTCAATTTATACAAACTAACATATTTTTTTTTACTCTTATCTAATAAATCGTGTACGCGACATTGTTGAAGACAAAGATCCCAACAGCAAGCTCACGGAGTCTGGTAAAGAGTATGGTAACATTTTTATCTTAATTTTTTTTAAGACATTTAAAGAAGAAAAATAAAAAAATAAAAATAAAATTCTATTAGCTCGTTTGAATTTGATGGTTGATTTTTCTTTACTATTTATTTATATATAAATAAGAAATTTTGTTTTTCATCTTTAATATAAAATATCATTATACATTATTGGTTAGTTTAGGATTATCTGAGACACACATAAGTGTGGCATTTGTGAGCAGCGGTGTGCTCGCATGTTGAATTAAGAGAGATTAAATGACAGTTGTTTGATTTTTGCTGAATTTGTGTACTCTGCCGTGGAAAATCATAGTGGTTAATTTTCTACTTCATTTGATTGAATTATCATTAAGATTTGTTTTTTATACGGTAGTGTGGATTATCGAAGCTATCCTTTTGCTCAGAAGCGTGGTTGAGTGACTGGCCAGTTTGTACACGCCGTGCGTGATCAAAATCACACGAGTCTCCGTGTGATTTTACTTGTTTTTTTTTTTAATATACGGTGTATTATTTAAACACAAATAACGTCGTGTTGAATGATTTTATTTATTCTCCTCTATACCCAACAAATTTCTTTCTGATTATTGATTTATTTCAGCTTGAAACCAGCACGTGTGCATACCGTTTTCGTACTGCATTCTTTTGTACATTTTTTTTTAGTTTATTAATTTAAATATTTTTTTTTGATGCATTTTATCTAATGATTAATTGAATTCCTAGCTCACTTCACTTGAGTTGTTATTGTTTGATTGTAAATGGAATACTTTTAATCGATTCAAATAATTCGGAGAAATGTTATGCTAAGGATATTTACCTAAGGTTGGCCTAGGAAACTAACAACGCGCTTTTTTTTTATTTCTGTTGATATCCTACATTTTTTTTATCATAAAGATTCTAGCGGCTACTAGGATAAGATCTAAAGCTAGGCCCGTAAATTTTATGAAAGGAGTGACGGAAATCGAAAAAAGGGGTGCAATTAAGGTGTCCTATCCTTGTTTGTACCTCTCTTGCGGCATACGTGGGCCGAGTTTGACATTTTGAATATTAAATTAGTTTTCAGCTACTTGATTTTCGATAAACTCTGACGTGCCGCAAAAGAGGCTTAACAAGGATAAAAAAACGCATAATAAACTTCAAGGGCTTTGGGCAAACCTAAAATTTTTTTTTTTTGCGTGTACAAAATTTTTTTTCTTATTTTTTTGTTAAAAGACAACTTTTGAGACCTCAGGCATGTCAAAATTCCAAAATTTTTCATTTTCGGCCCACCCTAGTAGTCAGCCCTAAGGCTCTAAATCTGTTATTGTCAACGAAATAGATATGACCCTGGTTATAAAATACCCAAGGCGCCGAAACTAAGAAGTAAAAAGATAGAGAGCAGAAAGGACACTTCGTTGAGATCAGGCAGGGTAAGACCTCCTGATTCGATTTTAGCATAATTGGTGAGTACCCACCAAGGTGAGTTTTGCCTGTAAAAAAAAGAGAACGGCAAAAATCGCTGGCATAAACTCTTGCAGACACAGGCATCTTACCAGGAGTAATGACTGGCCGTTGATGTCTAGACTTGGGAGGGTTTCAGAAAAGTAGAGTTGAAAGCCGCGAAGAAGCGTCAGAATAGCTGCCTCATCTCTGGAGTGTCGAAGATATCATCAACTGGAGGAGATGATGTTATATGAGTGTTCCCCTTGATGATGTGAACATAAGATGGCTTACACAAAGATCCAGCCGTAGATTGGAAGTTTGTTTGAGTAAGAGCAGCCAATGCTTGATAGCGCCGTTTTTCGCAGGCCTAGGAGACTTTCTGGGCAAGGAGGCTCTTTGTATTTAAGAGAAAATTTGGAGCTTCTCGTGTTGGTCTCTCTTTGTGGGTCTTTACAATGAATATACGTGGGTTTAAAACCCTGCTGTTGATGATAGGGCAAGCTGAAGTGGCATGGTTTGGCTACAGAAGGCACAGACCCTAGTGGTGTTTGGCTGTGTGTGGAAGCGCTGACATCTGCCACACTGAGGAACGCGATTTGATTTGCGTTTGGGTTCGACCCTTATGCTGAGGCCAACGATATAACTGACCTCGAAGATTGATTTGGAGGCTGATTCCCTTTTGAAATTACTACTTTTGCCAGCGCCCTTCGGGGGGAGGGGGGGGGGGGTCCAAGTCACTGTTGGTTTTGACTGAAATAATTAATAGAAGGATCAATTTTAAAAATTAATTCAGATTTCTTAGTACTATTTTATAGAAACTGTTTTATAGAAAAAATTGTGCTTGCATATACATTTTTTTAGTTCTTTTGTGCATGAATAATGGAAAAAAAATCTACAATTTATTAAAAGCAGCAACGAATTAAAATATTTGTATTTTTTTTTAAACTCAGAAAGTTTTCACGGTATTTTACATGAAATTGAATAGAAAAAAAAGTGTGTTGGACGCCTGTTAGAAGCGAAGCATATTTCTTGAGGTTTGGAAAGTGCAATGTAGTTGAAAAGTTCATTATATTTGAAAAAATAGAAATTTGAAAAATTTTTAGTATAAAATTAAATTTATATGTGCGTATTACAAAATAAAATTATAAGTTTTTTCTTTGAAAAATTGGGTCGTTATTTTACCTCGCATATAAAACGCTTCGCTTCAAAAATACTAAAAACACTGGATTAATTTTTAAAATTGATCCATCAATTAATTATTATTAGTTTTTTTTTTTTTTATAAAATCATCATTTATATAATGTGATTGGAATTATTAAAATTAGTTCTTTGGGAAATTAGAATTCATTAGAGTGATAATAATGTTACTCAACTGTCAATTGAATAAATATTATTCATGCAGTTAAAAATGATTTAGAATCACCACAACATGAAAAAAAGTTGCCTTACATCGCCACGCCGAGCGGCCAGCTCTCTAAACGTAGCCTACCGCCGCTTGAACATAGCTACTCGCCGCCATGGAGATTTCAGTAGAAACAATTGTCCAGATAGACTACAACCAGAGGCCAGGATCGACCTCCCATGCACATGCGGTAGACTCGCTTGACGCTAGAGATTTTTTCTTGGAGTTCTTTGAAGACTTCGTCCTCGAATAGGTGTTCAAGCATCCCACGGATGACAACAATGAGGTCTTTGTCCTCAGCTAATTGCCGATAATATGGTCTTGGATGCTTCGGAAGTCATCGACTGACTCGAGGTAGAGAATAATGGCATCGCTCAAGATCGTGGCACGATGATGCGTGATGCAAAACTCCTTCATATGGGCCTGGATCTTTGGGAGAGGGTTTGCCTGACCTGGGCCTGGGTTTGGTAGTGTTTTCGGCATGGGCCGACAAGGATAAATTAGAATTGATGCTCCGTTTTCTCTTCCTCGGGTGATGATGAGAGATCTGGGTATTACCCGGAGAAACGACTTGCTCTGGGGTGTCCTCGAGCTGCATCTCTTCGGACTTGGGAACCGAAGAAACAGAGAATAAAACCGCATTCTCGGATAAATTGTGGTAAGAAGCCGTAGTAGTTGGTGGGTTACTTTCAGAGCCAGGATCCAAGTTATCTTGGTTGGAAAGAGGGTGAGGTAAGCCTCGACATGAGCCAGCAATTATTGCACAGTTGAGTCGGGGTGCACTTCACGGGATTTACAACCGGAATGAATTCAGACTTGACTTTAGGTTTGTTAGTTCCTTTAGAATAGGCATCACTACCTGATGTCATATCTGGATCTAGTGCCCAGTTGCCTTTAAGGGCAGGTGATAGTTGAACAATTGACTTAAAAGTCCAGTTCAAGTTGCTCGTTTATTCAGCTCGGCGCTCTAGAGGGAGAAGAGAGCATCGGTGATCTGCACAGCACGAACACCAAAGCAAGACTGAATGCCCTTTTTTGCTACGGACGAGAATCAGACAGAAAATGCTCGATGTTTGATTTTTTTCTAGGCAGCTCGAGATACCAGTATACACTAGCACTGGGGGTCGCTTTAGTGTGGGCAACTATGGTCGATAGCCCTAAAAAGGGCTTAATCAAAATATCAGGCTACTTACAAATATGTAATGTATAGTATGGCGACGTAACCAGGCAGAAGCGTGCTAACAGCGCCACGGTTGCAGATGTTCCGTTTTTTTTTTTTTAAAGTGGATGATAAAAAGGAGTGGGGGGTGGGAAGCAGCGGAGAAGCAGTCAACTTAATCAGTTGAACATTTGCGAAGCCTTGAGTGGCACTGTTCATTTTTTTCAGAACGTATCCGGTGTTAAAACTCATCTTGTTTTTTGTTTGGACTCTTAGACTTGCCATTTTTTGTCAATGAGAGACATAAATTTTTGCTGGCAGTAATAGATACTGAAGACAGATAAACTGTAAGTTTTTAGTTTCTTTTTATTTACTTTTCTTTTATCATCATTTGAAATCTTAAAAAGTTCATTCCTTACGCAAAATTAGGCTCAATACAAAAAAGGTCATAAATTCGTTAATATTTCTGAGAATAAAATAAAAATAACATAGAGTCCGTAGAATTATGATTTATTTTTAGTTTGGTCTGACCAATATCACTTATCACGGCAAACAAAAGAAACGATCATAGTAAACGTGTTGAAAACATTACATTACTTATATAACTTTTCTTCATTATTACCTTTTTTCTTTAACTACCAAAGCATGTGCGAAATTAAGAGCAAAATGCTCAACTAGCTTCAGTAGCCATTTTTGACTTGTTTTTTGCCGATCAAAAAATTTATCTTGATAAAACGATCTCTGAGCGTTAAAAACTAGAATATTAAAATGTAGACAAATAAAGCAGTAAATTGAATACCTCTGTCACCGGAACGATACATGAGTCAATGCTTAAGAACATATGATCTGAAATGGCCGTATTTAGATGGAAATATTTACGCGGTAAAAATTGAGATTTTCCCAGAATTGAGGAGAAGCCAAAAAGAAATTGTATCTTTTCGTTTCATTTGAAGAAACAAAAGACTCTAGTCTTTGCATTCATACATACGGTTAAATAAATTAATACCTATGATTTATTTTGAAATTTATCAGAAAAATACTAAAGTTTTACCGGGATTCGAGTGGAATGAATTAAAAATCACTGTATTCCTAATTTTTTTTTAAATATTAAATTAAATATTTGTTTTAATTTTTATAATACGAGAGTTAAGAGTTTGGGTGAGCAAGCAGTCTGTAACTTGGCAAAAAAAGACTTCAAAGTTTGTTAAATGATTATAACAGTCACAGGATTGAGGCATAATATGGTACATTTTAAGACAAGTAAATATTTTTCGTAATCCATCGCTGCACCGGTATTTTCCGTAAAAGGGATGGAATAGTAGCGTAGCACGAAACATAGCTTTATCCCGTGAATTTGACCAGTCAAACCCATCATTTTTCCTGTCTAGATTACTTTCTTTTGCTAAGAATTTTCTAAGAATTCTGATCGATGAGCTCGTAAACGCCTCTCTTCCCCCTCCCCTCCACACTCTTTCGTTTCAGGGGTGGGATTCTATATCTAAGGTAGCGTACCTTAAGGCGATGACACAAACTCGTGGGACGCCCAAGCGTCCACCGTTCCATGGTGAAATAAAGTTACGCATTTTAGTGCAATGTAAAGTGAATGCAGCGCCGTAGGACGTGGGACGGCGGACGAGGGACATCCCAAATCCCACGTCCCGCGTCCTACGGTGCTGCATTCACTTCACATTGCACCAAAATGCGGAACGGCGGACGCTTGAGCGTCCCACGAGTTTGTGCCATCGCCCTTAGCGTAGCGTAGTGTAACGAGAAAAATTTTTTAGATTAAATTTTATTATTGATTAATTACAACAATTAATTATATTTCTAAATAACATTTCATCAAGTAATTAGAGTTAATTTTTCTTTTTGTTTAACTCATTTAACTAATGAATTGTTTTAATACATCATTTTCTGGTTGACGTATTTTACTCCTAACCTTACCCTACCTTAACCTTTTTATCGATACACTACGCTACGCTACCTTAGGCATAGAATTCAACCCCAGTCCGCTTTCTTATTCAAAGTTGAATAATGATATTTACTAAACTGGGAGCAAAAAATGATACGTACATTGCAAAAATATATTGAAAAACAATAATGAGTTAGTGTTTTTAGGCATTTAAGTTCTCAAAAAGTACATAAATGCTCTGAAAAAATTATATAAATTTATCCTAGATAAATATTTCATCTAAAGTGTCTACTCGGTGTTTTCGAATAATGTATCGGATTGGTAAAATGAATGAATTTTTAGCTGAGAGGCTAAAGGGGAAGTCTTGCGCAGCATTGGAGGAGCGAAGAAAGTTTGAGGTTATAATGGCATTCTTCTGGTGTTCTTTGGTGTTTATTGATTTAATTCTTTTTCTAATGATCGGTTTCTCATAGTTTTTATTCCAAGTATCAAAGGTTAAAATTCTAAGGATCATTTGGAACCCTAGTTTGTGAAGGTGGACTTTCCGGAAAATAACTGAAATTCTTTGTCGAAGAACACAAAATTCTTAACCACCGTTATTGACCATGAAAAAATTGATAAATTTCATATTTTTTTTCCTCAACAAAATTATCGGTGACCCATATTTTATAATTGCACATACGTAAACAGGAGGGTTTTACCTACTAAAAAAACTTTTTTGAAGCCTCAAACTTTAATTTGAACTTTATCAGTAGAGGGTTTAGGCCTTCTTTAAACTGTACAATCTGACAAGGCCTTTAATTAAATAATCTAATTATCTCGAAAACTAAAACCGGTTAGACTGTTGGCCAAGCGAGAAAGTTGCTTAGAATTTGAAGAAGAATAACATATCCTAAATTCAAAATGATTTAGAAATATTTTAAGGTCCAGTCAAGTAAGATGTGCAAAAAAGTATTTTTTCATGCTACACAGAAAAAATGAAACCGATGCGTGCATCGGAACAAACAGCTACGACGGAAGATCGCTAAGGCTGCAATTCAAAATTATCACAAAGACAGCGGTGGCTTGCCTACTTTATTTATGTATAATGTACACATACTTTATGGTATGTACAAGTAATGTAATTGTTCTACAACATGTATAAAAAAAGCTTCGTTTAGATATAATATATTATAGTAAGTTCAACTGAGCATTTAATAAAACGTGAATGGGAGCGGTTGGAGCTGTAAGTAAAGTAGGCAAGCTATCGCAGACATAGCGATCTTCCGTTAGCGATGAATAGATCGCTAATTCAGCGACGGAACCGTCGCAGCTGTTCGCGATGCGTGCATCTCTAATAAAAAACAACTGTAAAAAAAGTATCGAAGCAGGTAGTACAAAAGTCTTGTTCACGAAAGCATATAAATATAAATACTCGTCGGTACGGCTTACAGCATACGTCTAACGCGTCTTGCTACGCTCGTTGCGATAACGGTCATCTGCTATAACCCGTACCGCTGAGTATTTTTTCAGTACCTACTATATTTACTCTTGTTTCCTATCTTAACAATGTCGAAGTCTTTTTTCTTAAAAATTTACTGATCTTGCTCACTTTGATTTGATTCTTTATAATTCTTGATTAAAATGAACCTAAATGAATGAATCCAAAAAAAATATTCAAGGACTTCTGATTTTTAGCGGAACTATCTTAACTCATAAATAAACAAATAAAATCTTTTCATTGATTGTTTTATTAAACTAAATTTAAAAATGTCTTATAAAGAATAGTAAATCTTTTAGTGATACTTCTTAAAATCACCCCCGAAGATATCCAAAATTAAATAAATATGTATAAATAAAGGAATACTCCAATGATCCTATTCAACAATTCTCTCAGAATACCTAAATTGTAAACAAAATTAATGCATTAATAAAACCATAAATGCTGTCCTTTAACGTTTCGAGCTAGCTTTGGCTCCTTAACAGGGACTGCGACCTTTTTATTTAGGCACTCTCAAGAGAGACCGAATTGTGAACCCTAACAGAACTTGCTTATATACTTAAAAACGGTAAAAGTATAATAAATACAACTTAATTAACTTCATTGATTTTGCTTTGCAATCTACTTGATTATTTTTATTTTTCAAAATGTGAATATCTTCTAAACTCTTACTTTTTTATTTAATTTTGATATTACTTTCTAAAATTTTTACATTTTGAAAATGAAATGAATGACGATACTCCAATCAAGGTTCTTTAAAACCTGTATTATTTGTAACTATATTTTCAGGGATAATTTTAAGAAGTATCTTAGTGATCCTGGATCTGCTATTATTTATAAGACTGTATGACCATTTGAAATATTTTTAAATTTATTTAACTCATAAATAAAATAATATATCGATTGATATGGCTAATTCACACGACTTACATGAAACGTTTATCAATGATGTCCTTGGTTCTCTCGCAAAACACGATTCAATGAATCTTAAGGTTTCAATAAAAAGAAAAAAAATCAAGCTACATACACTTTTTAAGTACAGACCCGAGAAGTAAATTGACACAGAACTGGAAATTCAAATGAAGACACGAATTTAAATTTTGCATGACCGCAAAATTCTTACTTTTATTAAATGTTATTAATTTCTAAACTTATAATAATTTACAGGTTTAACAAACATGTCAAAATCCAACTTGGAAAAAAATGACTCTTCTAAACACAGAGTGTTAAAATTGAAGATCTATGATGTAAAACATATGAGTAAGTAGGCCTGCATTTCTGATTTTTTAAATTATTTTTATTCCAGTACTTCATTTTGAAATATATTGCGAATAGTAAAGCCAAAATAAAATCTTAAATTGACAAATATACTGTACAGATTTTCTTATTAATTTTAACTTAAGTTTTAAAAAGCTTTTAAATTCTTTTGCAGCATTATCCTGACCATAAGCTGACAAAAAGCATCTGAAGAACTTGAAAGATGAAGTCAAAAACAAAAATTTTTATCATAAAAAATTTATGGTATAATTTAGCATACTTTTATACTTTTATATACTAATAAAATTTGTTTGCTCGGTACTAAAAACATTGTAGAGATTTTCACAAGACTAAATACTCTCATTATTAGTCAGAAATATTAGATTGTATGCCTTTTTCCCGCATCCTAACCTAGAAATTGCAACTTCATTCCTAATTTTCAGTTATCATGATAAAATTTATTACTACTCTGATGCATCACGTCATCAGGATGTCTAGAAGATCTCTGTTTCCTAGCTAGTGATGATGCTGAGGCTTAATGGAGGTTAAAATATCGAATCTTGAAATCTTTATCTTTTTTCTCATTGATTGGGCCTACACTAGAGCTCTAGTAAGCCAGTCGCCTAGTTACAATGATTTATGTTTTTTTTAGTTTAATCAATTTTGCGTGCAATAACTAAGAGGAATCCGTTTTACGTTCATTTCAAACTTTGAGACTTCTTATTAGTTTTTTTTAGTAAATTAAAGTCTTCTGATTACAACCGTGAAAAAAAAAATAGTGGTCACCAGGCTTTTTGTTGAAAAAAAAAATTTGAAGTTCTCGATTTGTGTGGCGGGCTTGTGCAGATTAGACGTACGGATTTTTCATTTTTTAACTAATAATTTCAATTATTTACAGCTAACTTTTTACGTACGAATTGGGGTCTAGATTGATCGTTAGAATTTTTTCTTTCGATTTTTGCAGAAAAAACTTCAGGTCACCAGGCTTTTGGGGAAGAAAATAAGTAAACAACACGAAAAACACTGGAAAAATGCGATTATAACCTCAAACTGCACTAGTCAACGCAAGCATTTTTTTTACTTAAATAATTTATTTTCATCAGAACCAGACTAAATAACTTCCGAAAAATCATTTTTTATTAAAAAATGAATTTACATTGTTATCCAATTAGTCACAAAAGAACTTTGACGAAGTTTTTTGATTCAAGAGCTCATTTGACCTCACGGCCTTTCGGACAACTTTAAATAAATAATTTAGTCGGGCTGCTGCGGCCACTTTTAATTTAATTTTTTTACGAAGGTAGTCATGCATTTTATATCCCTTTTTAAAAGAGAGCCAACGCCATCTTGCGTAAACTTTTTATTCGTGAGCTCATTGGTGGAGAAGTTTTTGAAATATTCGAAAAGTGCTATTTGAGGTTGCAATTATTGTTTTTTTCCTGTGTGCGCGTTTGCGCGCACAGTAATTCTCTAGTAAAAATAAAAAATATCTATCGTTTTTGCGTGTCACGCAAAAACAGCGCCCAAGGTTGTTACCTCTGCAAAAATAAAAATTAAAAAAATAAAAATTGTTAAAAATTTTTTTTTATCGAATAATCGCGGCTCTGGTGCGTGGTGCGCATGCGCAGCCAGCGGAGTTTAGTAGTTAACCGCTAGGATCAGTGATTGATTCAACTTGAATCCTGGCCTACAAGCCCAGGATATTTTTACCTAATAGCTTAATTGTTCCAATAATTGAATTAAAAGACCCCTGTTTTGTTTGATTTTTCAACCAAATAAGCCAATTTCTAAATAACTAAGGCCAAAATATCCCCCTTTTTCCTCTACTATCAACCATATAACTTTATTTACAGAAGTAATCATTCAATAAAATAGCCCTTTTCTACCAAAAAAACTTTATTTTCAGTACTAATCATTTTTAATAAAGTTACCGAAATAAGCAAAAAAAAAAAAAAAAAAAACAAAAAAGAATTAGTAATAAAAATTAAATTACTTGGTTACAGTGGCGATGACTTAGTGGTTAGCGGGGTAGCATCAGAAAAATCGTCGTCCGAGGGGTCTTGGGATCGAATCCCGGCGCAACCAGCTCAGAATTATTTTTTTCGTTTGTTTCGACGGTAATTTCGATCCCTACGTTCACCTCGACTGCTTCGGGGCCGGTTTTATTAGGGGGCCTACTTAACAGCGCTGATCAATTTGATAATCTTGATTGGGGGCAATATTGGAGTTTTACTTTCCATGAGCCTGCTGGTTCAGCGCTGTCGAATAGATTATTTCAACGGGGGCTACTCTAAACTCTAGGTTTTCCGTATAAATCTAGACATCTTGTCTGGAGCTTATCATGAACCATTTGGTACAAGGGTAAATATGAAGCAGTGTAGGGATTTAATTTGAACGCGAATAAGTCGCTAATTTGCCCCTTCTACACTGGAGGTTGAACCAAGGATCAACCGCAACTCGCATTAAGTTTATAATTATAATAACTCGGTCCCTTAACAGTGGACCATACTTTTTCTTGTGATTTCTTATTAAGAATATAGTTTTTTAACTAAATTTGGAAAAAAATTTACCCCAAAACACAAAACAATAACAAGATAACAAAAATAGTGCTTAAGCCGACTTAAAGTTGAACCGCCAGTGTAGAAGAGACAATTAGCCCAAAAGGAGCATAAAAGTGGCGACTATAAATAAGGAAAAAAAAATGAACAATATTCAAGCTATCCTTAAATTTCATTATTGCTAATTAGCAGGATTGGAAAAATTTAAAATAATACTTTTTGTTTATATTTATTAATTTTTTAAAAAAATTTAGTAAAATGAAAAAATGGTTATAAATATCATGACAAATAATTCTTGAATATTCTTAAATTTAATTATTGTCAGAGAGTATAAGATATAAATATATACACGACATGCAAATTTCAGATAATATATCTTATGTTTCGTTTCGCTAGAATTTACATGTTATGTTGATATTTTTACAAGTATGTAGTTTAAGGTTAGTAAGAGTACTATTTGTACCTTCATAATATTTATAACATTATATTATAACATTATATTATTTCATAATATTTATAAAAGTTAAAACTTTTCTGGCTCACATTAAATCAGAACTCAAGGATATTAAATCATGATTTATCATTTTTATAGGACTCAAATCGACGTACCGAAGACCAAGGTGAAAATCCCACAATAGAAACAAAGTCATGTTGGACACTCAAAAACAATAAAAAAGTAAAACTAAGCCATTTTGAACATAAAGATTCAACGTAAAGAATGTTTTACTTATTTTGAAAAATGAAATTGAATTATTTTGCTATTTTGCAATTTAACTTAATCATTAGTTTTGTTATTACTAAAAATGATAATTCAACTCTTTATCATGGTTATTATGATTAAGAAAAAACTTTTTTCATCATATTTAGGCATTAAGGAGATAATACTCTAAATCATTACCAATTTCTGTATTTATGAAAATTTTTGAAAATTAAAAAAAGCCTGTAGCTTTCTCAATTTCATTTTATTTTATTTATTTATTTATTTTTTGTTTTATTAAAAATGACCGTTTAGTTAATTGAATAATTAATTATTTTTAGAACAAAGTCACATGTAGACCTGATTTTGCAACAAAATAATTCTGCAAAGCCGCCGATCCCACAACCAAGGTAACAGTCATTTTTTAATTTTTTTTTTTTTTTCTCTAATGCATGAGAACTAAGCTCAAAAAAATTTCAAGCTTTTAGAAGCTTCAATCAATAAAAAAATGAAAATTTGTACTCGGTATGGAACATAAATTTGTGTAAACATGACCTTGGTTATAATTATTGTTATCTAAGAATTAATAAAGCATTCCAAGCCTAATTTTATTGAATCTATTTTATTTGAATCTGTAGATTTTTTAGGGTCCGAAAGAATTTTTAAAAACGACCAAATTTACAAGGCAAAAACACTAGTAAATTGAGCAACGCGAGTGGGGTGGTGCTTTGATGTACATTCACGAAAAAGTGTCAAAGTGTTGTCAAATTTTTATTTTAGTAGATACAAAGAAAGCTTTTTTTTTATTTTCAAAATTGTTTTCTTATAATAAACTTTGAATGGTGTAAAGAAAATTATCATAAGTAGGAATTTAGCTTTTGCGTAATAAAAAAAAAAAAAAAAAAAAAAATAGGTACTTTTCATGCACAGAAAAAATGCTCTGCGATAAGGGTTTCAGACAGCGGTTATCGCAGCGAGCGAAGCGAAAGTTGCTACAGGAGTTTTCTACGACTATATGCACCGATTATTTATTCATGTGTTTTTACGCAGTATGAACACATGAATAATTTAGTTATTTTTACTACTAAAACTACTCCAAAGCTATTTTTATAGTTTTGTCAACTACGCACATGAAACTCTGTAATCATAAATAGTGAACATTAGATGCCAGATCTATTTATTAATTATTCATTATGCATTAAATTAAAACAAACTGGTAACAACTTCTCGACGCGATGTGGACTGCGAGTGCGCTGACTTAGATACAGCCAGTGTCATACGGCCATTACTTCGACTGTTATAATGAAACAATTATTCACTTAAAAAAAAATTTTCTTAAAATTATTTTTGAATCTTGAAGCTTAAAGATATTCCGCGAGATTTGTACACATCAAATCATTTATAAAAAAATTTCGCCAAATATATTTATCGCAATGTACAGTTGTTTCATGAAAAGTTGAATAAAAAAATTAATAATTACTTGTATTTCAAGCAAACTTAGCCCCTAAAGCCCTAACAATCGATCATTGTGGTAAGAACCTCAATCATGATAACAATTTTCAGCTTTTGGACCCAGTTTAAGAGTACACTTTATTCAAAGACTCGAGTTTACGATAACACTTACCGTGTTAAACTCCATAAGGATTTTCGAGACCCCAGTTAATGAAACACTGACCAATATAAATATACACTGCCATGTTTTTTTTGAGGTTAGCCATTTCATTAATTGGGGTATCAAAATTCCTTATAGAGTTTAACATGTAAAGTGTTATCATAAACTGGGGTAGTTTTATTTTGTGTACTCATAAACTGAGTCCGACTTTTTTGCTTGATTGTTAATAAACTGAATGAAAGTAAACGAGAAGAAGCATATATTTCTATTCAGTAGATCAAGACAATTATGTCGGAATATAATTTTCTGTACATATTAGTTAAATTTAAAAATAAATCCTGAAATTCCACGCATTTGCTGAAAAAATTATCATAATTGGGGTTCTTACCTTGAGTGAATAAATTATTTAAATGTACAAAAATTAATAAATTTATAAGTACCCGTTCAATTACCCAACTACAACAACCCAATATTCTTGAGAGAAAATAAAATAAACTGCTGATTAACCCCTAACCCCTTGAATTCCTGAACCCCTGAGAGCTGATTGCAGTGAATAAATTTATTGTTTATGAAATAAAGTAATTGAACATATTGATAAATTTTCGTCTACTGCAACCTAATAATCTGAGCTATGGTAAATAATCAATCCTTCAAGGTCTTTTGAAGCCTTAAAATCATGTATAAAAATGTAAATAAAAGTTTTAAATAACTAATTGAGTTTCTGAAGTCCTGGCTGAGGGAAGTTAGTAAGTTAATTATCTCTTTATAAAAGAGAGCTATCGCCATTTTGGTGAGATTTTCAATGTAAGATTTTATTCGTGAGCTGATTGGTGGAGAAGTTTTTAAAATATTCGAAAAGTGCCTTTTGAGGTTACAATCATTATTGTTTTTTCCTATGCGCGCTTGCAGCGCGCTGAGTGGTACTAATTTAATAAAAAAAATAAAATAAAAAAAATAATAATAATTAAATGATTACACAATAAACTTTATCTAATACTAAATTTTTTCTCAGTCATTCACAAAATCCTGAAATCTTTATTGTAAGCAATTAAAAATTTGATAAACTTAATACTTTTTTATGATGCTTAGTCTGATCAGCAAAATCATGTTTTTCTTCATTCTTTTTTTTATTCTCTACAAAATAATTTTTTTTTATAAATCAGTTTTAAATATTTCTTTTGAAATAAATTTAATTGAACCTCGTTATCACAAAGTTTGAAACAAAATTTGAATCGACTAGGTACCTCATACACAAACGTCCTACTAAAATTTTTTAAAATGATATAATATTCTATTACTTCGAAGACTTGCAAGGGTACGGCGTTCCCACGCCGTTTCCTTGCCGAAATACGGCAGGCATCCCCTGTAACCCGGCACAACCTTGAGCTGATTTAATGGCTCAAGGTCACTCGCCTTTATAATGAGGCCAGAGTAGTGGAATCAGGACCGTATCGGTACGCGAGCACCAATAAGTGTCTAGGCAGCCAGGAAGGCTATACACCCCCCTTGGATTTCCGAATCGCGCACGGCGCACGCCTGATTGATCTCCCCACCCAGGGCTTTTATGGGGCAAGCGTGTCCGGCCCCAAAAGCCGGTCACGCTTGACCTATAAAAGGCGTGACTAAGCGCCCGGAGCTCACTTTTTTTTGAATCCTAATCTAAACTTTAAAATCTTCTAAATACCTCGAAAGTTTACTTAAACTTACCATTTATTTCTCGGTCGTGTCGCGCACGTCTCAACTCCCGGGGTCTCGCACTGAAGACGATTTCAATAAGCAAAGAAAACCTTCATTTGTTATTGCTTTCTCGCGATTGAGTACCGTGTTTAAATTCGTTTATTAAAAGTGTTTTTTTTTTTCTTTCTCGTTGCGTAGTGTGTTTGCTGTGCCGAGTTCGGCTCCACCCATTCATTGTGAGCTGATACTCGGAGTGATACGTGAGTACCCTCGATTGATCGGCGGGCAAATACAATTAGGGTACGCCATTAACCCCAATTAGCGGTGAGTCTTCACGCAGCGAAAAGGGTGGGTTCGTAGAACCTGGTGGCGTCTAACCCAAGTAGTGACGGCAAAGGAAAAATCCGAAATTAGCGGCCAAGATATAAACTTGGCGCAGCGAACACGGACGGTTTTCGACCCCCTGCGTCACTGCGTATACCTAGCATACCTCTGATGTCCATGCAAAGATTTCTTGGGTTAATTGACTAAAAAAAAGAGAGAGAAAGAAAGAGAGGAGGGAAAAGGGCAGGGCCCGAGCTAATTGAGAATTATACCTTAAAGCTATTTTATCTTACGGATATATATATATAATCACATTAATAAGACTCTTTTCTTTTGATTATGAGTTAGTTGCCTGGGTGCACACCAATATATTGCTCACTGTCTCAACAAAGTTTCTTTTCTTTTGATTTAACAAGTATGAACAAGCGTGTATTTTGTAACACATGAAATCTCGTGGAGA
Organism: Encarsia formosa; assembly: GCA_038277355.1. Taxonomy (NCBI): domain Eukaryota; kingdom Metazoa; phylum Arthropoda; class Insecta; order Hymenoptera; family Aphelinidae; genus Encarsia; species Encarsia formosa. The sequence goes on along the minus strand of CM076188.1, from coordinate 55,087,543 downwards.
TTGAATATTACTGTATATTTTTTTTCTTGGTTACTATTAAACACGAATTGAAATGAATGCTATGGCCTCCCTTAATGACTACTCCTACCTGTTTTTTTTATTAAATGCTAGTTATAAGTTATTAAAGCAATATATCAGACAAATCAATTATTTTTTTTTATTCAGCTAAGATTTTAAGTCAAAACTTATCTTTATAGTTAACTCGTCACTTAATGGATTTATTTTATTAGTCAATATCTCGATCTAAGAATTTTCCAAAGACCGTTTCTTTTTTTTTTATCTTTATTTATTGATTGACTGTGTATAAATTTCCTTGTGAATTGTATACAATATTCCGGAGAATATTGCTAGTAAAGCGCTCTGCCAAATTTAATAACAAAAATAGCGACGCTTTCATGGTACCCTCGGTGGGACCCGAGGAATTTTCTAAAATCAGTGATTTGTTTTGATTACGTAATCAGTTTTGACTGCGCAATCTGCTGATCTCTACGGGAGACCGATAATTTTTGTTTCGGGCATAAATAAAATTCCAGAACTGAATTTGTTTTCTTTTCCGTAAACCACGGTGGTACCCTCTTAAATGCTGATCATAATTTTGTTAAACAAAATCGCGGGCACGATACTAAATAAATTACTCGCCCGCGAGAGCAATATAATCAAAAGCTCGACCGAAAAGCAAGATTCGGGAGAGATCGCGCCGATTGTCTCAAGGTTGAATTCCTTGGAGATCGAGTTTGCAGCTATAAAATTCAAAAATTCATTATACGAGAATAGGATACGCGATCTCGAGCAAAATATCATCGACTTTCAAAACTACGTAGAACAAGATGCGAAGGAGACTGAGCGCGTTATAGAAGACAATTATAACAAGACTCTTCGCATGCTCGAACGAATCCATAACAACGTGAACTTCATAAAGAATGATTGTGATAAGCTCATTATCCGGGTGAAAGCTTTGAAGAATCACGACCTTTCCGAGGAAGATTCGGAGGAGAAAGAAGATCGTTAATCGATCGCCAAATTTACTTTACTTGTAATACGCTTTCCTTTTACTTTTATTTTTTTTTGCTAGTTTCGTTTTTTGTTTGAGACAGTGAGAGGGGTGAAATAGAGACATATTACACGTTTTTTTTATTCTTTTATTTTTTTCTATTCGCGAATAAAGATGTTGCGGCATACAGCTGATTGAGCTGTTGTTCAGAAAGTGGGAAACGTTTTCCCATGAAGCCCGCATCGCCAACCCGCGGAAGTATTGGAGGAAGAAAGTACTCCATTCTTTTATCTGCCAACTTTGAGTTCATGAGTGGGGGTGTAAATAGTATGCCCTGCATTACAAATTATTGATTTTTTTATTTTTTGCTTGGGAGGTTCTCGCCGAACACCGGATTCCTAAACTGAGTACTGGTAGCATGCGTGCTGGCCTATCAGGCTAAGCTCTCGACTTCCAAGTTGAAGATCCGGGTTTGATTCCCGACGAAAAAAAAAGAAAGATTTTCTTTTGGCACCAACAAGATTGAAATATTTTTTTCTCTTTTCAATATCCTATTATAGTTAGGGATCTGAGAAATATCGTAGCACCATCGTCAAGCAACAGTATTGGTATTTGGATAGTTGATCGAGGGGGTAAGGGGGGGGCTTGTTGCATCTACGTTGAGGTGTAGCAGCCAGTTGAGTTTCTTGAAGTTTTCTCACAGTTTTTAAGAGTGAATTAACGGGTGGGATTTGTTCCCTCACAGGGAGTTTTTTTTTTTTTTTTTTTTACAGACCACTAGCGAATTTGGTGATCTTTATTGATTAAAACTAAGTTTCCTTTTGAGACTCTTTATATTTTTTTTCTTTCATCGAGTTTTTTTTTTCTTTTTTTTATTGTTTGTTTTGTTTTTTTTTGGTTGAGGACAGTTCGTTTCTTGTTAGCATGGGAAAGGGAACCAAAAAGAAAGTAGGAAGACCACCGAAGGTAAGACCCGCGGAGCAGTCAGAAGATGAGATTCCTGAGGCAGGATTGGGAGGGGGTGGTCTACCTCCACCTTATCACCCAGATAGTGATGAAAGTGGGATAATGTCGTTGGGAAATAACTTATCCGGGGAGGGGGAAATAATTGACCCACCGGAATTGCGTAACGTCGCGAATTCCACTTTTCGCGAAACACCAGCGGAACAGGCACAGCCACCCGGGGAATCGCGAGACCTGGATACGATGAGCTTGGAGGACATGCGTCGTGAACTCCAGGCAATGAAGGATGAGCTTGCGCAAGTTCAACGCACTACTCACGAGCGTTTAAGCTGGCAGGAGAATACGGTCGCCGAGCTTTCACGACGCACTAATAACCTGTTACACTATAAGACACAAACTCGGGCAAGGAACGAGCATGAGTCTCACAGAATCGAACAGTGCTCGCAACAAATCGAGCAGCTGAATCGCGGTTACGACGAAATGAGTCGAAGCCGCAGTGTGATCACACAGAACGTGGAAGTGCTACGTGATCGCACTGACGTTCAGAGGCGGAATATAGCCCGGGTTATTGATATGCATAATAACCTGATAGATAAATTGGGGGTAAGCGGGGAAAACCATCAAGGTCCGATTACGCCCTCAAGGGTCGAGCCGCCAGGTGTTACCAGTAACGGTAACGGGCCGCGAGAGCGAGTCCAGGTTTTATCAGAAAATCGCCGTGAAAACAGTATCCAGGAGTTGCGGGTGAGTGAAAGTCACCATGCAGGCACAGTGGGGGCAGGGAATAGCGTGAACCTTAATACCCAGGTTTTATCGGGTATTAGGATGGAAATTCTCACTTTTCAGGGGGCCGCAAATGAACGTCCTTCGCAGTACCTGCGGGCTTTAGAAGCTTACGTGGAGGCTATGAATATACCACCCCATCGCTTGAGGCATGTTTTAGAACAATCTCTGAAGGGAATCGCGATGGACTGGTATATTTTTGCCGGTGATGCAATAAGTGATTTCGAAAGCTTTCAGCGAGCTTTCGGGATTAGATTCTGGAGTAGGGAAAGACAGCAAAATATTCGCCGCAACCTCGAGCAAGGCTATTATAAAGCCGAAAATAACTTGAGTCGGAGCGAATACGCAATAAAAATTATGAATGATTTAAAATCCTTGGATAATCCACCGGATGAGGATTATATTTTATTTGCTTTATCGTGACATTTTGATGAGCAGGTAGCTGCTGCTTTCAAAATGCGTGGGATAAATTCAGTTAATGAGTTTTTAGAATTATTAGATACCTTCGAGAACGGGTGTGCTTTGACCTCCAGTTTGGACACCACGCGACGGGAAAATTTCTCAGAAGTTTCTTTTGATCGTGGGGGCATGCCGAATAGGATATTAGGCAGTGGTAACAATCCTAATCGTAGTCCAGACGGTGGTTCGAATTTTAGGGCATCAACCCCTAATCGAGTTTCTAACAATAGCAATAATAATAATAGAAGCCAAGGGGGAAATGGGTACTACCGCAATAATAATAATAGTAATTATAATAATAGTCGGCAGGTACCTAGGACCGCTCAAATAAACGACGTTAGTATTCAGGAGGTAGTAGAAGATAATGGGGAGGAAGAAGGAGTTGCAAGCTCGGAAAACCAGATTACGTTGTAACAAGTGCCTCGGGTAAGGGTGTCAATTATAATTGCACCCAACGAGTTACAACGGGGTCTCTAGATGATAGCAGTATGGGTTGGGCTTTTAATGATAGTGATAAGACAGATTTAAAAATAAAGTCAGTAGTTAAGGTCAAGGAAAGGTCAGACAGCAGTCATAGCTTCGCAAACCCTTGTGTAATTTGTATTTTTGATTGCCCTAGGGATTTTTTATCAAGAGAGGAAGATAGCATTGATAAAAAACAATTAGATATAGAGCCAGAAGTGCCAATTTACATAAATAATGTAGAAATTGTAGCGTATACAGACTCGGGGAGTAGCATAAGCTGTATTAGCGAGGAGTTATATTTGAAGCATAAGGGTGAGTGGGGAAATTTACCTACCCTGCCGGTAACAAATCTCCAGGCCACTGGGTTTGTAGGAGAAAAAACCGTGAAGCTGAAAAAACAAATTTTTGCACGAATAAAATTAGGATCAGTGGAGCAGGATGGGGTGGATGTTAATAATTATCCCAAAATTAATTCGACCTTGTATTATTGGTAGGGATATAATACGTCTCTTCGATTTTAAAATAGATATTGCCGGGAACGGTTTAAGCTTTGAAGATATAAAGATAGAATTTGTTAATAAGAAAATGATGGATGAGAATAATTTTGTCGGGGTAATCCAGGATGAGTTATACATTCCCCAAGAGGTACACAGGGAAGAGCCTATTTCAGATCGGGATATCTGGGATAAAATCAACCCTATTAATGAACTTAATGAGATGGAGAAGAATCAGTTTTTCGGTTTAATAGATAAATATCGCGGGATTTTTAGTGATACGCCCGGGCGTTTTAAGGACTTCGTATATAAATTCGAAGTTAAGGATAAATCACCATATTTGAGGAGATCGTATCCAATCCCACTACAGCATTGGACTGCTGTAGCTAGGGAGATCCAAAGGATGTTGGATTTTGACGTCATAGAGAGATGTCAAAGTTCATACATCAACCCTTTGGTGGTCGTAATAAAGAAAGATGGTAGTTTGCGGTTATGTTTGGATGCTCGCGAATTGAACGAACGATTAGTGGATGATTTCGATAACCCAGTCGGAATCGATGAAGCTCTATCGCGACTAGGCGGGGCTAAGGTACTGTCCTCAATAGATCTGACCGCCGCGTTTTGGCAGTGCACTCTCGACGAAGAATCTCGGAAGTATACTGCTTTCCAATGGGAGGGGAAAACATATTGCTTTAAACGAGTACCTTTCGGTACTAAGGTATCTATGGCGGCGTTGTCAAGGGCTGTGGAGACGGTATTAAGAGGGTTGAAATCAATTATCAACTTTGTAGATGATTGGTTGCAATTTTCTAAATCGATCGAGGAACATTTTAAGCATCTCGAGATGCTTTTCTCGCGAATATTTGAGAGGGGTGTTACAATAAAATTCGCGAAAGTAGAGCTTTTTAGGAAACAAATGAAGTTTCTAGGGCATATTTTGACCCCAGAGGGAATTGTTATTGACCCTAGCAAAGTTCAGGGTATCCAGGATTTTAACCAGCCACGAAACGTGAAGCAAGTAAGGGATTTTTTGGGGTTGATTAGCTTTTGTGCTAAATTCACGGATAGAATAGCCTTCGAGGCTACCCCACTGTTTCATCTCCTGAAGGCTGGTAAGAAATGGCAATGGACCGAGCAACACCAGCTAGCCTTGGACAAAACCAAGAAGTTGTTTTGCGAGGAAGCTTGCTTGTATTACCCCGTGAAGGACCGGGAATTTGTCCTTTATACCGATAGTTCAGATCGGGGAATGGGATGTTTGCTAGCTCAGTATGACGAAGTAGGTCAGCTCAGGATTGTTTCGTGTGCCAGCAAGACTTTGAATCTGGCCGAGCAACAATGTTTTACGGCCGAGAAAGAACTGAACGCCATTAAATAGGCTTTAATGAAAAATCGCACTTACATTTTGGGGGCTAAGGTCACCGTGAAATGCGATCATAAAAGTCTTAAATTCCTTTTTACCTGTCAACACTTGACGGGCCGTTTATACCGATGGGCATTAGCTATTAGCGATTTTAGGGTGAACATAGCATACATAAAAGGAGTGGATAGTGAGATAGCCGACCTGCTATCACGGATGGGGCATCCGGAGGTGGACCGGGGCACGAATGCGCTAGTGGCGGCCGCATTTTTGAAGGAACCAAATGCAACGATGAAAAAACTGTTAAAAAACTTCAAGGAATCTCAATTAAGGGATGAGGAATTGGGGTTAATTATTGGGAAGCTGGAAAAGGGGGAAGTTGTCTCCGGGTACGAGGTGACTGGGGGACTGTTGTGTAAAACACAACTTAACCAGGATCCTAAGATTGTCCTACCAAAGAACATTGTAGAGAAGTTCGTGAGAACGACGCACGAAATCTATAGCCATCCAGGGGCTAGAAAGATGGTAAGATTACTCTGTACGGATTTTTACCACCCTCAGTTTAAGAAAATCATTGCTAACTTCGTAAGGTGCTGTGATTCCTGTCAAAGGAATAAAGCTTATACCCAAAGTACAACTGCGGTATCAAGACCGATTTTACCGACCACAATAAATGAGTTAACCTCCATAGATTTTATGGGTATGTTGCCTATCTCCAGAGGGGGGTGTAGATACATTCTAGCGGTGCACGATGCATTCTCGAAAATTGTAAAATTGTACCCATTAAAAAAAGCAACCACCCAAATAGTGATTAAGAAAATCTTTGATGATTATATCCCTACACACGGGAAAATGAGCAAACTCATGTCCGATCATGGGTCCCAGTTTAACACACCAGTTTGGGTCAAGAGGGTGGAAGGTGAGGGTATTCAAGTTGTTTTCTCGAGTATTCGACATCCACAGAGCAATATAGTGGAGAGAGTGAATAAAGAGATAGGGCGTTACATACGAACCTTAACCTCCCACAATCACAAGAATTGGGCTTCATTTATCAGTCAGATTGAATTTTGCTTAGACGAAATACCTCACGGAGTCACCGGATTTACACCAAAAGAACTCCACTTTGACATAGAACCACTACGCCCTTGGGGAAAATTAGTCCCGGGAGGGGCAAAGAAAAAACTTACCCACGATGAAAAGATAAAGTTGGCAGGTAAAAGAATGGAAAAAGCCGGGAAAGCGCGTGCGGTAAAACATAACGCTAGTCGACAACTAGTCGTTTACAACCCTGCAGATAGGGTATTAGTAAAAGCGTGTAATGTCTCTAAGGCGTACGACGCAACGATAGCCAAGTTTTTGCCTCTCTTTAACGGCTCATATGAAATAGCCGAAGGACATCAGGGGCGTACTTATAAGCTCACCGATAACGAGGGTAAAACAACAAAAGGTCTCTTCCACAGCACTGCACTCCGGCCTTACTAAGCCACCAGCCTGGAGCATCATCAGGTGCAGTAATAAAGTGCTCAAAGAGTGATGGTGTTTTTTTTGTGTGTGTTTTTTTTTAGTGAGTGAAAAAAAAAAATAATGATAAATATATTAATATAAATTAAAACATTTGAAAAAAAAAGACAAAGACACTCGATTACTAATTATCATAGCATATTTCTTTTGAATTTTTTTTATTATTATATAGAATAGTTCATTATTTTTATTATTATTATTATTATTATCATTCTAATTTTGTTTTCGAAACCATATGTTTTTTTTTGGAGACAGTGAGCAAGGATTTTTCTTATTTTTGCTTTATAATTATCTGTGGATAACTTTAAAATTTTTTTTATGTAAAATTTAAAGTTTCAGAAGGGGGCTATGCTAGGGTACGGCGTTCCCACGCCGTTTCCTTGCCGAAATACTGCAGGCATCCCCTGTAACCCGGCACAACCTTCAGCTGATTTAATGGCTTAAGGCCACTCGCCTTTATAATGAGGCCAGAGTAGTGGAATCAGGACCGTATCGGTACGCGAGCACCAATAAGTGTCTAGGCAGCCAGGAAGGCTATACACCCCCCTTGGATTTCCGAATCGCGCACGGCGCACGCCTGATTGATCTCCCCACCCAGGGCTTTTATGGGGCAAGCGTGTCCGGCCCCAAA